>OY856414.1:297468000-297955500 GCA_963693085.1 Alisma plantago-aquatica | reverse complement strand
TGGAAATAGGTAGGGGAAGCTAGGGAGGCGGTCAGAACAGGGGACGGAAAGGGGAACTACTGTTGTGGGAAGAGCAAGGTTTCGCGGAGAGGGGGTTTGACAACCTATCGGTTGGTTTCAGTTCTGTGAAAAGGATGGGTCTTCTATAGATGTGATCCTTCATACAATCCTCAATAGAGTCTAACTCCAAATCCGATGGCCCCTTTGGGAAACTCCAGTCCCTGTGCTGAAACTACGGAACCAGGGGTCATCCTGGTCCGGTTCGAACTCCCGAATCCAATGGGAGAACATCCAAAACTCATCATGGATTAGAGACCAAGATATGTGAAGAATCAGGTCGGGGTTACTGTTCACAATTCCTAATATTACACAAAGTGCAGCCATCATTAGATCAAGATCCAACGGATATCAAGCCCCGTATTAGAACATAAATCAGAGATGAATTGTGATATTTAATGTTATCCTTTACACTTTAGGAAACTTACAAAATTCATATCTCCCAAACCATTTATCCTTTTAATCCCAAATTTTAGGAAAGTCCATAACAACTTAAACTTCATGTGTGCAAAGTTTGGGACTCAAACTCGAAAGTATGAGGGATTTTTCTTCATATGCAAGTTATCTCTTAATAAGGCATATTTTACGCATATTTTCTCTCTCTCTCTTAATTTTTATTTTCTTTATTTGGATTCCTTTTACCATTAGAACATGTGGACTCGAAATCTTATCCATGATGATTCCCTTGTCCATATTTCCACACATTTCTCATATTTTCATCATTATCTCGAATTTTCTTCTTAATATTGCATTACTTGATTTCTTCTTTTTCTTTTAATCATATTGGACTCATTATTATATTATGATCCATGAAATCACATGCAAAAAAGGAAATATTGCAAAGGGAATCCATTCAATACATATAATTCACACAATTCCCATAATCGTACATTTATTGGGGAAATTACATTCTGCACCATATGAACCTGAAAATTGGGGTTGTAACAACCTTCCTCTCTTATAGGAATTTTTCTCTCAAAATTCCACCAAACATACAAACAAATAGGATAAGACTTCTCATGTCCATCATCGGCTCCCATGTGGCTTCATCCTCTCCATGGTGCTTCCAAAGAACATCTATCATCTTTATTCTTACATCTGAGTTCTCTCTCACATTGGTATCTCGTACCCTCGTAGGTGACTCAGGACATGGCAACCTCTCTTTAATCTCAATAGGTTCCTAGCTTAGCACATGGCTCGGGTACATCACATAGTTCTCTAGATCAGACTCATGGAACACATCATACATCATGTTATCCTGAGGGGTAAGGCTACACATAAGCAACTCCACCAATCCATCTCAATGGACCCATGTATCGGGGACTCATCTTTCTCAGCTATAGCTCAGAGGGGTCAGGTTTTCATAACACATGTTCTCCCACAGTGAACTGCATGTCAGTCTACTTCGCACCAGTTCACGACTCTTGTCGCCCCTGGGCTCTCTCAGCCATTGCCCGATCAAAGCGACTTCATCTGCATACATTGTGGTCTCTTTGAACTTCACAAGGTCCTCTCACCGACATCATTGAAGTGGTGACTGATACGGCCTCCCTTACAGAGCTTCTTACATCTCGATACCGGCTATGGTGGCTATTATCACGAGCAAATTCTCTTAGGGGAAGGAACTTCTCCCATGTATCACCCTGAACGAGCACATACACTCTCATCAGACCCTCTAGTCTGGATCATACTCTCTTGACTATTTATCAGTCAGGGGTGATAAGTTGTGCTAAACTTTAAACTGGTATCGAGTCCTTCATGTACCTACTTCCACCGCATGCAAGTGAACTTGAGGTCATGCTCTAGATATTGAACTTGGATCACGGTGTAGTTGAACTATCTCACTCTCATATATATTTCAACTGGATCTATCACATGGACAATGCTCTCTCTCTCTCTTAGGTAAGGGATTAGGTCATCTTGGTAAGGCGATCTACCATAACCCATATTGCATCCTGACCTCTCTTAGTCCAGGGGAGACTCACCACAACGTCTATGATGAACTACTCCCATTCCCTCTCAGGGACTCTTCATTATCCATAGAAACTTACTGGGTTACTGGTGTTCGACATTCACCTCCTGGCATGCATGGTGACAAGCCACATGCAACTCTATATACTTCTTCATCTCATGCATTCACAGTACTACTGCAAACATTTATTATCTTAGTAGTACCATGGTGTATGGTGAACTTAAAATCATGATCTCCTGCATGTCATGATTCATCAAGGTTGACTCCTCAGAAACCCTAAAACACTATAGTTGTGGGTTTCACCACCTTCTTTTCCTATAAGTGTAGTTGAGGTTCTTACAACCATCTTTGTATCTCATCAAGCTCTAGGCTGGATAATTGAGTAACCACTAACTTGACTAACAGGTCTGGTTGTATTTGGGTGTTAGCCATACATGTCTCACGAACTTAGGGTTCACCTAACAACCTCTTCTTTCCTCTCTACAGGCTACACAAGACAGTTGTGTCTCGACCAAGATCATTTGTTACCACCTTAATACCTTATGTGCTAGGTAATGGTGAAGACATAAACCTTCATATACTCCACTCAACATCCTCATCTCGGGATTAGATCTAACTGAGTCAAGAAAACTTTGAGATCATCATCTCTATCATCAAACCCAAACTAGTAACTCCTAAATTCCATACTTCTCTTGATATGAACCATGTTAGTTCTCTTCATGTTTGTAAACCATCCATTCAACGTACTCTCCCAAAAGGGTGTGGTATTTCCTCTATCCTTAAATAGCATAGAAATGTTTCAACTCATATCCTTAGTTTATGGCATGCGTTTTGCCCTATCTCTCATGCCCATAATGAGAGGAAATAAGCAGTTGATTACAGTCCAAATACAGAGTTCACCCCGTTCCGAAAGTAGAAATGGTGCATCACACATCGCTAGTACACTTTCAATACTAAGTTGAAATGTACATCACATGTCTCCACATCATGAACATCTCCAATCTATGTTTATATCCATGTAAATGTCATTCCCAAACACTCTTGGGTCTTCACATTACTCATATACACAATCCTTAGTCATCTTCTCATGGTTTGTAGGGTGCTGGTACTTTTGGGGTCATCCCTCTTCCCTTATGCATCCAGGGAGTGCCTACCTCATTTTTCCTTTGAGTCCCATGAAATCATGAAGGTGATCAATCTCCTAGCCCATGGTCCTTGGACAAAGATAGTTGTTACCTCCCGACCCTATGGTCTTGTGCATCTAAGGAATAGACAACTCCTACTCCCATCGGTCTTATCCCCACCTGACCTGAGTATTGACTTAGGATTCTATCATGGTATATCTCAAACTTGAATCTTTACCCAAAACTCCATCATCTCATTGGGCACTCATGGTCAACCTTACATCCTCACATAGGGATCATGGCAACCTACCTACCTCAGTCAGGCCCCATACAAGTTACCTCCATGGCAACATATCCCCATGCCCTTAGAGATGGTCACCTATGGGTTTATAGATTCATGATCACACCTTGTGCTCTCCACTTAGCTCATCAAGCTCCTATGAGAGACCTCTTTAGGTTACCTTGTACCTACACAAAAGCTAGTACTCACCCTACGGAAGGGTCCCCTCCCAGGATGAGAGAAAACTACCTATTAGTAGTAGCAAAGGTCACCAACATCCTTTCGTCCAAGGTTTACATCATCATGTGCATGCATAGCCCTATTATGCTACCTATACACGTAGCTAACAAGAAGACAACCTACTAAGCTACTCTGGGTTCCTTGATATATCATACTTGTTCCTTTTTCCTCAACATTGAACCAATATCATACATGCATAAGTCACCAACATGGGTGAGGGGTTCATCAAACATATACCTTAGTCTAAGGGGTCTCCTTTTCCTCTAAACATGAGGGGGTGCCATAATCGAATCATGAAGAACTCAAACATCCTAGTGAGCATCAGGTGCACCAAGTACTACTTCTTCCCCTCTTAGGTCTAGGAACCCCAGGTTCACTTCATATGCATCACCTATCTAACATCATGCTCAGGTATTCAACCATGGCCCAAACAGGTATAAGGTATGGCATCCACTTCCTACTATTCTTCCACATGAACAACACCTTCGAGTCCTACACAAGGACAACCAACTCGATGTGAGACCTCATAACTTGTTACCGTACATCCCTAGGGTCTAAGGAACTCTCCTTTCTACACCTATAAGGTAAGATAGGCACCTACCACTTCTATGCATCGACCCAAGAAGCCTCTTCCTCTTTCTAGGGTTTAGTCCCTCTAAAGGAAACCAAGATACCACAAGCCTCTCAGGACCATTCATGAGGCAACCACATACCTTCATTTAGGTCATCTAAACCAGGTTATATCATACCGAACTTCACATGATTCCTCATGTCTCGGAGCCAAGGTCTCCAACCCTTTTCATCGAGTCTTGCCCTCTCTCTCTAGAGAAAACCCTACAATTGGTCCCACCATCAAAGGTTTTCTCCTTATGTGTCTACACCTACATGGGTGGAACGTCTGATCCAAAACCTATGTTCGGTCAAGATTATCCAAGGCTCTGCATGCTCATGAACATTAGACATAACCCTTCTGGCCTAGGTCTAAAACTTGCTGCCAGCCTCACTCCCACTCTCTTCTGTGTAGGTATGTGCCTCTTTATTACTCATATATATATATATATATATATATATGTTAGGGTTCCTATAGGGTCACCCCTAATCTCTTCAATGAGGGGCTATCCCTCACCCTAACAAGCATGACCACCCCAGGTCGGGTCACAGAAAGACACTAGGTCAAACCTCCTCACATAGCTCATGCTTCTCATGGGTACTCAAAACCTTTACATAAAGCTTGCATGTCAAACCCTTATGGTTGAAGGTATAGAAGACTATGGTATTCAACTCATCATGTCATCTCTTTCTAACTACCACCTAGGGTTAAGGTTAGAATCATCCTCAGAGTATGCGTCCGGTCTCTACCTCTTCCTTGAGGCCTCTACCTCTAAAGCTAACTCTCTCCTCATCCTCCTACAAGAAGGTCTATCCTCAGACCTCTCCTAAGGGCACGACAACACACGCCATGCAACCAAAGCATGTAACTAATCTTTAGTTTACACTTAAACTATGAAAACTTATGTCCATGACATCTTTTTTATATGCTTTTCATGATTTGGTGGAGGATTCCTTAATCCTTATTACTCTTATCCCAAACACAAGAGGGGTGTGGGGAGAGATAAACCCTAAGTACCTAGAATCCTATAGGAATTAGGGTTGAGAAGGGAATAAGATAGATGAGAGAATCCTAGAGGTATCTTATTTTGAGTCAAAACCTCTGATTTTAGCCAGGTAGTCACACAGAATCCGAGAGTCCTCCTAGACTAGCGGGGCAGAGGAAAATCTTTCCAGCCCCCAGATAGTGATCCTTTTCTATACACCTCCATCATTGGAAAATTCTCTAATAACTCCCTTGAGTTCTAAAGAGTTTGTAAAATTTAATAATTATTAGAGATTAAATGGAAAATCATCGCTCTGATACCAAATGTAACGACCCCGCTTCCCGATAACCCCCAATCAAGGGAGACCAAGAGGTCAGAGGCGTTATCCCAAAATTCAGGATCAATGGTTTGACGATTTAATAAAAAATAATTATCAAATTCTACTAATACTAAACTGGAGTAAAACAAAAATTTTACATACCTTGTCAAAATAGGATCTAAGAATTCTGTCAATAGTAGAAATGTAACTATCTAATCCTCCTTTGAATACTTAACTTTATCTTCACAGATTTTGTTTTACTGTTTATCCATTTTTAGATAATACCTAAAACGTCGACAAACAAAATGTTGGTCATCATAAATGAATATGCCAGTATGTGGGGACAAACAAAATATTGCACATATGTTCTAACAACATAGTCACATCAATTAGTTGTTAACAATGCAAGATTATGTGTTTAGTATGAATCCTCAACTTCTTTTACCACCTCTAGGATACCCTCTCTAGGGTTAAGTCCTTGCAAGTGACTTTAAGGCTACCTTCTCTATCCTGAGCTTGGTACCTGGGGTCACCTCTCTGGGTGCCTTGTGGTCTTCCCTCTGGGGCTTGACCACCTTGACCTTCCCTCCAGGGCTTGGTCCATTATCTTACATCTAGAGGGGTAGGTAGGTTCGAACGAGTCACACACATATATAAATTGTGATAATTGTATTCACTTTAAAGATTGTAGTAATGAAACAACCAAGCAGATTAAGGTTCATGGCAATCGATAAATCTTTGAGAAAGCACCGTGAAACATAATTCGATTATTCATAATTTAACCACATACCAGATTTGCAGATTTCGCAAGCAAATAGCAATTCCAACCAAGAAAGTAATCCAAGCAAGCAATTCATCCACACAATCACATAATCTTGAAAATCATATGTAACCTATTTACCACATACTTATCAAGAATCTACTTTATTGAGCTGGATTCACTTTCTAGGGTTTCTAATCTGAATTAGGGTTTCATTAGGGTTCCTTTAGATCTATTTACAAGTGTTTTCTTTCATGTCCACAAAACCCTAAATGGCAGATCTAGGTGCAAACCCTACTTACTCACTTATTCACATTAAAACTTTCTTTATCATCAATTAGACATAGAATTCATCTATTATCTCTTTTATACAATGAATTTCGAACTATTCCACATTAGAAACCATTAACACCTATATTAGGCTTTCTAAGTCCATTAATGCTCATTAACATATCAAAATCCTAAATTAAGCTATTAAGCATATGGATCATCTCTTTAGACATCAAAACATCTTTCTTATTAACAACAAGTTAATATCCTCAGAGATTATCAATATTAATCATCTCAATTTCATGAATCACCAAATTAGGGTTAATCTTAGTCATAAACACATTAAGGATGGCAACTTTAACCACTTTTCGAATTATGATTAGATTCAGGTTCTAAGACTACTTTTATTGGATTCTACACGTTTTTCTGATGAACTTTCATATATTACTTATTGCAATCCGAACTATTAATAATTAATAAGAATTTTCGCAAGATAAATACCTTTTAGCCAATGGCAGCGCGCCACGTCAGCCCCTTCATATTCTTTTAATTTGATTTCCTCTTTGTCTTTGGCTCATAGATCTTGCCTCTGGGTCCGCTACTCCCTGACCCAGTGACCCGGTGCTTCTCCTGCCCCCTTCCGCGTAGGTCCGCGATGCGAGCCCCTATTTCCGCGAGGAAACGGAGCATTACTATTGGGCACAGCTACGACGGCCGCTTCCCGCTATGACGCCATGGAATCAACTGTATAGTCCAACACTTCTCTCCAGCAATACACCAATTCTTGGGAGCCATTAGGAATACAACCATGGAAATAGTTAGGGGAAGCCAGGGCGGAGGTCAGAACAGGGGACGAAAAGGGGAACCTGTTGCTGTGGGAAGAGCAAGGTTTCGAGGAGAGGGGGTTTGACAACCTATCGGTTGGTTCCGATTCTACAAAAAGGATGGGTCTTATATAGATGTGATCCTTCATACAATCCTCAATAGAGTCTAACTCCAACTCTGATGGCCCCTTTGGGAAACTCTAGTCCCTGTGCTGAAACTGCGGAACCAGGGTCATCCTGGTCTGGTTCAAACTCCCAAATCCAATGGGAGAACATCCAAAACTCATCATGGATTAGAGACCAAGATATGCAAAGAATAAGGTTGGGGTTACTGTTCACAATTCCTAATATTACACAAAGTGCAGCCATCACTGGATAAAGATCCAACGGATATCAACCCCCGTATTAGAACATAAATCAGAGATGAATTGTGACATTTAATGTTATCCTTAACACTTTAGGAAACTTACAAAATTCATATCTCCCAAACCGTTTATCCTTGTAATCCCAAATTTTAGAGGAATGTTTATAACGACTTGAACTTCATATGTGAAAAATTTGGGACTCAAACTCCAAAGTATGAGGGACTTTTCTTCATTTGCAAGTTATCTCTTAATAAGGCATATTTTAAGCATATTTTCTCTCTCTTAATCTTTTATTTTCTTTATTTGGATTCCTTTTACCATTAGAAACCATGTGGACTCAAAATATTATCCATGATGATTCCATTGTCCATATTTCCACATATTTCTCATATTTTCATCATTATCTCGAATTTTCTTCTTAATATTGCATTATTTGATTTCTTCTTTTTCTTTTAATCATATTGGACTCATTATTATATTATGATCCACGAAATCACATGCAAAAAAGGAAATATTTCAAAGGGAATCCATTCAATACATATAATTTACACAATTCCCATAATCATACATTTATTGGGGAAATTGCATTCCCCACCATATGAACCCAAAAATTGGGGTTGTAACAATGATCATCTATCATCACCACCACCATCATCTATCATCTATCATCATCATCATAATCATCAGAATCATCATCATCATCATCATCATCATCATCATCATTGTCCATCATCATCACCACCACAACCATCGTCGTCGCCACCGTCGCCACCACCACTACCACCACCACTACCACCACCACCACCACAACCACCACCACCACCACCACCACCACCATCATCATCATAATAATAATAATAATAATAATCATAACCATCACCATCACCATCACCATCACCATCACCATCACCATCACCATCACCATCACCATGATCATCATCATCACCTTGATCATCATGATCATCACAATCATCACCTTGATTATGATGATGATGATGATAATGATAATGGTGGTGGTAATGATGGTAATGAAGGTGATGATGATGGTGATGATGGTGATGATGATGATGATGGTGATGATGATGATGGTGGTGGTGGTTGTGATGATGATGATGATGATGGATGATAATGATGATGGTAACGTTGATGATGGTGATGATGATGATAGATGATAGATGATTATGTTCATGGTGATGATAAAAATTAATCCATGGATTTGTGTGCCTTTTGGTGCTGATTTTGATGGTGATTGTGTGCACATCTTTTCCCCTCAATCTCTAGTTGCAATATCTGAAATTTTGGAACTTTTTACTTTGGAAATCTTGTTTAGAGAAATCAATGATGATGATGATGGAATTATTATTATCATGTGTTCAGACTTGTATTTATAATTTATTATGTTAAACATTTATTTTGTAGCATCACGCTCCATTACCAAACTCTTGAGCCAACACTCTATTGCACTGCCACGCTATCTCCATACTACTATCGCCTCAAGTGCTTGCTATTACTGCAGTTTGTTTTATAGCGATGAAGAATATTAGGAGTATATGTGGGAGTACCGGTTTTATTTTGGAGATAAACGACCACCTAACTTTCTATGGGCCAAAAATTCCTCATAAGAGTGAGAAGACGATTCCTCATAGGAGTCATAAGACCAACAATCATCATATCCTACCATAAATATTGGACCGCCACTTGGTTTTGAACATGAAACACCCATTCCAAAGCGGCAAAAAAAGATAGGTGTTGCTTCATCATCTAAAGGAAGACATGACAGTCCTACCATAAACATTGGACCACAATGATTTGGTGAGTGATATTAGTTGGTATTTGAAAAAATGACTATATCATGTGCTCAAACTTGTATTTATTAATTATGTTAAACATTTTTATTTTGTAGATGTTGATGCCATGGTCCAAGATCAAAGAGGCCACATATGTTACTCAAAAAGAGGACACCGAAGAAGACTTTGCAGTCTTATGGGAAGAGTATGATGACTTCTGTAGGGGGTTGTATGAGCCAGGGACACTGTTCAAAGATCTAATGTCTATACTTCAGATATAGTCATCCCTTATGATGGTACTATCCAACACATGTGCAACAATTCTATTATACAATTTGAATATGTTGCAAATGTTGCATCTATGTGCAGAACAATGCATCATGTTAAACAATGTTCAAGAAGATTCATAGTTCTGCAGATAGATGCATCATTTGTAGAATATTCAAACTGCACAATAGAATTGTTGCACATGTGTCTGATAGTACCATCATAAGAGATGACTATATCCCAAAGTATATCCATTAGATCTTTGAAAAGTATCCCTCGCTCATACAATCCCCTGCACTGAGGTTTTTCGTAATATTATGTAAGGTCTACTGCAATTATGTGATAGAATTAGACATCTTTTTTCTACTTAAAATACTATATAAGTCTACTGTAATTATGTTATATTTTTGGAAGAGTTTGACTGTGATGTGTATTTGAAATGTGAATTAAAGAAATGTCATATGTTAGATTTTTGGAAGAATTGATTGGGATGTGGACTGTGATGTGTATTTGAAAAAATTTTGAAGTATGTTGGCATGTTTGTGCATGTATTGTATATATGATTATTTTTCTTATAGGTTTGCCAACATGTTGTTAGGTTACAATACTTGTAGAGAGTTTGCTACTCTTTAAAACTTTCAGTTATGAAGGACATTGGCTCCAGGCAGGTATTTGCAGGCATGTACAATAGGTCTGCAGACCTGATGTAAAAAAAATAAATATATACATTTCCCATCGATTATTTATAAAAAACTGACTACATGGACATTCAACGTCGGTGAAATGACAACAACCGATGAAAAATACTTCTTCTTTACACTATTCATTACTGATAAACATATTCTCTGACATATTTTTCTTTATGAAAACTGACGTGGCATGGACTAACTATCATCGTTGTCGTTGTATAACCACCACAATAGGTGCTAGAGAAACCAATATTTTGACAGTTGTTGCGGATTATATAGTCGGTTCGACTGCAGCTACTAGCCGACGACGAAAGCAACGCCGTCAGATAAGTTGACCAACAAAAAATGTGCTTGTTTTTAGTGTCGCCCACTTGGGCGTCGGTTAATAAGTGACACTATAAATCTAAAATACCTGACGACGTATTCCCATTATGTAGTAGTATATGTTTTATACATTATTATGTGTTGTGTGTTTTGTTATCTTGTGTTGTATATTTTGTTATGTGCTTAAGACTTGTCTTGTCTTTAGCTTTTCTTTTATCCCATATTGTATTGTTCTGATTCTCCCTTACCCTCTTGTGTTGTAAAAGAGAGTTCTTTGTAACTTTTTCAATATATAAAATAATGATCAAGTCAATATTGTATATAATAGCAAAGTTGTGCTATATTAAAATATATAGAACATACTCATAATTTTCTTACATAAAATGTTCTGTGTAGAACCGATTACTCACATACCCCCACCATAAACCCACTATTATTGGATACATGCATGGTACAATCTGGGTAATTATTATGCATGTCTAGAATCAAAACCAGACCCGTTGGCTACGAATATGAGTATGATAAGACTTGCTCCGTACCTATACCGTTTACACCCCTAATCCGGATAGAATAACATCAACATAAAATGTACACAAAAAGAGTATCTTCCTAACAAAAGTAGCAATAATGCTCACCCCTCCTTCAACACCTAGACTACCTAAGGGACATTCCCATCGCTCCAACAGCATGCCAATGAACATGAAATAAAAATAGATAAAGCATGAGAACACGTATGTGAATAGGGTCAACGCATACAAAGATGATAAGCATGCTATATCCATATTAATACGATAACCTATATGATTATATTAGAACAACATCATAATATGCCTTACTAACCAATATTTTCTTCGACCTCAACCTTGATTTTGATAAAAAAACATTATTATTTATTATAAATGTATATGGCGAAACCATATGTCTTCCACCCAGGGGCGGAGACATAGGAAGGTTACCCGGGGCTCTAGCCCCCCTCTTTAAAATTTAAAAATATAAACATATATTTATAATGAAATTATCTAAGTTTATATATATATACTAGAATACACTCGAGTGTACATATCACGTCGTACAGCCCAATGGTGTTTTCCTATATAGACCATGTTTTTCCAAAATGTAATCCATTGATCTTCATGGTTACAATAATAGTAGCTCACATACAAAATTCGAACTCATTTAGATTATGTAAGTCACTCATCCAAGGAAAACAAAATTGACGCACAAAACTAATTTGAAATACATAATTTTTTCCTCCTTTAGATGCACGACCTATAAGTGTCCAAATGAGCTAAAATTTATTATATAGTATGTTCCTATGATAATTAAGAAGATCAACGGTTTAAATTTTTCAAAAATTTACTGCATCTTAAAAAATGACTGAGGTGTACGGTGCTTCCAGTACACTCGAGTGTACACTAGCCTGACTCATAAGAACATATAATAAATATATACATGATACCATGAGAGTACTTCTTATGAGAGCATGAGTGAATAACAAAAAAGTTAGAATTTATTTTACAAATTCAGCCATACGGGTGGAAAGAGCATTATTGGCATCACCTTCACACAAAAATATACTTGAACAGATATGACTTGCTTGTTCATCTACATAATTTTTACTTTTTCCAACTGACGACCATCTCAAAGCTAAGCATTAAAATGGTTTTCATTGTCGCGGACAATCCACATGTCTAATGTGTATGAAATCTTATAGGTTGCTACATGTGATGGTAGTCTTTCAATCTGTATGGTTCAATCATGATTAGCATGTCACTTTAAACAATTATTCAAATGGCTCTCATGTTCTCACCATCGTCTCACTAGATCACACCGATATATATATATATATATATATATATATATATATATATATATATATATATATATATATATATATATATATATTGGTGTGTGTGTGAGTGTGAGCGCTAGCGCTAGCGCATATATTCATGTATGTATACATATACTTATGTCAGCAAAAGACAGGTACGGTCTTTGGCAGGATTGATGGTTGCGTGTCTCCCTCTATTGGAGGTCCCAGGTCCAAGTTCCAAGTCTAACAATTCTTATTATAAGATGGTTTATGCCATTGAACAAATCTGTATGGTATATATACAATGATATAATATTAGATGGTTAGATAGGAGGTGGTTGTTACTCATGGGTTCAATTCTTTGTTTGACATATTTTTGTTCTCACTCATTTCCCTTTATGTAATTATTGGTTTGAGTTCAAGTTCATACAAGCACAATGTTTTTTATATGAACCCCCTATGTTAGATTTCTAGATCTGCTGCCGCTTCCATCTATTTTATAAATTACATCCACTCAATCGTATAATTTAGAACGCTTGTTACATCAAGTGTTTTCTTATCATTTCAGTTAGACAAGCAATATTAATTTTCCAAAATTCAAATGAAAAGGTCCTCATTTATATTTTGTACTCTTAGGTGGTGTGGAAGGATTTGTGTTCTGTTATGCTATGGTACGATTCGAGTCTGGATCTGAATCTAGATCTGAGACTACTAACCCTTAATATAACTCATACACTGCACTACGCCCAACTCTCCCTCGATCAGTTGAAGAACCCTAGAGCCATCCTCCACCGCCGCCAGTTTCAGTCCGCGCAGGTAGGCCGAAGAGAAATAAGCCATGGGCCGCGTCAAGACCAAGATGGTGAAGAAGTCTTCCCACCATGTTATTGAGCGGTACTACTGTTACTACGAAGGTAGTAGTCGTGCCTTGGACCTTGCGGCAGTGCACTGGAGTTACCTGTGATGGAATGATTAGAGAAGAGGAAGAAGAGAGAGAGCAGAGTGACTGGAAGAGTAAAGAAGAAGATAGAGAAAAAAGGCGAGATAGGGATTCACAGAAAGAGGGATCTCGTTTATTCAAACTAGATTCAAAATACAAATTCGATGCCCTCTCAATGGACTGGGCAGGTAACATATATATCAGCTCCTCAGCCACAATCTGACATCCACCTCTGGGCTTATTCGTCCTACTTATTCAGAGCAACAATAACAATAGCCCAAAGCAGCTGTCGTAATAGCTCAGCTGCAACCACCCAACCCGGAACTCAGCAAATAACCAACCAACTAACTAACAAAAATTCTTTTGTCCTTCTCTCCCGCTGACACCTTCCGCAGCTGTCGCGATCCTTCTGATCAGTTGGTAAACACCGGTAACAAACACCATCCCCTCTAAAGACATACCTTGTCCTCGAGGTCAGTATCAAATTGTAGAGCTGCTATCTCCTCGCTTACTTAAAAACTTCAGATTCTGGGTACTTCTAGAGCATCTTGTAAAGAACCTCCCAAGTAGCATCAGTAACATCCCATTCCTGCCACTGAACAAGCACTTTCGTGACCGCATGCCTTCTTCCCCTACTCGAAACCATTCGTTTGTTCAGAATACACGCAGGTATAAGAGGTTGTACTCGGGAAATGACTGGTAAATCCACCCCAACTGTACATCCTTGGCCAATCTTCTTCTTCAACAATGATACATGAAAAACCGGATGTGTCTGAGCTATTGGAGGTAATTGCAGCCTATAAGCCACCAACCCAATGCGCTCAGTAATTTGGAAAGGGCCATAGAAGACAGGACTCAAATTTTTCTTCCTCGCTTGAACTATTGACCCCTGCCGATAAAATGGTAGTTTAAGATAGACAAATTCTCCCACTGAGAATTCCCTGTCAGATCGATGCTTGTCTGCAAACTTCTTCATGCGATCTTGAGCTCGTTTCAAGCTCATATGCAACAAATGCAAGATCTCATCACGCGACCTCAAAGTATTATCAACAGCAACTACATTCGACTGACTTGGAATATAGGAGAGTAAAGTAGGAGGTGGTCTCCCATACATGACCTCATAAAGGGAGAACTTAGTAGAGGAGTGGGTAGTAGTGTTGTAGCACCATTCCGCCCAAGGTAATTGTTGTACCCACTCATGAGGTTTGGTAGCACAGAAACAAGGCAATAACATTGTAGTCCCTTGTTTAAGATCTCGCTTTATCCATCAGATTGTGGGTGATATGTTGTGCTCATACGAAGCTGAGTACCTTGAGCTTTGTAAAAACCTTTCCAAAACAAGATATTAAAGATAGTGTCCCTATCAGAGACAATCGATCGTGGAATGCGATGATGTTTAAAAACACCATCGATGAACACCTCTAACACTGACTGAGCTGTATAAGGATGTTTCAAAGTAAAAAAAATGCCCAGCTTTGGACAGTCTATCCACGACTACCAAAATCATAGAATATCCCTTTCAGATAGGTAAAGCATCAATAAAATCTGTAGCTATATCCCTCCATACCTCAGTAGGAATTGGGAGAGGTTGAAGAAGTCCCAGAGGAGGAGAGTTATCATACTTACTTGTCTGGCAAATTTCACATTCCTTAATGTACTGCTTCAACTGACCTCGTAACCCCTTCCACCAAAACACACTTCTAATCTTATTCAACATTTTCTCATATCCCAAATGTCCACCAGAAGATGTATCATGCATCTCATAAATGGCTTTCTTGCTCAGATCAGAATTTAAACTCAACACTACCATGTTCTTTTTAAACAAGACTCCATTTCTCCATTGGAACTTTTCTGTATTCAACTTCCCATTGTCCCATTTCTCCTTGAGTCTCATTAGATATGGGTCTGATGTGTATGACGATTTGAGATCATCCATCCATTGAGGTAGTACTACTTGAATCGAGGTCAAGGTGGATTCACCACTTGGATCCTCATCTCCTGAAAAATCTTTCCGTGATAAGGCATCTGCCACTTTATTTGCTGAACCTACCTTATATTCTATTTCATACTGATAATCCAGTAGTTTAGACAGCCATTTTTGTTGTGTTGGTGTATGTAAAGACTGATCCATCATAAACTTAATACTCTTCTGATCAGTTCTTATGATAAACCGATTACCAATCAGATAATGGCGCCATTTAGTCACAGCTAACAGAATAGCATGCATTTCCTTCTCATAAGTCGACCAACCTAGCTGTCTCCCCTTCAAATGCATACTGAGATAAGCAATTGGCTTGCTATGTTGCATCAAAACTGCCCCCATTGCATATCCTGACGCATCAGATTCAATAATGAAAGGTTGGTTAAAATTTGGCATGGCTAAGACCGGTGGAGTCATCATTATCGTTTTCAGTTGAAGGAAGGCTACACGAGCTTCATCATTCCATTTAAAGCAATCCTTCTTCAATAACTGAGTTAATGGTTGTGTGATCTACCCATAGCCCTTCACAAACTTCCTATAGCAGCCTGTGAGACCCAAAAATCCCCTCAAAGAATTAATGTTCTTTGGTTCGGGCCAATCCTGAATGCCTTGTATCTTTGTAGGGTCTGCTGCTACTCCTTCCTCAGATATAATATGCCCCAAGTAGTCTACTGACTTCATACCAAATTTACATTTACTGTGCTTCACAAACAAGGTGTTTTGCCTCAACAGTTGCAGAACTATCTCCAAGTGTTGAATATGCAATTGAGTATTCTTACTATATACTAACACATCATCAAAAAACACTAAAATGAACTTCCTCAAGTAAGCTTGAAATATGTCATTCATTAATGATTGGAAAGTGGATGGCACATTAGTAAGACCAAATGGCATTACCAAGTATTCATAATGACCTTGGTGTGTCCTGAAAGTAGTTTTGTGTATATCTGCATTCACTACCCTCACTTGATGATAGCCAGCCTGTAGGTCTAATTTAGAGAGATTATTACTGCTCCATGAAGCTCATCCAATAACTCATCAATCCTCAGAATGGGAAACTTATCAAGGATTGTTATTTGACTTAAACCCCTGTAATCCACACACATTCTCCACGAACCATCATTCTTCTTGACTAACAGAACAGGTGATGATTAAGGACTATTACTATCTCTAATCAACCCAGCTTGCAATTGTTCTTCAACTTGCCTTTCGATTTCATTCTTTTGAAAATGTGGATAAGGGTATGCACAATGAGACACTGGCTTACTATCTGGAAGCAAAGGAATCTTATGATCATGATGTCTCGGTGGACGTAACTGCTTAGGTTCTGAGAAAACATCTTCATATTGTTGTAGGAGTTCTTACAGTCCTTCCAACTCACTAACCTTCTCCTCTGTATCCTGCTGAACAGTTGTACTACCTCGAACCTGCCTGACTTCTTGATCTCCATTGCAAAATAGTTAGCATTAACCACTTGTGATGATCGCCTAATGCCCCTAATTGATACCATGTGTCCATATTGCTAAAATTGCAGAACTTGTGTGTTTAAATCCCACCAAACGGGACTGACTTGGCTTAGCCACTTAACCCCCAAAATGACATCACAACTTCCTAGTTTCAGTAACAAAAAGTCATCCTGCATTACAGTATTATCGATATAGACTGGTAATCCCACACAAATTCCCTTACAATGAAGCTTCTCTCCATTCGCCACAGTAACAGTATACTCTTGAGCAGTGTTAATGAAGAAGGATCCTCGTTTAACTACCTTCTCATTCAGGAAGTTGTGTGTACTTCCAGAATCCAGTATCACAACTAATTCCAACCCTTGGATTCTGACCCACACCCTCATAGTTTGAGGAGAACCTTCTCCCGTCAAGGCATGTAATGAAATTCTAGGGTCAAGCTTCATCTCCATCCATTGTTGAAAAGAACCTTCCACTGGCTTCACAGGTTCATCATCATCGGAGTCACCATCTTGAATTAGATAAAGCTTACCTCTGAACTTACAGCGATGATCAACAGACCACTTCTCATTGCATTTGAAACAGAGGTTGTTTAGACGCCTGAAATTTTCCTCTTCCTTCGAGAGATGCTTGGTCGTGGAGTTCTTAGTGTCTTCTACTTTCTTTCCTCCACCATCATTGTCCTTCCAAATATTCATGTAATTCGGCTTCTTTAATAAGTACTTTTCCTCCTTTGCCAAGGCGAGACACACCGCATCAGACATTGTCTTTGGTCGTTGTCCTCGAACGTGACATCTGATATTCTCCTTCAATCCACTCACAAATGTGCCTATGTGAAACGTCTCACTCAGACCAGGTAATAAGTTGGATAGCTTCTCAAAGCTGGTGAGATACTCCCGAATGGAATCCGTCTGCTTAAGCTTAGTGAACTCGCCCGCCGCATCTTCATAGGGATTCCCGAACCGTTGATGCAACTCTGACTCGAAGGTACTCCAGGACCATGGAGGTGACGCTTCCGTCAGCCAGTCCCACCATTGCATTGCATCACCAACAAGATAATAAGGTATCAGGTCAAGACACTTCGGATCTGATTCAATGCCATAGAACCTGAAAAAATGACAAACCTTGTTTATCCACTCCATCAGAGGTGTAGTGCCGTCAAAGTTGTCCAATTTCAGATGAAGCTTCTGCTGCTGTCGTTTCTCCTTGCTCGTCGTCGACGAACTACTTTTTGGATCCACTCATGAAGATAGTCCTTTCTCCTTGCCAATCGTGGAGCTCAACTGCTCCAACTTGGAACAAATCGAGTCCATCTTTAGGTTGAGGTCTGTCTTGAGATCAAGACAGAGCTTTCTCGCCGCTCCCACATTCTCCGAACATCGCATGTCCACCGTTCGGTTCAGCGAATCCAGCAGCTCAAAGACCTCCGCCAGAGACATCCCCGCTGGAGCATGTTCTTCTTCGGAAGGCGCAATGGTGATCGGTGTTGAATCTGATACCAATTTGTTACTACGAAGGTAGTAGCCATGCCTTGACCCTTGCGGAAGCACACCGGAGTTACCTATGATGGAATGATTAGAGAAGAGGAAGAAGAAGAAGAGAGAGAGCAGAGTTACTGGAAGAGTAAAGAAGAAGATAGAGAAAAAAGGCGAGACAGGGATTCACAGAAAGAGGGATCTCGTTTATTCAAACCAAATTCAAAATACAAATTCAATGCCCTCTCAATGGACCAGGCAGGTAACATATATACCAGCTCCTCAGCCACAGTCCGACAGCCACCTCTGGGCTTCTTCGTCCTACTTATTCGGAGCAACAGTAACAATAGCCCAAATCAGCTGTCGTAACAGCTCAACTGCAACCACCCAACCCGGAACTCAGCAACTAACGAAACGCTTCCACTGACACCTTCCGCAGTTGCGGCGATCCTTCTGATCAGTTGGTAAACGCCGGTAACAACTACTCGCGGATGACGCTGGACTTCCACACCAACAAGAAGGTAATTGAGGAGGTAGGCATCATCCCATCGAAACGCCTACGTGACAAAATTGCCGGCTTTACGACCCATCTGATGAAGCGGATCCAGCGCGGACCTGTCCGTGGCATCTCACTCAAGCTCCAAGAGGAGGATCGCGAGCGCCGCATGGATTTTGTTCCCGATGAATCTGCCATTAAAACTGAAGGCATTGAAGTCAATAAGGAGACTATTGAGTTGCTTTCTTCACTGGGCATGCCGGATCTCCTAGGAGTCATGAAGCAGGCTGAGCCAGTTGCATCTGCCCCGCCGCCGTTCGCCGGCCTCCTAGAGGTTGGGGTGGAAGGTATTGATTTGACAATACATTCGTAGTCATCTATAGCCTAAGATGGGGTTTACCTGTCAAAGACATTTGCCTGTTTTTAGTTTGTACTTGTAGTTCTTATGCCAACGGCAGTTTATTTTTGTGTCATTGTTTACTCTGGTGAATTCTTATAATGTTGATGGATGTTGTGGAATAGCAGTATCCGACTCAAAATGTATGTTTTAGTCAAGGCATCTTTGATGGAATATATACATACCGGGATTCTGTGTAGCATCCATCACAGTCCTGCAGTTGACAAGACTTTCTCTACGTCTCGATGCGGCAGACGAAGGAAAAGCAGAAGCGGTCCTCCAAGCGGATGGCGGGAGGAAGAAGACAGGATGAAGAACGTATGTTCTTCGTATTTGGCACTTTGGTTTCTCTCTCCCGATAGGACTCCGAATGGATGGGATCGATTATGTTAGTCCCATGGAGAAAGGACCAGTCCAATATATAGAATTATCTTAATGCCTCTCTAACCATCATGAAGAGGCCTGGCCGTTATGGGAACCTTCCCATACCCCAATGGATGCATCCTTTCAGAAAACAAAAATAAATATATTATTTTATTTTGGGTCACATAAAAAAATGAGATCTTTAACATTTTCCCACTTGGCCAAAAATATCATGACAATAATACTAAAACAATTTTCCATCGATGCTCAACACATACACTTCCATATATGAGACCAGATCTGAGTCATAGTGGTTGATACACAATTAATTTGTACTTCCTTCTATGTACCACAATATCTAAGTATCTTATATGTAGTGTTGTAAACTTTATAAATAGATTGACCTCAAATCTATTTTCTGGTCCAACTTTCTATCAAAACAGACATTCTGTTATAACTAGTATTGAAACAGAAATAGCGAGTCAAATATGTGATCACACATTAAATATTACATTGTCAAATCACATTAATCATTACACATCAAATAATTTTCTCAGACCCATATTCTTTACATGAGATGTATACAACCCTGGAGCTAGCCCTTTTGTAAGAGGATCTGAAATCATATACTGTGTACCAATGTGATCAATCACTATCATCTTGTTGTCAACTCGCTCATTAACAACATAGAGCTTAATGTCTAGATGTCTGCATGCAGTGGTGCTTTTATCATTATTAGCAAAAGTAACTGTGGCTTCATTATCACAATATATTTGTATTGGCTTATGAATTGAGTCAACAACTTCAAGAACTTGTATCATATTCTTAAGCCATATTGCATGTGATGATGTTTCATGGCAAGCTATAAGTTCAGCTTCAATGGTAGATGAAGTTGTAGTCCTTTGCTTAATACTTCTCCATGATACTGCACCATTGGCTAGTAGAAAAACATAGCCTGTTGTAGAGTTCCTACTATCTAGACATCCTACAAAATCTGCATCTGAATATACCGTAACCTCAAGGTGGTTTGTCCTTCTATATGTAAGCATGTAATCCTTTGATCCTTGCAGGTATCACATTACCTTCTTCACAACTCTCCAATGGTCCATGCCCGGGTTACTTTGGTAACGACCAAGCATCCCAGTAGAAAAAGCAATGTCTGGTCGGGTGCATATCTGAAGATATTGTAGACTCCCAACTGCAGATGCGTATGGTATTTTCCTCATTTCATTCCTTTCTACATCACTACCAGGACACTGCTTGGAGTTAAACTTATCTCCTTTAACTATAGGTGCAGGTCCATGTGAACAATTTGTCATTCCATACTTCTTTAATACTTGAGATATGTAAGCTTTCTGGGATATACCGAGTGTGCCTTTAGCTCGATCCCGATGTATCTCCATACCGAGTACATATGAAGCTTCTCCCATATCTTTCATCTCAAAGTTAGAGAAAAGAAATTCTTTAGTTTCATTTAATATAGCAAGGTTATTACTTGCTAGTAGAATGTCATCCACATAAAGAATCAATATTATGAACTTATTCCCACTGACCTTGAGGTATGTACACCGATCAACGATATTTGGTTTGAACCCAAAAGTTGATATAATGGTGTTAAACTTTACATACCATTGTCGGGATGCTTGTTTAAGTCCATAAATTGATTTCTTTAATTTGCAAACCATACGACTTCTACTATTGTCAATGAAACCTTCTGGTTGGTCCATATAGACTTCTTCAGATAAATCCCCATTCAAAAATGTTGTTTTCACATCCATTTGATGTAGCTCTAGATCAAAATGAGCCACTAAGGGCATGATTACCCTAAAAGAGTCCTTTGATGAGACAGGTGCAAATGTCTCCTTATAATCAATGCCTTCCTTTTGTGTGAAACATTTAGCAACTAGTCTGGACTTGTACTTCTCTATTTCACCATTTGAGTTTCTTTTAGTCTTAAAGACCCATTTGCAACCAATAGGTTTAACATTCTGTGACCAAGGTACAAGGTCCCATACTTGATTTTTATCCATGGATGCTAGTTCCTCCATCATGGCATCAAACCACTTAGAGGAATTTTCACAATACATTGCTTGTGAAAAAGATAAGGGATCAATACCTTCAAAGTCTATATTTGGCTCTTGAAGGTAAACAACATAATTGGATGGAATGGCATACCACCTTGATCTTGTAGATCTTCTTAATTCAGCATTGGGTTCTATATTTTCTATAGGATCTTCAGGTTGTCCTTCATCATTAACATGATCAACTTGATCATTTACAACCTGACTAGGAGCATGATCTACTTCCATTGGCTCATCCACTTGACCATTGTTCATGGTAACAATAATTGGATAGCTTATACGATTTTGACTGGGTGCAGGTGTGACTGAATTTTCCTGCACTTCATCAAATGAATAGTTTTGAAGTAGATCATTCCCACTGATTTGATGATCCTCCAAGAATCTAGCCTTACCACTTTCGATTATCTTTCTTGGGTGAGATGCACAATAAAACCTATATCCCTTTGACCTTTCTGGATAAGCAATAAAGAAACCGCTAGTGGTTCTTGGGTCAAATGCCTTCTCATGTGGATTTTAAATTCTAACTTTTGCACGACATCCCCATATGTGCATGTAGTTCAAGGATGGCTTCCTTCCTGTCCATAACTCATATGGGGTTTCCTAGACAGACTTGCTAGGAACCTTGTTTAATGCATGCACTGACGTATTTAAAGCCTCACTCCACATTGTAGAAGGAAGGGATGAATTATAAAGCATTGCACGAACCATTTCCTTTAATGTTCTATTCCTTCTTTCAGCTACACCATTTTGACTTGGTGTGTCTAGCATTGTATATTGAGGTACAATACCCTCTTCTTGAAGGAAATGTGCAAATAGTCCCTTTCTTTATCCCATCTCAGTGAACCTTCCATAATATTCGCCTCCTCTATCTGATCTGACTATCTTAATCACTTTACCTAATTGTTTCTCGACTTTGACTTTGAAGTCCTTTAAAGCTTGAAAAACCTCACTTTTGTCATTTAATAAGTAGAGATACATATATCGTGAATAGTCATCAATAAAGGTTGCAAAATACTTTTCCCTTGTAAAACAAGGTGAAAAAGGTCCACTAATATCCATGTGAATTATTTCTAATGTTTCATTACTTCTCTTGGTACCCTTTTTAGAAGTGTTGGTTTGCTTAGCCTTTATGCATTCAACACATGTTCTAAAATCAGTAAAGTCCAAGGGTCCTACAATTCCCTCCTTTACCAATCTTTGGATTCTTTCTTTAGAAATATGACTCAACCTTCGGTACCAAAGTAGTGATGATTTTTCATCTAGTAATGTGCATTTATTTCCAATAAATTTATGTTGGACAATAAGTGATTGCTCAAAATGAGTACTTAATTGAACTTGATAAAGATCATTTATTAAAACACAAGTACCAATCAAATTGGAGGTTTTATACAATGACAATTGTCCACTTTGAAGAAAGAAACCATAGTTTAATTTGTCTAGTCTAGAAATAGAGACTAAATTTCTACTATAATTTGGTACATAAAAAGTATTTTCTAAATCCAGCAAGCTTCCATTGTCAAGGATTAATCTGCATGTGCCAACAACCTTTACGCGTGAGCCCAATTTATTTCCAGAATAAAGGACTTTTTCACACTCCGTTGGTTTCCTTTGATTCAGAAATCTCTGCAATGTATTGGAAATATGCACAGTGGCACCAGAGTCAAGCCACCAACTATATAAAGGAACATTAGAAAGATGACATTCATATGAAACAAGAGACATTATACCTTTCTTTTCCAACCATTTCTTGTACTTGAAGCACTCCTTTTTAGCATGTCCTTTCTTACGACGGAAGAAGCATTTCATGTTAGCCTTGCTTCCCTCAGCCTTGCCATCTGGCTTGGACACCCCACCTGAGATAGGAGCAGTTCCCTTCATTTTACCTTTACCCTTACGGCCACGTTTGTCATGGGTGCTTAAATGCGCAGCAGGGACCCCTTCATTCTTAAGTCTCTCTTCTTCTTAAACACGCATGGCCAATAAATCATTAATTGACCATTTTTCCTTTTGTGTGTTGTAAGAAACCTTGAATGACCCATACTGACTAGGCAAGGAAGTTAAAATGAAATGAACAAGAAATGCATCAGAGATGGATAACTCTATCTCATTGAGTTGTGCGGAAATATCTCTCATCTCCATGATGTGTTCACGGATCCCACAAGAACCATTGTACTTCATGGAGCACATCTTAGCCATTAAGGTGCTAGCCCTAGACTTACTAGAAGAAACATATTATTCTTCCAGTGTCTTTAGAAAATCTTTTGTCAATTCAGAAGTAGGAATAGAACGCCTAATATGCTTTCCCACATGTGCTTGCATAAGCAACAAACTAAGCCTATTAGAACGTTCCCACTTATCATAATTGACTTTTTCTGCAGTAGTACTTTCCTCCATAAGTGGTTGTAGTTTTTCCACTCGGAAAGCTAAGTCTAAGTCCATGCACCCTACTGTAAACATGACCTTTTCTTTCCATTCATTAAAATTTGAACCATTGAGATTTGGAATGTTGTTATCACCACACAATGATGAGGAAATAACTGCAATAAATAAAATATTCAAATTAAAATCACAACTGAACATAAAAGTAATTCCGAGGTCTACTTTATTTACTTTTATAATACCAATCACAATTAGTCATTACAATTTATCTTTGGATAAATTTGTAACACTTAACAGGATTAATAGCATGATGTGAATAAAGTTCACTCTACTAAATTAAGTTGACGTATGTAAGGAATTTACAAAATAATTTGCCTTTGGGCTAAACATTATTTTATTCTGAATCATACTCAAGTTGTTATGAAGAAATGCTCATCCTATTATAATGAAATAACACCTTTGGGTTGTTGGCTAAATAGACATCAGTAAATCCCTTTGTTTTGATAATGACAAACATTTCATTCTTGTTGATCTAACGTGCTACTTGAGTGTTGTAGAAATGAGGTGGATGACAAAGCACTAGGGAATCTATATGCTTGAATGCTTGTAAATTTCATGAAATGTAATCAATTGTAAACTTGTACAAATATATAATGTACAAGTACTTAGACTTCATGTAAATCAAGCGTTAGATCTTTCCTAGCTAATCACTACACTTAGATAAATCATCTCCTTCAATAGTGTCACATATGCACACTCACATACACACTTAGTACTTTAATTGAAACATTGAAATAGGGTCAATCTCGGTCGACAAAATCCTCGACCGAGACACTCTCGGTCGACAAGCTTCTCGACCGAGAAAGACCCATGTAGCCGTTAGACACAGCTGACAAGGTAGTTGGCAGTTAGAAATGAACGTTGCAAACACTTGATCCAGAGAGCCTGTCGGTCGACAAAACTTCGACCGAGTAGGTATCTCGGTCGACAATTTCTCGACCGAGATGGACTCTGATAGCAACTGCAGAATTAATTAACTAGATGTTGCTAATGCAACTAACTTATATCTAACGGCTAGTTAAGCACTTGGAAACCCCTAGAAAGTGTCTAGAACGTCCTTAAGCACTTGTAGGTCATTCCTATAAATAGGACATGCCTTAGGACACCTAAACTCACTTGATTCCATACTTGAGCAATCTTTGAGCATACACTTGCATTAGCAACCTGTTTTGAGCAATTGAGCAATACTTACAATTGGCTACTCTTCATCTTGCTCTAAATTCGTGTCCTATAGGCTAGTATCTCCTATCCACAGCAATCACACTTCCATATACTTTGGTTAGGAGATCTACACGCTTGATATAGGCAAATCAAGCCTTGTGCTTCAAAGGATAAGTTGTAATTTCCATTTTTCTTTCTTGTTCACTTTCATTGCTTGTACTCTCCTTGCTACTCCTAGGTTGGAGGCTGCAGATTGGAGAGGGTCGTGATCTTCTTGGTGAAGAAGAAGACTTTGAACTACTTCAAGAAGGCTGGTGCAACAGGAGGTTACTCCAAAGAGGAAGGCTACTTCAAGGGGGAGCTTGGAGTTACTTCAAGAAGGCTACCTCAAGTTGGTGCATCTACTTCAAAGTGAAGGTTGTTCAAAGGGGTGTAAGAAAGTATTGTATTTTGTGTAATTCCTTGTGAAGGTAATAAAATTAATACTTTCAAAATCCCAGTTAGGTAAGCAACCGGGTAGTGGACTGACCGCCTTAGTATTTGCTAAGGTAGGAACCACTCTAAATCCCTTGTCTCCTTCTTACTTTTTCACTTGTGGTTGTTTGAGTTAAATAATTGTTAAATTAACTTTAAAACCCTATTCACCCCCCTCTAGTGGTTTTTCAATTGGTATCAGAGCAGGCTTCAAGGAGCTCTAATCGAGTCTTGAAGTATGAAGGGTGGTGGTGTCTACAACCGCAAACAAAGGAAAAGTATAGACCAATCTTCAACAAGTTGCAGTTGGTGCTTAGGAACAAGCCACACAACACTTGGTTGCCCATGGAGGTCAAAGAAGGAAGATACGCATAAAGAATGCCTTATTGCTACAATAAGTGAAGAAGAAGAAGAAGAGGTAAGCCTTTTTGATTTATCTAAAGAAGAGCTAGTTGCTAGTCTTGAAGAGACACATAATAAATATATTGAATGCAAGAAGAAATTGAAGAAATCTAATAAAGCAAATGATGAGTTACATGCTAAGCTTCTTGCTCTTACATCTGAAAATGAAGATCTCAAAAAGGTTATTGAAGGTCATGAAATTAAGCTAAAATCTATAGAAGCAAATTGCAATCTTCTTTCTCTAGAAAAGTTAAATTTGCAAACTCAAGTAAATGATCTTCAAAAACAACCTGTTTTGTGTACACATCTAGATTATGATACTATAGTGAAAGAAAGAGATTCCTTGTTATCTAATCTAGATCAAGCAAAGTTAGACATAAATAAAAGAATGGATGAAATTGTTAAGCTGCAACAAAAAGTTAATAGTTTGAGTAACAATGATATTTTTGATAAAATCTTAAATGATTCTTACCATCAAGTTGGAAGGAGAGGACTAGGTTACAAGCCTAAAGGAAAATCTTATAAAAAACCTAGTTGGAGAAGAACACAAGTGCCAAAGAGTCAATCTATGTATGTATTTAAAGGCACAAATACATATGTACCCACAAACAACCTAGAACAAAATCATAGAAAGAGATATGAGATTGATTCTATATGTTGTCATTACTGTTTGTGCCTTGGACACTATTCCTTTTCATGTCCTTACAAGAAAAAGGATGTCGAGTTAGTTTGGGTTCCAAAACCCCCAAACTAAATGAGCAAAAATAAGTTGAGATATGACCAAGGACTTTAGTTGCATATTTCTATTTCTATCTCAACTTAACATGATGAGTTATCAAATTAATTCAAGTATCTAAAACTTCTAACTTGAAAGTATACAATTCATTTAAATATGCAAAGACAAAGTTTCACCTTAATCAAAGTTCTCAAAGCATAAAGACTTAATATATAATTAGTTGAGATTTGATCTAAATATTACTTTGATATTCATATGTTCTATCTCAACTAAACTGAGTTTTCAAATTGCATAATTGAATTGAAAATGATCCATGATTTACTTGTAAACAATTGCTGAAAAATAGTTCTGAAACAGTATAGAAACATTCTCGGTTGAGAAACTGGTCGACCGAGAACACAGTCGGTCGAGAAATGGTCGACCGAGCAAGTTACTATTTTCAAATCTGCAAAAAATCTGCTGAACTTGTTTTAAATTAATCTAGTCTGCTATTAATGATTGATCAAGAATAAACCTTGGAAGACAGTCTTTTCTTTTGCATCATATAACATTATGAATATGAAAACATATTGCAAAAGTGTTATAAGAAGACTGATCTTACCTTATTCATTGATTGAAAAAGTTTATTAGTTTGTCTTCAAATTGAAACCATGAATGAGATTATTTTGGTATTATCCTCTCCATGATTTGACTTAAAACTAAGATTATGAATTGGTTTAAGCAAGAAAATTATTTTACCACAATCCACATGGTTTTCCCTAAGTACTCCTTGGTATATCTATATAGGAACCATGTGTGTTGAAATGATCAAAATCATTGCATTTACATACTTTTATCTTGATCATTGTATTGTAGATATGCTTCCACTATTCTATCATAATTTATGTGCCATGATCACCGTGTTTCATTGGTTTGTCTAAAATAATCTTTGATTCAAACCATGAATGGATATTATTCTTGATCATCATCAAAAATGCCTTGACATAATAGATAATGATTATTGTGGGCATAGCCTGTAATAAAATAATGATGGTGCTATGACAAGCCAAATAGTGTATCTCAGAACAAAAATATAATGCTTTATCTAGAAATCTAAAGCACAATCATGACTTTAAGATATCAATCTTGCTTTCAAGGATATCACTTAATGTGCTTCAAATTGATATTTATTTAAGCTATCTGCAGAAATTATACTTCACAAATGGATCTGCAAAATTTGCCTCTTGGTTGAAATTAAATTTGACCAAGGGGCGCTATGGTCGTAGTCAAGGTCGACCTAAAATAAGCTTGACACAATACTTATTTGGATAATCATTCTCTACAAAAATTGTGATCAAAAGACCAATTAAAATCATGACCACAAAAATTTTCCAAATATTGGTAAAAATAATCACAATATTACTACCTTAGAAAATATAGATATGCTCTACAAATTCAGTCTATCATTTGCATCAAAAATCAGCTTAAAATTTCATTAACAGAAAGTTTCTCGGTCGACGAATTTTTTGACCAAAAACATCTCGGTCAGCTATCCCTTTTCGACCGACATACCTCAAGAAAGAACTCACATGGGAAAAACTCAGACACACTTCCGGTCGACAATTGTTCGACCGAGCCAATGTTGGTCGACAACTTGCTCGACCGAGAATTGACCGTTGGAATCTGACCGTTTGAATATGACCGTTGCCGGTCGACCGTTGGGCGACCGAGAGGCGCGCCTAGGATATGACCGTTGCGGTCATCGGTCGACAATTTTTCGACCGAACTGGTTACTGGATTGCTATAAAAAGGACCAAAAACGGGTCATTGCATCACACTTTCACATTCTCACTTCTTTAGTTTCTCTCTAGTGCATTCTTGTGCAACTCTTTAGCTTTTCCACCTCCAAGACTTTCTTGCTTCTTCTCTATCTTAAAGCAAAGAAATGGCTTCATCATCTGCGCGTGGAAAGAAGAAAGTTGCTAGCAGGAAAGGAAGGACGGCTTCCCCACCATTGACGATCATCAACGACATCCCCTTCATCGACGCAACTGCTGGTGATCGCTACCTCAGGCTCTCCTCCAAAACTCCTCTTCCACGACGGCCAGTTGACATCATGGACTTCTATAGCATCGTCGACCTGGAGGATCTCTTTGAGGTGCAAAAGTTGAAAGAGTTTTTGAACCATTCCTTCCCTTCCTACTCTTCTAAAGTGGTAAATGAGTTGTATGCAAACTTAACCTCACATCCCGAAAATGACTCCTTCTACTCTATGGTCAATGAGCATAGCTTTCACTTTACTGAAGAGGGTATCCTTGACATGCTCAACATAGACGTAGAAGAATACCAAGACACCCTTGACCTTACCACCGGAAATCCACTCAATACACTTTCCCAAGATGACAATACGGTCAGTCTTAGTGACATTAAACGAGCTATTTTTCAATCTAACACAACTTGTCACGAAGATAGGGGTACCTACTATGCCATTAACCTCAAACTTGTAGCTAGGATTATCAACCTTATTGTTTCCACAAACATACATCCTAGAGCAAACAAATATGAAGTTCCTACTTTTCGCATGTATCTCATTTATGCCATTATCAAACACATTCCCATAAATTTTATCCGCATTATCATTAAGAATATGCTTGAGTTTTCTGGCAATCCCCCTTATGCTGATTTTGTATGCCAAATCACTCAACACTTTCTTAAGAACCATATTGAGGATCTAGGATACACATGGGAAAGAAAACCACAAAAAATAAGCAAAAACACAGTAGAAAAGATGGGAATTGATTTTGGTCACAAGAGGGCTAGGACGGAAGGGAAAAAATCTACTCAAGACATACCACCACCTCCTCCTACCAACCTACCCTATGATCCCATCCAAAACACCCTAACCTACATTGCTGGATCCCAATATCATCTAAGTAAACAATTAGATTACAGTCACCATGCCATGACCTACTTAAACCAAAGGATGCAAACCCCCTCTTCAAATCAACCAGATGAATATCCTTATTCTCTAAATCCTGGCATGATCAACCCATATAACCCTTCCTACAACTACTACCAAACTCCACCTCCATCATCTCCTGATCTCATACATACTCAGTTTTCTCACATGCAACTACAAGACATTGCTGCTCATTTCCGCTTTGATCGTGTTCCCACCTTCTTGGAAGCATATGCATTAACCAAGATAGGTGCTTTGGAGTGGCAAACTTTAGTCAAGTATTATGGAGCTGAGCCATTTCTTGGAAAAGACCCAGATATCGATGTAATACTTAGGTCTTTTCAGTGAGATTATGAGTGTCCTTTGTAATAGTTGTAATGAAATGGTTATCTTTACATGATTGTAATGAATTGGTTATTCTTGCAATGAATTGGTTATCTTTGCATGATTATAATGGATATCTTTCAAAGCATATGAGTCATCTTGTAAAATGTTTATAAGACTATTATAGTAGAGCATACAAAGTAAGGGGAGTAATATATATGCAACAAATCACAAAGGATAAAATCTTTGCAAATATCTGAAATTTATGGCTAAATTGACCATCTATTGGAGTGCATTAATCCCTTGATTATAATTGGGATATCTATTTAAGGGGGAGCAATGCATAAGGATTCTTAATGGAATTTTCTAAACAAATCAGGGCCTAACATCCCGTGCTTTTGGTTAGAAATATTTTTCATATACTCTAAAGCTTAAAAGGATTCTCATATCACTTTCAAGGCTTCACAACCTTTGCAAGTGATTGAGTAATTACTTATGACTAAAAGACACACAAATATTTATCTTGGATATCTTTTTGAAATGACAAAGGGGGAGAAAGAATATAAAATAAAAACATAAAATTTTAAAATGAGTTTCATAATACCTCGGCCAACACTCACTTGTGCAACAAAAATTGCTACAAAGGTAATCTTCAGGTATGAAATTCACATGTTTTATATTTCCTTAATTTATATTTTGGAAATGTTTGTCATCTTCAAAAAGGGGGAGATTGTTGGCTAAATGGACATCAATAAATCCCTTTGTTTTGATAATGACAAACATTTCATTCTTGTTGATCTAACGTGCTACTTGAGTGTTGCAGGAATGAGGTGGATGACAAAGCACTAGAGAATCTATATGCTTGAATGCTTGTAAATTTCATGAAATGTAATCAATTGTAAACTTGTACAAATATATAATGTACAAGTACTTAGACTTCATGTAAATCAAGCGTTAGATCTTTCCTAGCTAATCACTACACTTAGATAAATCATCTCCTTCAATAGTGTCACATATGCACACTCACATACACACTTAGTACTTTAATTGAAACATTGAAACAGGGTCAATCTCGGTCGACAAAATCCTCGACCGAGACACTCTCGCTCGACAAGCTTCTCGACCGAGAAAGACCCAGGTAGTCGTTAGACACAGCTGACAATGTAGTTGACAGTTGGAAATGAACGTTGCAAACACTTGATCCAGAGAGCCTGTCGGTCGACAAAACTTCGACCGAGTAGGTATCTCGGTCGACAATTTCTCGACCGAGATGGACTCTGACAGCAACTGCATAATTAATTAACTAGTCGTTGCTAATGCAACTAACTTATATCTAACGGCTAGTTAAGCACTTGGAAACCCCTAGAAAGTATCTAGAACATCCTTAAGCACTTGTAGGTCATTCCTATAAATAGGACATGCCTTAGGACACCTAAATTCACTTGATTCCATACTTGATCAATCTTTGAGCATACACTTACATTAGCAACCTGTTTTGAGCAATTGAGCAATACTTGCAATTGGCTACTCTTCATCTTGCTCTAAATTCGTGTCATATAGGCTAGTATCTCCTATCCACAGCAATCACACTTCCATATACTTTGGTTAGGAGATCTACACGCTTGATATATGCAAATCAAGCCTTGTGCTTCAAAGGATAAGTTGTAATTTCCATTTTTCTTTCTTGTTCACTTTCATTGCTTGTACTCTCCTTGCTACTCCTAGGTTGGAGGCTGCAGATTAGAGAGGGTCGTGATCTTCTTGGTGAAGAAGAAGACTTTGAACTACTTCAAGAAGGCTGATGCAACGGGAGGTTACTTCAAAGAGGAAGGCTACTTCAAGGGGGAGCTTGGAGTTACTTCAAGAAGACTACCTCAAGTTGGTGCATCTACTTCAAAGTGAAGGCTGTTTAAAGGGGTGTAAGAAAATATTATATTTTGTGTAATTCCTTGTGAAGGTAATAAAATTAATACTTTCAAAATCCCAGTTGGGTAAGCAACCGGGTAGTGGACTGACTGCCTTAGTATTTGCTAAGGTAGGAACCACTCTAAATCCGTTGTCTCCTTCTTACTTTTTCATTTGTGGTTGTTTGAGTTAAATAATTGTTAAATTAACTTTAAAACCCTATTCACCCCCCTCTAGTGGTTTTTCATGGGTGATATCATTATTAAACTTACTACACTTTTAAAGTTCATAGCTTTTATGAATTTATTGTCTTCTTTATTACCAAATTGATCCCAGTTCAGCAAGGCACAAAATCAAGTTTAAAAGTCCATCACAGATTAACAGTGCACGACCCTTGTCCTTTTTAGAATTAACACTGCGTGCAATCTTTGTCATTTTTAGAGGATAGTATCTTATTGCCATTAATTCGTCCAAGAAACCATTGTAAAAATCCGTCCAAGAAACTGTAGGCCCAAATTAATAAATGTTCTGGTTGCAAAGTTTTGCACCGATCATCATTGCACGGTTGTTGCCGGATGAATATAACAGTTAATACAAAGAACACAACGTCAAACTTTATAGCAATTAATACTGTTTGACAACATGTACTTGTGTCATTAAGTATTATTGTCATTCCTCTCCAATGATAGAATCAAACGAGAGAATTGTCTTGGTACTGATCACGGCAAGAGCAAAAATCAAACATGTGAAGGCCATTGCCAAACATGTTCGCGAAAGAGATTTCTCGAATGCATAAATAAACAGAAACGTAGAGAAATAAATGGCGAACTAAGTTTTCCACCAGTCTCTCAAATATTTGTAAGTACTAAATAAACAACCTAGGATATTTGTATGTGAAAGTCTTAACTATAGCCTGGCCTGAGCAGCGGCAAAAAATTGGTAATGAAAAAAAAATAAAACGAGCAGGGTACAAACACCTCTCCCAAACCACTGATCGGTAGTGATCAAATTTTCCATTATGATTTCTCGGTGGCGTGACCGTTCGCTGCTTTAATTTCATCATGGCTTTTCGTCATGGTGAATCGTAGACTGAGAACGGTCAAAAGTTAAAGCAACGACACAATCGCAGTTACGTTTCGAGCCACGGAAACATTGTGATATGAAGACAACGAGCATTCATATAGAATAATACGACGAACGAAACAGATTACACAGTTGTCTAAGGAACGATAATCCTTTCTCTGATACCATTGATGAAATATATACATACCGGGATTCTGTGTAGTATCCATCACAGTCCTGCAGTTGACAAGATTTTCTCTACGTCTCGATGCGGCAGACGGAGGCAAAGCGGAAGTTGCCCTCCAAGCAGATGGCGGGAGGAAGAAGACGGGACGAAAAACATATGTTCTTCGTATTTGGCACTCTGGTTTCTCTCTCCCGATAGGACTCCGAATGGATGTGATCGGTTACGTTAGTCCCATTGAGAAAGGACCAGTCCAATATATAGAATTATCTTAATGCCTCTCTAACCATCATGAAGAGGTCTGGCGGTTATGGGAACCTTCCCATACCCAAATGGATGCATCCTTTCAGAAAACAAAAATAAATATATTATTTTATTTTGGGCCACATAAAAAAAAACGAGATCTTTAACAATCTTTTCATCTGAATACGGCTTCATGGTTTGTTTGGATATTTAGCTCAGTGAATTGCCAACCTCCTGATTCTGTCTGTTCTCTCATTTAGTTGATTAGACATACACAATGCTCTGTTTCTTTCTTATAAAAGTGTATGCCTCTGATAAGTAATCGTAAATGGTTGTTTGTACCATGCCATTCTAAACTTTTGGAGTTTGCTGCTTCCCCAGCAAACCATTCATTTTGGATATGTCATAGTTTAAATTTCCAGTTTGTATAATTGTATGCTTCACAAATTTAGCATTGGTAATGTGGATATGTATCTGTTATGCATACATTTGATATGATCATCTGGAGTTGAGGGGAATGTGAGGTCAGGATGGCGAGTAGGGTGGTGGATATGAGACAGAAAGCTAAGGCATATATTCGTATTCCGTTTACTTGGGATTGTAATGCTAAAGCACAGTTCATTTGCTTTAATATGGATGCTGTCTACATTGCGACACCTCTTATGTTAATCGAGTATAGCTAGTTTATGTATTAATACTTGTCATACCAGTTTCCCATTATTCTGTGTCCATCTACTTATCAAGTAACAATCTAATAAAAACGTTAACCAGACAAATCGATCTATGGACTAAACACTAAATATCTAAATCCCGTAACGTATTCCTAAGGGGAAATGACATACATAAGGCTGTTTTTCCATGTTAAGGTGTCAGGTTGTTGTATAACTGTCTTGCCTTTTTTTAGGGATGGATGTCCAAATTGAGGTGTCAAGTTGTTCGATGGCTTGAATATTTAGTGCTCCCACAATTTGCACCATTGTATTTATTTTATACGCTGAACTGTTTTCAAATAAATGGTGTTTTAAATTTGTGAGCGCGACTAGTTTTTTTAAAACACTGCAATTGTAATTAAATGACATGTATTTTTTTCAGTAGTAGGTGCATCTGTAATCGTGTACTGTATAGTTATCTAATTCAGCAAAAATGTACTAAAGGTGGCGCTCTTGTTGAAGTGCTTTTCGTTAAGGCTCCAGTAAAACAGGTTGAATATCCATATGTCAACATTGATTTGGGTAAAACGTAATTTGTTATTGATATATAAATTCTTTTTTTTTTTGAAAAAGTATATATAACTGTCTAGTCACCGATTACATCAGTGTCGCTTATAGCTCTTATTTGTGCTATTTCACAGATTTTTTGTTCATAGATCCCTCTAATTTGCGATGGACATGCATTGGATACGTGATCTGCCGGTTGTTTGAGAAGTTGTTTTGCCAGTAGATCAACTAGTGAATTTTGTCTCCTTAGTTTGTACATGATCCTCAGATCTTGCATGTGTGCCGCCTCTTCCTTGATTCTGAAGCACACAGGTCCGTAGGCTCCCCATTTGTTCCTGTCCTTTCTGATTAATTGTTGGGCACTAAGTGAATCCGTTATCAATGTTGCTTCTTGTACTCCATTCACAATACCGATTTGTATACATTGGAGTATAGCTTGTAGTTCAGTGCATAGCGGGTCTTTGCCTCTGATGCGAGTGTGATCTGCTTGGATTCAGTTTCCATGTTTATCCCTCAGTATAGCGCATTCCACCTGTTCTGTAGTTTGCTTGTGTTGAGCTGCATCCACATTAATCAAATATTTATCTTCACATAAGTAGGTTTTGTCATTCTTGCTTATATTTTCATTCGTGTCCCGGTTCAGTGGTTGTGTGAGGGCAATGTTGATGTCTTTGATGTTTTGGAGGATTCTATTAGCCAGCTATGTGGGACTCACTTTTTGTGCCTGAAATATGAAATTATCTCTCCTGTTCCAAATATGCCAAACAATGATCGCAAACTCCTCTGCCCACTGTCGTGGCCATTTCTTCTTGTTTGTAATTTCACTGAACCAGCTTCTGAAATCAGAAGTTCTATAAAATTGTGTTGGGATGCTAGGCTTTAAGATATGCCACACAACTTTTACAAACGAGCAGTCCCTTAACACATGCAATATCGATTTCTGTTCATTCATACAAATGTTGCATACATTGTCATTAACCAATCCCATTTTGTGTCTACACAAGTTCATCATCAAATCGTTGTGTTGGCACAGCCACAATAACGTTTTCAACTTCTCTGGGAGGTTAAGGTTCCAAATGGTTCTCCATTTTCCAGGTGTTTTCTTTTTCCTCTGTTTAATGATGTGTAAGTAGGCTCCTTTAGTGGTTAGAATTCCCCGATCTCCTGGATTCCAAATCCAGTAATCCTCGCCAGCCCGTGGGTGTGGTGGCTGGGTGTTTGCTATTGCTGCAGCAGTATTATCATCAAACCAGTCTTTGATAAAACCCATATCCCATTGCCCATTTTCCAATCGTGTGCAGACAACATTGATGTCTTTTAACTCATTTGGTATCAATCTGCTAGTATGATTAATTGGCCCCTTATCAATCCGCATCCACAGGTCCCACATATTAGTACCCTCTCCATTCATGATGCATTGGGTGCTTTCTTGGATGATCTGATCAGAGTATTTGGCGATGCTTTTCCATACAACATTTCCATTCATATTGTTGGCAGTGGTGTTCTTGTATTTTTGTTTCAATACTTGGAACCATGGTATATGGCTATTTTGAATGAACTACCATGCTAGCCTCATTAAGAGTGCTTGATTGAGTCCAGCTGCTAATTTGACAGATAAGCCACCTTCATTAAGTTCTGCCAATAGTTGGTTCCATGCTACCATACTGATCGCTCTATTCTGATCATCCCCCCTATAAACCGTCTTGTAATCTGGTCAATCTCATTACAAGTGGTTAAAGGCAATGATGTAGTTTGCATTGTGTACATCAGAATCATTGATAGAGTGGCTTTTGCAAGTGTGACTATACCTGCCAAAGACAAATGTTTTCCGGCCCAATTTGATAACCTATTCCTCATTTTTGTCAGGATGGGTTCATATTGTTCTTTTTTAACTCTCCCATGAATTACTGGAACCCCTAGATATCTCCCTATATTAGCTGTATAATTGATGCTTACTGCCCTGCTGATCTTGGCTTGTTCGTGTATAGATGTGTTCTTGGAGAAATGCAAGATTGATTTCTCTTTTGATAGTTCCAGACCTGATGCTCTACTAAAAGTATTCAAACACTTTATCATTCTTTTGGCTTGTCTCCACGTAGCTTCCCCAAATAGTAGTATGTCATCTGCAAAACATAGGTGTGATAGTTTCATGCCTCCTCTTGATATTTGTTTAGGGTTCCACTCCTTATTTTGGATTCTTCTTTGAATATCTTGGCATAATCGATTTAGATATAACACAAACACATATGGCGAGATTGGGTCTCCCTGTCTCACTTCTGGTTTGGGGTTATTGGTTCAAGTAATTCCACATTGAAAGCTATTCTTGTTTTACCTTGGCGAAGAAGTTGAATTATGGTCCTACTAAGATTGGAAGGAATTGATAGCCTTGTTAAAGTGTCTTCGATGAAACCCCACGACAGTCGGTCATATGCTTTGGATAAGTCAATCTTCATCACCATTATTCCTGTTCGACCTTTCCTCCTTCTCATTGAATGAAAGATCTCTTGAGCTAGTATTATATTGTTTGATATTTTTCGACCTGGCACAAAACTTGACTGGAACGATGAGACCCAATCTGGCATTAGAGGCTTTGGGCGTTGCACAATGATTTTTGAAATTAACTTTGTGGTGACATTGTTTAGTGATATCGACCTGAGGTGATTGCATGAAGTTGGTTGATCTATCTTTGGTATGATACCATGGTAGAGTGTGCCAAATTCTTTTGGAGTTGTCCACCTACAAAAACTTCCTTAATCATCTCAATGATAGGCTTCTTTACTTTGTTCCAACACCTTTGGAGAAAGCAGGCTTCTATACCATCCGGGCCTGGTGCCTTCGAGGGTGCCATCATCATTAGAGCTTCATGAATCTCAAGTTCAGAAACCATGCATTTGAGGCTGTCTAGTTGCTCACTTGTCATTTGTTTGAATTACCCAATATATCTTATTGCTTTCAGGGTTCTTACAGCAGGATTTGTGTCTTTGAATAATGATGTGAAGTGGGTTTGTATAAGCATTTTCAGGTTCTCTTTGTCATCCACCCACACCCCATTCTCATTCTGCAATCTGGAAATCTGATTTCTCCTTCTTCTCACTTTTATGAAGTTGTGGTAGAATTTGTTGTTTGCATCTCTGAATTTAATCCAATCACATATCGATTGTTGTTTGAGGTCTATGTTCTCAATTCTCAGAACCTGTTCATATTTGGCTTGTACCTCCACAAGTACAGAATCAATGTAGGCATTGTACCATGTATCAAGTACTTCTTGTAGCTGGATTATGTGTCAAAGCAGCGTAGTTTTTGTTTTGTTTCTTGCTCTTCACTGTTGATCATCCCGCTCCATCGCTTTAACTTTGAAGTGATCTATTATTTCTGCATAATTAGTGTCGACCCTCCAGCTATCTTCAACGAATTGCTGGAATACAGGTTCCTCGTGCCATATTTCTTTGGTTCTAAAAATTGGCTGTGTTCTTGTGTGTTGTAGCTTCCATTAGACTAGCAGTGGTGAGTAGTCAGATCCAATTCTAGGTAAGACTTGGACTGATGTGGTTGGATGACTCTCCAACCATTTTGAATTGCAAAGTGCATGATCCAGTTTCGCCAATAAGGTGCCTCTCTTGAATGTTGTCATAGGACCTGATGTTGAAATCTCCTGGAGACTTGTATCGTCCAAGACATCGATGAAGTCGTTTGCTGCTGCTGTGTTAAATGTTCTTGCTCCTATTCTCTCTGATCGATTTATTGTTGTATTAAAATCACCGACTACTAGCCATGGTCTTGTGTTCGATTGAGCAATCCTCCTGATGTGATTCTACAACCTCCTTCAGTCATGGGCTTCCATAAACAACTGTAACTTAGATTTGGTTGTCAATTAAGAAGTGAATGTATTGGAAATGGTTCTCTAATACTTTGATATTCAGATTACCATCGTCCCAAAGTAGCCAAATACCTCCAGCAAACCCAGTAGCTTCCACCCTGTGTGAGAATGGGAAGTTGAGTTTTTTTTATTGTGCTTGTTACTGTTGAGCCTGATTGTGTCATTTCCATAATCCCCATTATTCGGGGTCTGAACTTATTCCTTATTTGGCTGAGGTAGCTTTGTGTGGTTTGCTTAGCTACCCCTTGTACATTCCATGTAATTAACATATTAACAAGTGTATTGGTTCTTCTCCTCCCCTGTCATAACCTGGGTTTCGTCTACCTCTACTGATTGATTCACTTCTTTTTCCAACTCCTCTGTGCTAGACTGTTTGCCTATCTTTTGAGATGGGGTATATCCCTCCCCCTGTTGCCTATTTATTTTTTGGTTCCTCAGGTGAATAGATGAATTAAACGTCCCCCTCCTCTCTTGAAGTACGTTCACTGATGTGCCGAAGACAAATCTTGATTGATGGTCTATTTGTTGTGTTGTAGATACCTCCTGCTCTTCCTTGTTCAATGTAATAACTTCATCTTCTGTCACATTTACTGCTGTATGGTTTTGTACACCCTCCTTCTCCTTCGTGTTGGTGTTCTCTTGTCGTTGCCTTGGTGGTTCAGTTTGCTCTTTCCTTATTTGCCGATTGGGTATATTTTTGTTCTGGGCATTTCCCCTTCCTCTCCCTTGGTATTGTCTATAATAGCCTTGAGTTTCAGCTGAGTTTACATTTGGTTCATTTTGTTCATCTGCCTGAAAGTTGTCCTCATTCTCATTCTCATCCTGCAACATAGAAAACATGTTGTGATTTCTCCCATTCTCCCTTTGTTGGTTGGCCCTTTCTGTTGTCCTATTCGTTCTTTTTTGGGCATGAATTTTCTCTGTGAACAATCTTGGTGTTTCCTCTCGTGTTGTACTTGGTCCAAGATGTTGTGTCTCCTCCTGACCCAAGTTATGTGTCTCCTATTGTGACTGAATTAGCTGCTCCATAGGCACCTCTGCCATCTGCTCATTTGTTTGACGACATTGCTCTGAACTATGTCCAATGCAGCCGCATTTGAGGCACAAAAGTGGTATGTTTTTGTATTCCACTGCGTATAACTTCTTCATAATCTAAATTTTGGGTGTAATTGACTTGGCAGTATTAATCTCGACTGCTATCCTCACAAATTTTCCTTTTCGTTTCTGTCAGGTATTATTATCTACCTTGATTGTGTTACCAATCAGGTTTCCCACATTTGTAAGAATCTATTCTTCATAGAAGCAAGGTGGTAGATTTGGGATTCAGATCCACACTATGATTGACTTTGGAACATCTGAGTTGGGGTTGAAGTTTGACTTCCAACGCTGGACTGTGAGGTAAGATCCTAGCATCGGTCACGGTCCCCCTATCATCGCCGTTAGGAAATCGTCGTCCGTGGTCAGCTGTACCATAAAATACCCATTGTCCAGATCGATTATGCGATAAGCTCCCTTAGGTTTCCACATTAGCCATATTTTTTCCTTGAGGTTGAGGTACCCAATGGTCCTAGCCATAACCTTGACCACCATTGTATAGAGCCAACTTTGAAGAATCTGATTCATAGCTTCTTCCTTTATATCAATCAAGGGTATCCTTTCCGTTGAGTCAATGATGATGAAATCATCATCCACCAGCATCACAGTGGACCTGCTCAGGTTGATCATTCCGCCTCCACTCTGCCCCATCGAGCCGCAAACCTGGTTGTATGTGCCATGGAAATTAGTCTGGTCTACATTGTGTCCATTAGCCTATCCATTGATTGCCGCAAACGAGTTAGTATCCTCTGCGTCAAAATACATTTCCTGGTCGATTGGTTATCCTGTCTAAGATTGAGGGTTGGCGTTGCGCGTCCTGTTATTTCCTACCCGGGAGGCGTAGTTGAATTGGAATCCGCTTCTGTGGAGAGTTGTTGTTGGGTTCTCCATTGCCTCCGTTCTGCCCTCCGATGTCGGGGTGCTTGCAAGGTTGCCATCTCTTCGCTAATCGCCGCTGCCTACCTTTGAAAACCGAACCCTATAACCTACAACCTAAATTCTTAATCCTTGATTCACTAGTAAGCTACTAATGACATATTCCTTCTATTGTGAAGCTTTTATTGTCTTAAGTTTTGATTGTGGTGCCTTGCGTTCAATTAAACTGTAACCATTACCTATGGATGTAATATTTCTTAATTGTTTCGAGATTTATTCCACAATTACAAGAAAAAATAAAAATATCTAAAAAATAGTAAAGTTGCTTTTGATCCTAGAAAATCTCTAGTACCTCACTACCTACTTCAAAATCAGCATTGTATCTCATCCAAAATATTGTCTATACAGCCGAGTGTTTGTCAAGAACTTATTTTGCAACACTGGTGAGGTTTGATTATTATACTATATCGGTTCTTGTCTGATGGTTATTTTTCTTGGAATGAGTTCTTATAGAAGTTTCTTCATTGTCTTGCATGAGAAAATATTCCTCATGAATTAATTTGTGCTAAAAATTGTTTTCATTATGTTTGTCAGGTATTTGAGACGATTTTAGCTGATGTTTTATGATGCGTTTTATTTTTATTCATTTTTAAAAACTGCCTTTTTGCATACAACTACATACTGTGTATGACACTATTTTTTCAGCGTTTTGACATTATTTTTCAGCCACGAGCAATGCACAGTTGAAGGAGAATATGTTTGGTTTTGTACATGTTTATGTCACCTGTTTTCCTTCGGATGTACATTTTTACTGCATGGATTTTTGTTTGCTTCATGGCTGTGGGCCTGTTTTATAATGAGCATATGTTTCATTGCTCGATCGTTGGTGATTGTATACGCGAACAGTTTCCTTCGTACCTGGAGTCGGAACAGATAATTGCTCTAAACGCAGCAGATAACGTGAAATTCAAAGTTCTTCTTTGTCGCTAAAATCACCACTTTAAAAACACGATACATGAGACACCCTAAGCATCCCTAAATTCAATGGCATTGCCGTGATTGAAAAAGCTTGATTGCACTCAATTTTCAGCGAAGATGTTTATTTCCCAACTTCATTAGATGTGAGATTTTGTTAGGCTCAGTTATGATTATAGTAATTGACTTTTGTCATGTGTCATGTTTGTGGACGTTGAACTTTGGGCTGATAATTCTTTGATTTAGCTCTGCTGTCTAGTACCGAAATAGAGTGATGTGTCTGTGACACCAGCTGTGCTTAATCAATGTGTTCACCCAAAATTCACTGCCGCCACTTGTGCTTAATTATTCAGAATACAGGTTCTATCCCCTTCTGATAATTAAATGTCAAACTAAAGTCTTGTTACTGTTGTCGCATAAACGTAGCTTGCGTTAGTAATTCTGCATGTCAAACAACTGAAGGTAATAAAGATTTGTAAATGATGTCTGTTATTGAAAAAGCTAATAATTATGAAAAAACAATTCATTCTGCACAGTTGTATCAACATATTAAAGGTTACTTTTATTAAAAGTACCTGGGTTCGTTAAGGCACTTAGGTATAATGTACGTTTCCCTGTAATGGACCTGTTGTAGCAACAGACGGTTTGCAATGACCTCTACGAACGTTTTTCTGTTGGTCATCCGATCATATGTAAAATGGTACCAAGGTGCTGTATCATTCACTGACAGAGTTCATAACGAATGACCATCAGAGGCGCCCCATAGTTCCAAGCAAAGTGGGCGGACTTTCCTAACGTATAATGTGACTTCTTGTGACAATAAACAGTTTTCTGATTGTAATCCGATCATATATAAAATGATGCCAAGATGCTGTTTCATTCACTAATAGAGTTCATAACGAATGAGCATCAAAGGCGCCCCATAGTTCAAAGCAAAGAGGGCGGGCTTTCCTAATTTATAACCCACAGGTCGGGGAATTAAGATCTTGGGATGTCAGAGGGGCGCTAGTAGGCACCGCAGAAAAGATTTGAAACGGAATCGGGTGGCTTCTACATAATATCAACACGGTGCAACACAGTCAAATTGGTTGGAGAATCGCAAAAACAAGCACTTCAGACCTTCAACTAGCTAGAGCTTCGATTGACTCTAGGTAGCTATCGCTTCACTCCCTGCAGAGACCTGCTCAGCATCTTCTCAAGGATGGGTTATCTATTCTTACTTATGATCCATGTAGAAAATCAAATATGAATTCTTGACACGACTTTATATGTTTGCATTCTCAGTGTAGTGTTGGTTTCTCTCTTGCCACATGTCAAAATAAGCAAGCGGTCAGAGTACCTGAGCTAGAGCGGTTTGGTAGCTATTTTGCTATATGTGCCACGGATAGAGTACTTGAGTTGGAGTGGGTTGATTTGTCTCTTGCCATACGTGCCGAAATATAGAAGCGGATAGAGTACTTGAGTCTGAGCAGATCATTTTATCTAAACAAGAACTTTCTTGAATTAAACATTGAGCATACAATCAATTTCTACCAGTTAGGGCTGCAATATAAAAATGTGCCCGAATGTATTCTTGAAAAATGCAATGGAATATGTGATTTGTTTCCACCAAGTTTGGCCTACATAACAAGCACAGTTAGGGATCATGAAAATATTTTTCAAAGCATTCTTTTTCAAGAAACATCTTGCTGTATCTTGCTAAGGCAAAACATAATGTGAAATTTGGTGGGCACGTGATTTCGTAGATATAGGAACCATGGAGAAAATTGTTGCCATGATCAATAAAAATTGGAAGTTTACTTAATACAATATTTGTCACCCTAAGACCAATTAATCCATGTTTTATTGTGGAGGTTGCTTATGGTTGTTAACAAAGTATGGTATTATTATCATATAGTCACGTTTCATATTTCTTTTTGAGTAGGTTATTTCTTTGAGAGGAAAGTAATATTAAAGATAGATACGTCTCGAGAAATGTTCTTGATGCTATTGGCCATTGTCATGTTAGGGCTATATTGAGAGACGCATCCCATTTTGACCATGTATCTGCCCAAAACTTAATATAGTTTTAGGAATGAGCTGAGTGGTAATGGTGTTACTAACAAGACATTGGCACGTTGTTAGACAGCTAGACATGGGAATATTGAAGTAATTTTTTTTGTAGGATGTACGATAGGTTTTTCTATAGTATTTTTCTTTAATGAAATTGTTGTACCTAGCACGAAAAATCCTATGATCTCAATGTTGTAAAATAACAAAGATCAGAAAAAGAAAATAATAAATCAATAAAGCTCTGAGAGTCACCATCCAATTATATTAAAAAAAGAAAAGAAAAAATAGAGGGGTGTTTACATTAGTGGAAAAATATAAAAGATCTAATTTTGATTCCATCCAAAGGTGGATAAGGTATGCATGATTTAGAGATTGTACTCGTTGATCCTGCTACGAGTAGGGAAGGTGTTAGCACCCCCATCTTGCCCGATAACAATATTGCATCATTTTAGTGCATCCTGTGTTAAAAATGACGTTGATTGAGGTGGTTGTTAAATAATACAATTCAAAATATAAAAAAATATCTTAAGTTAGAGAAGCTTCGAGGCTGGAGATAGTTGTGGCTTTCCCAACATAGCCCTTAAGGTTCTTAATTTTTAAGTGTGTTGAGATACCAATTTCTTCAACTACTCTCACAACAAAGATTAAACATTGACAGTTGGGATCGATGCGTAGGAAGAGAGAGAGATTTAATAGTGTAAGATCTAGATCTTTGAAAGTGGTGTGTACTTCTCATATTTATGAATCAACTAAAAAAATAATTAATAAAGTAGAGAAAGAAGTAGTTATTGAGTAGCCTACTGAATCATTTCCATGCTAGTTGGTGTTAAAGAAAGGATCCTCAAACCACATGTTGTAGAAAATAAAAGGGGGAGGTAGTTCACTCTCTGGATTTAGAAGAGACAAAAGTGGTCTAGTATAACGTGGATATTAGGGGTATTTATAGGTGGATTTTATGGTTTGGGGTTTCCAACTGGAAAGTTCTAGAAGAAGCCATGGATTACAATGATGTGCTGTGAGGCTTGGTCCCCAGATCAAGGCTACCCACCATGAGGCATGTAGCGGATGGCTTGGATCTGTTAGGTGTCCTAGGTTTGATAAAACATGATTCTTGATTTTATGGATATATTAGGAATGTTCTTGAAAAAATTATAGAAAAGATGGATTCTGAATGAAAGTCAAATCATATAACACAACAAAGAGAAGATGCATTAATTCAGGATTACCCTTCATCATTACCCAAAAGATAAAAGGCAATTGGGTATATATGGGGGAAAATAAAATATTTTATTCATGATAATTTAACTAGGCAATTTATCAGAAATATTTTAAAAAACTAGAATTGATGAACATATTGCATTTTTAGTCGTAAAAAATATATTTCTATCTAGAAAGCCATGAATCTAGTAAAAGTGGGTGAAATTAATAGACTAAATAGGTGAAAATGTGGAAAAATATAGAAAAAGGTAAAGACAAAGATAAAATATGGAAAATGTGGGATAATATAGAAAAGGTGCAAAAAGGAGAAAATGTGGAAAATATAGATAAAGGTGAAAAAAGGATAAAATGTGGAAAAATATTGAAAAAGGTGAAAAAGGATAAAATGTGGGAAAATATGGAAAAAGTAAAAAAATGGGAGGAATTCTATCATTAGCTAGAAAATTAATATTTATCATGAATTTCTACAGAGTGAGCAAACATAGGGCATCAATATCTCCCCCTCAAGACAAGGTTTAAGATAAGAGTGAGAGTTGTATGCTTGAGCTAAATATGACCCCCATTTTTTGTCACAAAAAGCCAAAATGGTTGGACTCGTGAAGGATGTTCTGACAAACCTTATATAGGTGGAAAGTAAGTTATGTATTTTCCATGTAAGGACAAATTATTTTCTTTGGGGTAAGTCAGGAGTTTATTTATTCACCACACCCTCCTCTTGCATGAATAATATTCAATGGTATTATACTAGTGAATGAGAAAATGAACTTGATAGAACTACTACCATTACAACTGGAAAGAGAGGGGGACGACCCACATGGTTGACAGGGGGTCCCTATAGAAATGATCCTCCTTCGAGTGTTTTAGTTGATGTGTTGCAACGACATCCACAACATCGTTATCCATCTGACTAATCTTACTGAATATTACATCAAAATAATGCTTACATGCACTTTTGATGCTCCTTTTCAAGGCTTTAAGGCGAGGGGCAATGTCCTTTTCCACTACTACAGAAATGGCTTATAAAGTCACTTTTTAAGGTGTCAGTTGTATAAATAAACTGACACCTAAACTCTACAGTGTCGGTTGATAGCATAAACCGACATCCAATCTATGAGGGCGACCAGACACGGGTACCGCTTTTATTAAGTGCCGGTTACTTAATATAAAACCGACGCCAAAAATTACCCGCCAAATCCAAAATTTCCAGCGAAAAAAATTACCTCCAAAATTTGACATATGGCATCGGTTGATAAATAAAAAACTGACGACTAAAGGTTATTCGCGAGACAGAAATTAGGCACATTTTGTTCGTCGGTTGTACTACAACAACCAACGCTTATGAGTTTTCCCGCGCTGTCCGCGGGGAATTTTTCACACCCTTTAAGCGTCGGTTTGAAGTTGAAACTGACGACTATGGTCATAAATCGAGAATGATTTTTTTAATCGGCATATGAATATAGACGTCAGTTTCAGTTGTTGTGCAGAACAGACACTGTTAGTTTTAGTCGTCGGTGTTTTTGAATAACCGACGCCTATGGTACAGTTAATAGCCCCGCAAATAGAACTTGCCCCATTGTCTCTGTTTCATTGCGACGTGCGCTAGGTCTGGCGATTTCCCCCAATTGCTCCCCGCCGTCATTGCCGGTTGGCTCCCCGCGCCGCCATTCGTCTACTCACGCGCCGCTCGCCGCCGTTGCTGTTGCCGCCGCTCGTCGCTGTCGCCGCTCGCCGCCTTCGTCGCAGTTCTCCTCTGATCCTCGCCGCCGGCGCTGCCAGCTTCACCTCCAGCTACTCTCCTATGCTCCGGTGCTGCCAGCTTCACCTTCAGCTGCTCTCCTCTGCTCCGGCCGGGCCTTCTTCCTCTGCCCTCAAGGTACACCAACTTCTTCCTCCTTCCTTCCTCCGCCTAGGCTAGGTCAAGCCCTGCAGGTGCCCTGGAGAAAAATCGTCAGGTGCCCTGTTGGGCATTTTTTATTTTTTTTAAAAGTTATTTACTTATTGGTAACTTGATAAGTGTTGAAACAGTCAATAACTATATTCTGTTACATGATTTATGATTGTATATGTGTGCTAGCTAGCAACAGACCTGGTCTTGAGGATCTATAAATACATTCTTACATTCTATAAATTGCCAATCATGCTTTTAAAGACATCAATAATCACCCTAACTTGAAGAACTAGGATTTTAGGTATAAGAATGACAACACATTATTTGTTGGCCTAGAAACCCGTCCAAGATTTATTCATTAGGAGTAAATCTTGGATAGTCCCCAGTTTGGGACTGTTCTTGAACACCTAATCTCACTTAGGATGTAAGTGTATAATGTGTATTGGGTTTTCAAGAAAATTTCGGCAGCATTTCTCCGTTTGTTCTCTAAGTACATATGTACTTGGAGAACAGCGGGGAAATGATGCCAAAATTTTCTTGAAAACCCAATACACATTATACACTTACTAGTGAGATTAGATGTTAAAGGATGGGATAGGTGGTACATGTACATTTATTATATATAAGAATGACATCACATGTATTTGTTAACCCTAGACCCTAATCCACATTATACCAATCTGATAGTCCATGATAGAACAAAGCATAATGATGTTGACTGTAACTTTGTGCGTCATGCTATTCTGAATTAAGTGTATATTTACTTCATAATTGAATGTTTAAGTAAGTTATATATATCTTCACCAAACCTCTTTCGGAACCTTGTTTCATTGTTGAGTATATTGAGAATCCTAATCACCCTTCTTGCTTAATGATGAACTGTAATGCACACATGTGACATGCTTTGAATGTAAATGATGAACTTTTCCCTAAATTGCCAATCATGCTTTTAAAGACATCAATAATCACCCTAACTTGAAGAACTAGGATTTTAGGTATAAGAATGACAACACATTATTTGTTGGCCTAGAAACCCGTCCAAGATTTACTCATTAGGAGTAAATCTTGGATAGTCCCCAGTTTGGGACTGTTCTTGAACACCTAATCTCGCTTAGGATATAAGTGTATAATGTGTATTGGGGTTTCAAGAAAATTTCGGCAGCATTTCCCCGTTTGTTCTCTAAGTACATATGTACTTGGAGAACAACGGGGAAATGATGCCGAAATTTTCTTGAAAACCCAATACACATTATACACTTACTAGTGAGATTAGGTGTTCAAGGATGGGATAGGTGGTACATGTACATTTATTATATATAAGAATGACATCACATGTATTTGTTAACCCTAGACCCTAATCTTGTTGTAATATATACTTGTTTTCTCTTTGATCATAGAGCTTTACAATTTTGTTGTGATATATACTTTGTTGTAATAATGTGACCTTTACAATGTGAGCTTTACAATTTGAATTACTTTACAATGTGAACTTTACAATTTGAATGTGAATTTGCAGATGGCTGACCATTCTCCTGGTGACCGTGCTAATGATTACCGTGAGGGTGAGGACATCAATGCGCCGCCTCACAATGTAAGTTTTAAAAATATATCATATATTTATATTTATATGTCCATTTATAGTTATATCTTGTAAATGTGATTATTTTGTCAAATTTTAGGTTGATGATGCACAGGTACCATCTGAAGCACTTGAGGCACTTGATCAACAACACCAAAAAGTTGACAAGAGAAGGGGCATCACTATGATGAAGAAGTTAATTGCGCAAAAGGGCAATGGACCCGAACTTGTTGTGGATATTGATAAGCAGGAAATGCATGTGGTGTGAATCGCAATTCATTTGTTTCATATCTTGGGTTTGTTACTCGTAGCCATTGCGGTTGTCGCTTAGATTCTTGGCATAACATTTCTAAGGAGAAGAAAGACTTAATATGGAGGGATTTTATGCGTGAGTTATTATTAATTTGCAATTCTATTTTGTAGATTACTAAATTTTTGGATACTAGTTAATAGCAATTCTATTTTGCAGAGTATATTTGAATTGGATGAAAAGCTGCATCGTAAATGCGTGATGCAACGTTGTGGGAGAGTCTTAAGGAACTATAGGACAAATCTCACCCGAGAATACATAAAAGAAGCTGACAAGAGGAAGAAGACAGCCACTGAATAGTGGAACTTCCTGGACAAAGAAGAATGGGACACGTTTGTCACTTCAAGACAAACTGATGAATTCAAGGTATTAGGCGTCAGTCTCAATCTTATTAATTAATATATGTTGTATTCACCTATTCAAGATTAACATTTAGTGTTACTAACCAAATCATTAATGTGCATACTAACTAGGCCCTCAGTGAGGCACAAAGATCAAGGCGTGCACTGAATGTGCATGACCACACAATGGGTCCAAAGGGGTATGCAGGCATTCACCAAAGACTACAGTCTGAGGCTACTACTCAGTCTGCTGCTACTCAGGAGTCCTCTACCATAGGTAGCATACCTCTGCCTCGCCATGATGTCTGGATAGCTGGGAGGCAAAATAAGAAGGGAGAAATAACGAAGGCCGCAACTGTTGAGGCGGATGCAAAAATGGTAAAATACAACTCTTACAGCAATCATTCGAATATTGATTATTTGTGTTGTTTACTTAATTACAAATTTTTGTATTGGCGATTAGCGGGAGTTGCACGAGCTGAGGAAACAAGGCAAGTTCATCCCTGAGGGCACATGGGATGAATTGACAGTTGCTTTGGGTAACCCAGAGCATCCTGGACGTTTTAGGGCTCTAGGCGCTGGTGTGGGCATCAAAGCTTTTTTTGGGCCATCCCAACACAAACATGTCCCAAAAGCGGGACTTTCACAAGAGGAGGTAACATATTATTTCTTTATAATGTTACTGTAAAAGAGAATTCAATAATTAGAAGCTAATGTTTCTTTTATCCATGTATAGGTAGATAAGCTAGTTGATAGGAAACTAGAAGAAGCAATGAAAAAGTGGCAGGCATCTCAGACTGCCACTTACCAGATAGTACCTACTGCAGGCTCTACTCCTCCTACTCCTACTGCAGAGGTTGGGAATAATCCTATAGAACCACCACCTAGCACATCCGCTGTAAGTATTTTTATGACATAGTAACTAGTTTTTTAATTTAAGATGATATGTATATATGAAATTATAGTCGTTTCAAAAAAAGATGATATGTATATATGTATATAACATTCTTTACACAAAAATTTGTAGGGGTTGAAGCCATGCCGTCTAAAAAGTAAAGAATTTGTCGTTGCAGAGGCGTCGGCTTACCCATCCCTACCAGGGGAAACGTGTCACGGGTCTCCAGTACCAGCTGGTTGGATTCGTGTGAGCCCGATACATATATTCTCCCAGTGGATGGATCTTTTATTGCCATATGCCCACCCAGATTGTGAAACACTTGGTGAGGCAGTAGGCGGAGTGATATTGTGGCTAAAAGCGGATGTCCTCTTTACTAAAAAGGTATGGTAAATTTATATTACGTTCAATTGTTAGTGTGTGTATATGATGGCAGTTGATCTGAAATTATATATATATACATGTTAAAAAGAAGACACCCACATCGTCTAGGCCTCCACTTCCACCTCCTACATTACCTAGTTGGGTTCCACAGGACCTACCTATCCCGTTAGGTCCTAACTGTAGGGGTATGGCAATATGGTTAGGCGAACATGATATAAACTCCCCTATAACTGTTTCTTCCGATTCAGATTCTACAGGTCAGTCATATGAAACAAAACTATTTATACAAGATATTTTGGAGTTGTTTCGATATGATTGGCTAAATACATCTGTGATAGAGCTATGGATAAGGTGAGATATTCTTTATACATCCATATACCTTGTGTATGATCTGGTGATCTGGTTTCTTATTTATTAATGCATGCATAATTAATACATATTTTGCAGCTACTTAGACAACATATGTGCAGATTTTGGATTCGAACATGTAGGGTTTTTGATTCCATCTTTGATTATTCTAGTAGCTAAAGACCCTACGTCAGTTCAACAATATTGCTGTGAGGCTTTTTCAAATTTTGCTGTAAATAAGAAGATGGTGATAATGGCTCCATTCAATGTAGAGTAAGTTTACTTTGCTTATTATAATTTGGACTTAAGAAAATTACATTTTTATTATGGATTTTGAGTTATTATTTTTTAACTTTTTTACCTCTATGGGTAGGCATTGGGAGTTACTAGTTATTTCCCCCGAGACGTTCACTGTGTATTATCTAGATCCTAAGGGGAGTAAATTGAATACAAGATTTGGACACATAATGAAAATGGCATTATTCCGGTGAGAAATATTTCATTTTCATATCCGTTAACATATGTTATTACATTACTATTTAATTGCAATGTTCTGTGTTACATTAATATGTAGGGGTTTTGAGGAGTTCAAAAAGGCTGGAGGAAAGGTCCCCACAAAAAAGAACCAGCCAATAATTTGGAAGAACGTGAAAGTAAATTCCCGACTGCAATATATGTATATATTATTTATGTGAACAATGCTTAATTAGTTGTATTTTTTAATATTTTGTATGTTTGAATTTATAGTGTGCTACACAAGACAACGGATGGGCATGTGGATAGTATGTCATGCAATATATGCACATGATTATCAAACATGCCGCACTGGATATCGAGTGTATTTCTCAGGTATTATATAGTCTCATTAGATAATATGATCAAAATATATCAATCTTATTTATAGCTCATTAATTATATATATACATCATTCTCTTTACAGGTGTTTAAAGCTGACCCCATTACAGGAGAGGCCTTACCAGATGAAAATGCTCCCTATACGATGGGAGAATTAAATGAAGTAAGAGAAGAATGGGCAACAACCATACAAATAGTGGGGGCTTTATAATATAATTGGGATCCTGATAGCGAATAATGACTAAACAATGATATTTTGTAAATGTATTTCTGAATTATAATATATGTGTGAATGTTTCTACATGTCTGGATGTTTCTACATGTGTCTGACTGAAAATGAATGAAAGTGTTGGTTGATATATGAATGTTTCTACATGTGTGAATGTGAATGAATAGAACTACAGATTGCTAGCTACATGAATGTTTCTAAATATGTGAAAATAAAATGGAACTGTAGGTTGCATTGCTAAATGCATGTGTGAATATTTTTGTTGTCAATTTTGCAGGTTTTTGGCCTGTTATCGGCTGATATCAATGGATGTCGTAAAACCTACAGTTCATAATTGAACTGAACAAGTTTCTCATCCTGCGACCAGCCACAGCAGGTCTGCAGACTGACAGAAAAAAAAACAATAGGCGTCGGTTATTTGTAAACAACCAACACACAATGTTATAGTGTCGGTTTTATATAAATAACCGGCGTCTATTTCCTGTGGCGCGAAGATATATGGCGTCGATTATTTGTAAAAAACCGACACTGATAGTGCCCAAGATGACGCCCTTTCTGTGGCGTGAAGGGTTTAGGCGTCAGTTTCCTATCTAATAACTGATGCCTATAGTCCCATGGTGGCGCGTTTTCGGTGGTGCGCGAAGAGTTTGGGCGTCAGTTTTGGAACCGACGCCTAATGGGTGAGCTTTTAGTGTAGTCCACATAGGTGTCACTTATAAACTGACACTAAAGGCTTCAAATAACCGACACTAAAGGTAGGTTCCGTAGTAGTGTTCGTCTATAATAGCTTCAAGATTCTTACTGCTATTGCTCTCTATAATCACCTTAGCATAGCCCATGGTCTCATTATCTCTACATCAAGGACTAAAGCCTTAATTTTAGCTTCAGTCAACAAGGACACCTTGACGTATCTAGTGGCTCCCCAACCAGTCACCATTCTTATTGGTCATAGTAACAATAATCATAGCTTCAGTGGACTTCACTACCACATGTGTAGTCATCATGATCATCCCCTCTTCTAGTACATGCCTCAAAATTTCCTTAATGTCATCAGATCCAATGTTATTTGAGGCAATGCTACTCCTGTTCGTGCTCCAACCTCTTGTATTCTCACTGCTAACTAGATTGAGTCTTGAGATCTGTTTATCTATTTCCATATTATCAGACACTTTTTTTTTTCTCGACTTCCAAATATCCAGAAGCACGGAGCAAAGTGGGACCTGTAACTCTTGTCTCCCTTCAAGTTCCAATTAGCCATTTTGTGATTCAATTTCTGTAAACAAGACATTTGGGCATCAAACATGTTGCATTTATCCCAAATAGTCCTGACATAAGGACAACCCCTAAGGATGTGGATGGTAGTTTCCTCTTCCCACTTGCACTTGGGGCACTTTCTAACGTCAATGTATTTCCTTTACTTCCTCCCAACATTTGTCATAATCACTTTACTTCCCACAAACCTCATAAAAATTAAATCATTCAGGGAGTCTCAATTGCCATATAGTCATCCAAGGCCCATCATGTATGACTAAAATAAATATATTAATATAAATAAAATACATGTATGACTCTTAAGACATGCTACACCCACGTACTTATGAAGTAGCTAAATGGATGATGTGTAATGTATATATCATAAAATGACAAAGTCTAAAGGCTATGATTGGTATGTTTTGATATTTTTTGTGCTAATGTAAATAAAGTAGTTATGTCATACATTATTTGTTTATGTTCATGAACATATGGTGTTGCATATTTTACTTTTAGACACTTCAAAGATATTTTTATGTTCACTTTGTGCAGTAGATAACCATAATAATATGTTATGTTAGTAATATATATTATATATGAAATTCTTAATGTTGTTATAGTCACATATTATACTATTTGCAACATCTATATCATTTATTTTTCAATTTTACGGTTGGGCCTTTTTATTTTATAATTCTATGCTGAAAGAAAGCAATGGGTAGTAAATCGTATTTAAAATCAAAGATGGTTTCTTTCATGATCCCATGTCTGCATTAAATTGATTAGTGAATCATTATACTTTTTTTATAGAGCGCCAAACAACAACATTTTTTTACAGTACACATACATAGGCACCTACGAGTGGAGATGCAACCCACTTGGATTGGGTTTGGGTGTTCTTTTTCTTCACATGTTTAACATTGCATTTTTTTAACCCACACCTGTGATACTTAAACCTATAATGACCCAACCCAAATCCAAACCCAACCCACCCACCCATTTGACAAGTGTAGTTAGACCTTGATGTTATTTTCTTTGATAAAGTTAGTACTGACATGAATAGATCTTCAAAAGTCAATAGCACAAGCTTTGTATTGTCCTTTAAGATTTTTATACTTCTTCAACACCCTCCTTCCACATAGATTCTATGTAGGTTTTGAGGTCCCATATATTCTCTAATACCCGGGCCCACTACCCAAGGCTCTAGTGGTAGTATAACTGACCCCACAGACCACCACTAGCCTTAACTGTGCATTTTGTCCTCACTCATGAACAAGTCAAGATAAACTTCCTGATTGGTTACCCACCCTAGTACTAGTCTAAACTGAGTGCGCTTAACCATAGAGTTCTTTAGTGAGGGGCTCCCTAAAAGGGAGGCACACTTGGTGACATGGATAGTTCAATCATTCTTTTTTAGACCATCTTGTCTGAGGCCTCAAAATCTTGGGACATTACAATCTTCCCCACTTAGACTCTTGATGTATTCATCAAGTCTCAACTATATGACCTCATAATATTTACCCATCTTATTATAGACCCGGAATAGACCACAAAAACCTATCTCCCGATCGCAAAGTACCAGCATAAGGGTGGATACATTAGCATGGAAAACCCTTTCCAACATGCCTGGATCACACACTCAAGATTGGATGCCACATGTCCATGTGGGGCCCACCTACTAGAGGGGTTATGGCTCTAAAACCATTTGTAATACTCGGGCCCACCATACAAGACTCTAGTAGAGTTTTAGGATTGAAGACTGGCCGCACAAACCACCACTAGCCTTAACTATAGATTTTGTCCTCACTCACACACGAGACATGATAAACTTCCCAACTGGTCACCTATCCTAGTACTACTTTGGGTTGAGCACGCTTTACCATAGATTTCTATAGTGATAGGCTCTATGAAAAGGAGGTGCACCTTGGTGATATGGGTAGTCCATAGTACCTTATATATGTGATATATATTATATTATATTATATGAATATAAAATATACAGAAAATAAAAAATATGGCAGCGCCTAGGAGCCCCGCAAAAACATACCACCCATGGACTATGATGAAAGGAAAGGAGTGGATAAGGGCGAAGAACCCAAAACATCTAAGAGGCCCAAAGAAGATCATAATTTTGAGAAAGAACTAATAAAAACCCTTATTGATGGTGTTTGGGAGGAAAACAGAAAATATTCATGGATGTTATGATCAAATGGATAAAATACACAACATCTTTAATTCCTGGAAGAATCCAAATCACCATGAGTGCCTTTACCCCTTAATCTGAGACCATAGTCATGGAAATAGAAATAAAAGTGAAGGTTGGAATTGCCATGGAGGACATGCTCAAGTGCATAATCCAGTTACTGATATGAAGTCCATCTCAAAATTCGGTTATGCCAACCTCCTACATGGGCTCCCAATGTCAATGAGCAAAGAAAGGGCCAAAGAAATAAAGATTAAATCTAGATTATGCTCTTTTGATTTTTTTAAACCCTTTAATATTTGCAACAAACCTTGTGAGCACCATATTTTGGAAAATGAAATATGATGTCCCGTTGTGTTGGGATTTCTACCCTTATCAATTACTCAGAACATATCATGTAATTGTTTAAAAAATCTAATATCCATGTTGGACCAGTTTGATCACCTCTATTTTGAACTTGAATTTCTCAACCATGTGACTTGACAATTTGGTACAAAATGATAATAGTGAGGATGGTAATGTTGAATATATGCATAGGCTTAATTTTCTAAATATGACATAAGCATGGATCATTCACCCAACTTGACTATACTTGATGAAGAAGAAAAAAATTGACTTTGACATCTTGATATATTTATAGATTGTTGATTATGGTCTATGACTACACCTGTGGTCTGAATAGGAATTAGAAACTGATACTTGTATGTTTCGAACCCAAATTTTGATATTTGAATCTTGTCTCTTGAATCACGATGTTTTAGACCCAATTTGATCCATGACATATAATCTCGACTCTGGATCTCGATCCACCCAATATGGAGATGTAACTTGAAATTGTACTTGAATAATGAATTATGATATTTTTACCTGTAGTTGACCAATAATAGCTTATAAGTGACTCCTGACTATAACATGATTATGATTTTTTAAGGTTTGACACATAGAAGATGTTCCCAGTTTTTTAGGATGATTTTGAGTTTTGGAGACAAAATTCCTCTTAAGGGGGGAGGATGTGAGAAAGTGAATTTAAATACAAATGTTGCCAAATTACTTTCTTGCACTCAATTTAATTTAATATCTCAATCCTAATGTTTCCCATGATTCCATGACAATGATGGCCACTATAGTGGAAATCCACTCTTTGAATCACTTGTATGTACACAATTGCATGAAAACCTAGTGTGATGACCTTGATTTTAGGGTTTTGATTCCCAATATGGTATTTTAATACAAACATAAAGTAAAATAGATATCGATAAATCATGATGTAAATAAAGTTAGATTAAGTAAGTTGGGCTTGTGTTGATAATGATGGAGTATAATTGAGGCCCAATACCTTTATATAGGTACCACATTGGAGTATATATGATTTCATGTATCAATTGGTGTATATAGGAATCCTGATTGTTGATTTATGAGTTATGCAATGCTCAATTATCAAGATAATGTGATTGAATGTGTTTCATCGAGGTTGGTGATGAATTGATTTACATTTAGGATTTAGACACTTCTTTGTGAGGTTATTTGTGGAATCAAGATTAATGAATGAATGTCGGGCTTTTGGTTCCAGATTTGACTGAATTCTAGGTACCATGTTGAGGAATTAATGATTAAAACTTCATACCATATGTACTAGCCATGTCAAAAATATTAAAGTCTTCAATTTTATCAAATGGTCATTGATTTATTGATTTAGACCTCAATATGATTTTATATGCCACATGGGGGTTAGCTGGAGAATCCGTCATCACCCAACTCGGAAAAATGTGGAGCATGTAGCCGTTTCCCTGGACCTAGAAGACTAAATCATCAGGAGAATCCTAAGAGAAATGTCTAGATCAGTTGAAGTCGTCACACTTCTAGGATCTTAACAATTACTCACTAGTGGTGTGTGGCAGTCAGGGCTAAGAGATAGCCTTTCCACTTTTCTTTACCTCTCCACCGATAAACACAGGGAATGAGAGGAATAAGAAGAAGAGGGAATGGAGGAGACGACTCTTTGAATGGGTTTTATCTCTAGAGAAAACCTTCTTCGGGTGCATCTAAACCTGTTGGAGTGGTCTTTCGGTGGTGTTGACCTATAAACATGGCCATAGAGTTCCACTTTTCTCGGAGAAGAAGACATGCTAGGGAAGAGATCCTTGAATCACGGTGTCCAACTTTGATGGTTGGAACAAGTTTGTGGAGTCTCTACAAAGCTTGTGTGTCCTCAAGTAGTAGTAGGAGGTCATGGTGTTGTTGACCATCTTCTTCCTCTTTATGATGTAGTGACCAACTAGGAATACACCACCTTACTCAGCCGCCCTGGCTTCAAGAAGAATCATGAACATGGAGGTGGCTTTAGGGTTGGAGAAAGACAACCTTTTCTCCATCAATCTCTCACCAAGGATCCAATCTTGCGGTAGAGAACAGATCTCGTACAGCAGGAGACCCACCAAGGGGATAACACTTCAGAGTGCAATTGGAGAGGAAGACCAAGTTCTCTCACACCCTATTAGAGATGTTGGAGCCCCATGTCAAGAGGAACTTGAAGAACCATGATGCAATGACTTGTCTGATTTTTGGGCCATGGACGAGTTCCGCTCCATTTACTGACACATCAAGGCAAGAAAGGAGTATGGGTTGACTCAGAAGCATCTCAAGCTTGGTGGTGGAAGAACGATCAAACATCAACAAACCTTGCTCCTCAAGATTTCTCACCAAAGTTCCCCTCACAAAACTAGGATCACATTGGAGCAGAAGTGCAGAGAAACGCACACGCTGTGGAGGATAGAAATGAAGGAGTTTGGTAGACTTTTGACAACCCAAACTGAAGTCCGTTCAGTCATCAAACCATCCAACCCAAGAATAAACCAGGCTGTTGAGCCACGACACACAATGAAGGCCAACGTGGGTCAAACCTGGATCGCCACCTCAGGATGTGGGCCCCATGACACAAGGTAATCTAGTTATGCTTTTCAGAAAATGACCTTGTCTTAGAAAATGCACCATAAATATCTTCCTTGGCCATATAATGCCCGAAAAATACCACTGGACTCACAAAAATGTGTACTTTATTATGAAACCACTAGGCTAGCCCTTGATGTCAGCACCCGTTACACTAACTAAGATTACATAAAACATACAACACGATTACTCATTAACTCAAACCCAAAAAATAGGGTAAATTAAAATAGATTTCAATATTTTCCATTTGCTCAGAAACATTTTCATAAAAGCCCAACAACTTGCTTTATATTCATATAATGCTCAATATCCTTTACAACTCCTCTATAGCCTCATCTACGACATAAACTTTACAAAGGAACACTATCCACATATTCCACATATACAAGCATCAATATGCTAACAAACGCTTGATTCAATCAAAACATCATGTACAAACTTTTTCACTTGGACCTGAAAGTACAAGGACGACTCTAGGACATATTGAACAACTAAACTATCATATCTAAGATCCATCACCTCATATTTTCCTTGCTGTCACAGTCTGTTTCCGTTGTTGTCGATCACCTAACAAGATGTGGAACCACAAGGTGAGACCCAATCCCAACGAGAAATATAACTCTCTCCAAAATATATTGATTACAACAAATTACTTAACAATAAGTAGATTGAGAAGTTGGAGTATTTAATAGACAATCAGGAAGATTGAACAGTTCAAGCATACTGAAAAAGTTAAGAAAATAAGCTTAGCAACAAGTATAATTATCAGAGTATATGCAGATTATCATATTGGATTTTATAAGAGTGCATCAAATAACAAGGGTCATCACTAGCCTGAATATCATCTTATTCCTTGCTAATAGTATAAGCAATCTAGTATCATAAATATCTCTAACATCATGAATATGCCTAGTAGAATAACATGACTATCAATACAAGCATGTTTAGTAAAATGAACAAATCTACATCATGAGTAGAGCTAACATCATAAGCACAACTAACTACATAAGCATGATTAACAATTCAAGTATATCTAATTGTAGAAGCATGGCTAGCGGTATTAAATATAGATAGCAATGTAATCTTAACTATCAAGGTCAGTATATCTGATACCATAAGCATATCTATCCTCTCTTACTGTATTATACATCATCTCTATGTAAGGAGAGCAAACAAGGGTTATCATCCAATGTGAGGCACTATGTATAACCCTAAACAAATATACTACACGACTGTATTCCATCTTTTATTAAGCCCTAAGAAATTTGAGGATACCACTCAAAATCCAAATGACCACTTCTTGTTCGCAATCAATGCTATATAAGATCTAGGGAAGAGCCAGACACTAAGATCTTCTCTGATCCCAATCAGTACGGATCTGCCAGAACAACACATAAGGTCAAGCTGCTAACAACCTAGTCCGTCCTTAGTATATGTCACGACACTAGTGAAGGAGGTGGGTACACATATCCTACCATTTGAGGCACAACCACAGTTGTCCTCCAAACTCATTACATATATAATCACTGAGACACGACCACAACCATTCTCAAACTGAGGGCTAGGTATGACAATAGTCATCCTACCTAAACATTTGGATTCAGGATGACAAGCTCCCTGCATACTCAACAATATGCACACTGAGTTTCCCTTAGAAATACTCATTTCACCATATGGCAAGTTTTGGCACTCATACGGATCTATGGAACATGGTACTACATGATTACAGTTTCACTTGATTAGTTATTGCCAATAGAGTGAATTAAGACAGCATCAAACAAGTAGACATACAACCCCTAATTCATCTCTACCATGCATTAACATATAACAACTTTAGAAGATATAAAGCATATGAGACTTATTGTTTCTCATTTCATCATAACATGGTACTATTCATTTTCCATTCATGAGACTGTACTTGTCATCATACTATCACAGGATATAAATCCTTATCACAATACCACATGATATCAACCCTTGTTAAGATAAGAGGATTATACCTCATTCAGGGATCAACTATTCCCAAAGGTCACTAGGACCATCATATCATTTCCCACAGGTCATCATTATCTTTCTACACCTTATAACAAGGCTCAACAACATCACCACACATGTGATACATAGGCTCAATATAATTTGCATTAAAGAACTAAAGGATCTTAATAGAATAACATTGCAGGAATATCTTAGAAATTAAGAGAATTCCTTTATTATATTAACATATACGGAAGCTAGGTATGATTGGCCATCATCACACTTATAGTGTATAGGTTTACCATAAGAAAACATAGATCATGAAGCTATGATGACCACCAATTAAACACATTAAAGTTTCCATCAATTATTAGTAAGGATATTCCATCATTATAATGATCATTCAAGAAAGGATATCATGATTAACCACCATTATGTACTTTCTTTAGGGTTAAGTTTAGCAAGGTAGGTTACATTAAAGTTATAGTTCAACATTCATTAACAAACCTTAACCCATAGAATCCCCAAGTAATCTTGGATGCATAAGGCACATCATGATCACCACATTCCATAGCATTCTCAAGTATGAATCCACACATAACTCAAGGTGCAACCATTGGGTTAGTAAACTAGAGTTCCACAACAATAAGAGAGACAACATTGTTCTATTATTCTACTAAGGAAGGTTGATCATAGTTACCCATCATCATCGGAGTTCTTTAGGATTAAGTATAACAAACTATATCCCATTAGGGTTACTGATAACACCCAAATTCAGACATTTATGCTAAGCATTTATTTATAGTTTTGTGTCATTATAGCCTTAAAATGCCCAAAATAACCTTAGGTACTTATCCTTTAGTAACTTGTAGATATAGTTGCTCAACCAGCCAATTTTGGAACCTAAAGGAACCAAACTCAAGAAGATTTCATTTCTCCAGATCCTACCCCCCAAATGTCGCATTTTTGCCCTAGCTTAGGAGATGGTGGTCCCTCTAACTGACTAGTGGGCACAAGAAACTTTTGATATCTTGGACCCTATTTTCAATGGCCAGTCCTTTATCGGAATGCATCCTCATCAATTGGAAGGCTCATCGACACGGGCCCATCAACCACTAGTAATACCCCCCCCCCCCCCGCGGGGGTGGGTTTGTTCCATTAGGGCTACGACCACGACCAACAAAGATGTCGTGACCAAGACCAAGAAGACAATGCCGCGGCCTCAACACTTGGCATGACTGGGCCCAGCTCGACACGATCGGGCTGAGGCCAAGGTGTAGCTACCAATACAAGGGTTGCGATTAACAGCCCAGCCTCAACCGCGACATCAGCCTCGACCACAACGTCTGTCTCAACCACGACATCAACTTCGACCATGATGTATCCTCGATTGCGGTGTCTGCACTGACCACAACCCCTGACATGACCATACCTAGACTGGCACGGTTAGGCCAAGACAAAGGTAGGGATCCAGGTAGGTGTCACGACCATCTTCCACCTTCACATATAAATACACACCCTTCGCGACTTGGAGAGGGGTTTAGAGAATTTTCTAGGTTCCACGTTGTGGTTCTACACATTCTTGGTTCCCAGAGTCCTATGGGAGAGTTCAAAGGACTGAACGGGCTGAAGTGCTTATCCTACATCCATCCCTCCAGTATGCTTCCATCCACCATCATTTCCCACCACCATTCACCCATATCCTACCATTCCCAACCATCTCCCAACTTGATGCACCCACCAAGTTGCTGTTTGGGGCAGAATCAAAGAGAAAGGAGGCCAAGGAGTCCAGAAGACCAAGGAGGAGGACTCAAAGATGAGATCCAGCCTATATAGAGGCTAAGGAGCGAGAGCCACCTCTCCTCTATCGGCTAAATCTCCTTTTCTCCTCCTTTGTTCTACTATTCTCCTTTGTTTCTGGACAAATGATGTTCTTCCATCTTTGTTCGGTGCCAACTATACTTGTCCATGGCTAGTTGAGGTCCTTCGTGGCTATGTAGCCCATTTTGGGCACGTTTATGTACTTTTACCTTAAGCAAGTAATTTTATATCAGATCTAGTATGTTTTTATTCTATCTTCTCTTTCCAGTTATGATTGCTAGTTTGGTTGATCTCTTTCTTGCTTGAACTTCTATTGTTGCCTATATCGAGAGATTAATTGTAAAAATAGATAAGAGAAGATAGTTTGGATCGAAATCTGAAAGGAGGACGGTTCAAGGTGATCTGTGCGGAACTGTAGACCTGGGTACGACCAAGCCCAACCCGGTATGGTTGGGCCCACTACTTGGTTCTTCCCAAATCACACCTATTCCTAGTATCTCAGAATATTCTAGATCTGAGAGGGTATCTAGAATATTATAGGGTATTGATTTGTCATCCTCCAGAGATATTTCATATCATTGACAGATTTTAGTCACGCTTCACGAAAGTGAGTGGGATGACCTCACATGAATAGATACTGCAGTATGTACTATGTTTGGATGTAGGTTGCTTATCTGGGTGTTTGAGGGTTGTCTACGCCTGAGAACAGGTGCATAAACTGCCCAACTTGTGGTTATATAGCCATGAAATCCTTCTCTCTAATTAGTAGAATCCTACAGACTCTATTTTGTTTTCTTTTCTTTATTTTGTTTTATCTCATGACATTTTGCTAGACTAGTTCTAGTTCCATACTTTTATCATCTATCATATTGGATTAACTAAATTAAGAGCATAATATTAAGCATCTTAAACGTCCCCACGTCCCTATGTTTGACCCCATATATCCACTTTGACCCCTTAATAAATTTGTGAGGGTTCTTGAAGGTTTCGGGTTATAAATTTAAAGTTCAATCCTTCTGAGTCTGCCTCCTTCTGGACATGCAATTTAGGTATTAACTTTTGGTGCCTTTGTTGGGAATGTGGATTACCACATTTACACACCCAAAGATTATGTTCTGTCATTCATAAGCATGTATACATACGCATAGTTCCTTTTTTGTTTTACACATACTTGTTCATATATACTGAATAGTTTTTCTTTTCCTTATATGTCTTTTTAGCCATGGATCTTGCGTCCGCAAGACAAGTTATCTTGTCCACCTGTCCTCCTAATTTTTTTTGTAGTTTTGTCCGCTAGCAAATAATTGAAAACCGTGATGTTTAGCTAGTCGAGCTATACTCGCTTCCACCGTTGTCATATGTTAAAATTCCAACAAATGTGATGGTCGATCAACCATTGACTTCCACGTTATCATGGGATCAAGAATTGATCAGAGCAGTGGAGCTAGCTAGAGAAAGTGTCGATGTGCTAATCTCCTCCTCATCTCCAAGAACACGTCGACCCACTTTAGCAACTTCTAGAAAAGAAGGATCATCAACTCCAAGTAGCCACTGAGATCGCAGACCACAATAGAAGTGTTCTTCAAACTATTAAACAAGGATTCATCCAAGTGCATCATTTTGATATAGCAGATTCCCAATAGAAGTGTATGGTAGAATTGACATATATTGAAAGCATTGTTTCTCATGTACAATAACTTCATGATAAGGATGTTGAACAAGGAAGGAGACTTTAAAAGCTCATCGATTGGTTACCATCCAATTGCAAATGCCATCACACAACCATGAAGATTACAATCATCAAGACCGTTCCATTGGGCCTAAAGAGGAATATGTCTCACCATCCTATTCAGACCATCAATTGGATTCACCAGGATTTTTCTATTAAGATCAAACCACATGGGGAAGTCCTTCATTCTATCCAGATGATTCCGCTGATCAACCAATGGGAGATACATGCCACATGCATGAATGGTTCGACGACGATGATGATCAGGGTAGTCAAACAACCTCACAACATGAAGGTCAATTTGAAGAACCTGAATCGGGTGTTGATCCAGACCATAGTGATACCTCTCATATTGAGACTTGTCGCTTTGTTTTAAGCAGTAAGCCATTCATGGTTTGGAACAATTTTTTTGATGGAAGTGATGATGACTATTCATCTCAGTGGAGCGAGTATACTGATGATGACAAATTGGACCGGCATGAGCCAACATTGTCCACAATCCCATTTCAAGGAAATGTTGACATCAAGGGAGCATGATGGACAATCCACTACAACATGTCTATTGAGCATGAAGATACCCCAAACCCCATAGAAGGTGATAAGCTTGGGATTGTAGAACTACAAACATACTCAAATGGGGATACTTCTTGTTCATAAGATGATTGGATGACTCAAACTGTATATAAAATTTATCTGAACATCCAACCTCAAGTTCAGAGGTGGAGAGAGAAGAGAGGAGTCCTTGATGAATGTATATTCATCTAGTTTTAGTCACCATTTTTGGCCCAGTTTTGCACTAAAAGCTCACATATACCCCCTTAATATGCTCATATACAATTTTCCTTAGTTTTAGATGATTATTTAGAGTTTTTATCAAATCCTTTCATCTCCATAGTAGGATTGAGTATTGCACTATGTGCATCAGTGTAGGAGACGGTGGTCCCACTAGTCGGTAATTTGGACTAGCGGGCCCAAGAAACTTTCAATAATTTGGAGCCTATTTTTGATGGCCAGTTCCTTCATCAAAAAGTATCCTCATTAATCAGATGATTCATCAACGTAGGCCAATCGACCCATAGAAATACCCCCCGGGGGGGTTTCATCCATAACGTCACACGCGACTGTGGCCAAGAAGACAATGCCGCGACCGCAGCCAAAAAGAACATGATCTCGTGATCGCGTCCAATAAGAGAAGGTCCGCGACTGCAGCCAAGAAGAAATGACCATGCCACCTCGACCGAGGCAAGCCACGCCACCACGAACACGATCAAAGAAGCAATCACTACGGCCGAGAACACCACACACCTCGACCACGTCAATCAGCTCGACCAAGGAGGCCCATTTGACCACGACTACGACCTCCCACTCAACCGCGATCGTGACCACAACCTCGAACGTGAACGCAACTGCAACCTCGACCGCGACCGTGGCCTCCCACAACCCCTCGACTGTAGACACCAGCTCTACCTCGACCATGGCCGATACCTCGACCGTAGAGTTAAGTCAGTGCACACCTCGACCACGGCACTAAGTCGGTGATCTACACCTATAAATAGATGACCCCTCCTTCATTTGAGGCATCTCTTCCGCTTCACGATGCTGACAAACTGTCACTCTATGACCAGCCAGGGAAGACAATCTCCGCTGCCAAAGACTACCTCTATGGTGTCCTTGCTACTCCACCACCTATGCTCCATCAAGATCTACCTCCTAGCCACAAAAGTAGTGGGATTTGGCGATCTCGAGGCCGCCAACCCTAGGTCTAGGCGATCGTGAGGGCGATCTCGAGGCCGACGTTGACCGGTGGCGCCGCCACCCCAGTTGGACACTCCGTCCGCTGGGGGCCACCCGAGCGTTGGTTTCTGGGTTGCTGACAGATCCTTTTTGGTCTGTGTTTGCTTGACGGAGGATGCATAACCATATCGTGAGAGCAGAGGTGTCTGATAGAAGAAGAAGGTTTACCTCATCGCAGATACCCACGGACAATGTCATCCAGGACCTCAATCGTATGTGGAGAACGGACTCACATGATCAGAGCACCATGAACAATCATAGAGATCAAAGTCGCAGATCTGAGATGTTATCTCACAAGGTTCTATACCGTAAAAGTCAGCCGGAGGGAGCGTTTTGTTTTCTTGTTCCGAAGGATACTTGCTATCGATGTCTGTAGAGAGGACATTGGATATCTCAGTGTAACAACCCTAGGGTCTGTTATCACTGCAAAGAATCGGGGCACATCTCTAGACAGTGCCACAGAAAGCAGGACGTGCCGCCAAAACTCAATCTTGCTTCTCATGTTGTCTTTCCTCCGTTGTCGAGGGGGACTGCACCGAGAGGACATTCCAACCATGTCCCGAAGAGAACTACAGTGCTTCTTAACCCAGATTGTCCCATTGAAAAGACTTTATGAGGTCCCTTGACCTTGCTCTAGGGGTTTCATGGGTCGATAACATAACATGGAGAGATCTTTCTGCGTTTCTCTGGAAGAGATGGCCGCAGGCCATTGAGATCTTCAGGTATGAGGATAAAAGAGCGGTGGTATACTTTGAGTCATCGTATGAGGCTTGGCGTCATCATCTAGTTCAGGCGGTGAAGATGAATGAATCAACGATTTCCTTTGTATCTCTCAGAGACAGCGGTATGCACCACACCAAGGAGGCCGTCTGGTTTTGGGTTCGAATTATTCCTTTGTTCTGTAGAAATCAAGAATCCATTCGTGAAATCATCAATTCTTTCGGAGATTTGATATGGATCTCCAACTGGCAGAAGGAAGAGGATGATGCTTCGGGCATCCTGATTCTCGTAGAGGCTTTCAATGAGGATATACCCCAATTCATTGGCCTCTTGGACCAGGTCTATAGATCTAATCTCAAACTTGATATTGTTGCTAAGGGACAACTTGGAGATAACACTTACAAGCTGACTGAGATCGGAAGAGATATGAATATCCCCCTTTCTGTGTTGCGTGTACCTCCTAATGAAGATAAACCAGATGTTCAACCTGATGAGATCACACCTAACGAGATCACTCAGTCTGCCATAGAGGAAGAGACATACCCACCCACAGCAGCTCTGATGATCGATAACAACGCCCCCACTCCCAGAGGAAAAGAAGATACACCGAAATCTGTTCAAAAAGAAGACCTAGGTACATACCGAGCAGTGCTAGCTTCTGAGAATAGAACGATCACCGACGCTGACGGAAGAAGAAGGTTCCTAAATCATAGAAACCTCAGTGACTTCATTCTGCCATTTACAGCCATCAATACTCGTAGAAGAGGAAAACACATCGACTGCTATAATTCGAGGACGATTGAATTTGGTCATTGGCAGAAAAGACATGATGATGACTCGAGTATAGAAGACTGGTCAGAAGGCATACATGATGTAGGTAGAATGACGGAGAAGATCTCATTCTACAATAGTCATCTGACAAGAACGAACATCGTTTGAATTGCGGTTGCGGTTCAGGCAGTGGTGAGTGGTGTCCCGGTGATGCAAGACGTCAACTTTCTAAGCTGGAACTTAAGGGGAGCGGCGAACAATCCTACCAGGAGAGTTCTGTCCAGAATTTGTGGGAGGTATAAGCCACAGTGTGTTGCCATTTTTGAACCGTTCGTTCACGCGGAGAGAGCCATTGAGTTGATTGATATCACTCGTCTTGATTGGGTCACTGACAACGAGAATGAGAGGGGCAAGATCTGGTGTTATGCAGACAGTTGCCTTCGTCCTACTGTGATCAAGGCTCATCGTCAGCACATCATGCTCAGACTTGAGATGACGAGTGATCAGATCGTTTTCTTTACGGCTGTCTATGCCAGCTGTAACATGTTTCTTAGGAGGGAACTGTGGCACGATCTCTTTGACACCATGGACGCCGTAGGTGATTCTCCCTGGGTTATAGCAGGTGACTTCAACTCTATCATATGGATTAACGAGAAAAAAGGAGGAGAGCAGCCTGATTTCCAATCGATGTGTGAGTTCAACAACTTCATCCATGATTTACAGCTTGTTAAGTCTAGATTCGTTGGTAGCAGATATACCTGGGTTAATAAGCAGACAGGAACTCCTACTACCTGGGAGAGGTTGGATCGTGTTCTTCTTAACCCTAGATGGGATGCTCAGTTCCCTTCTAGTGAATCTCGACACCTTACCAGGCTTAGAGTGTTGGATCACTGTCCTATCCTGATCAGAGCAGCCAACACACCCGCCATGAGAGGTTGTCAGAAGCAGTTCGTTTTCAATAACGCCTGGCTTGAGCATCCTGCGATTCTTGATGTTATTACGTCCGCTTGGACAGATGAAACAGATGATGATCCTTCTTTCACCTTCTTTTCCAAGTCCAAGAAGCTCAAACCTCATCTCAGAAGTTGGAGTAATCTAAATTTTGGCCACTTGAAACAACGCATTCTTGATGTCGAAGATATTGTTCATGTTGCTCAGATTGCTTTTGATGATAATCCTACTCGAGCTAATGATATCACACTCAGAACCGCTGAAGAGGAGTTGAATGTCTTATTATCTCAAGAAGAGAACTTTTGGAGAGACAAATCCAAAGTTAGATGGCTTTATGAAGGAGAAAGGAACATGGCTTTCTACCATGCTATTGATAAGTCGAAGAGAAAGAGACGCCATGTACGCAGGCTTGTCCATGAAGATGGTACCGATATCACAGACCCCACCCTCATTGCTGAGGCTGCAGCGAGACACTATGAACGTTTCTTCAGGTCTGAAAGAGATGATCCTCTTTGCGACGATCTGTTGGGCCTCATTGAACAGATGATTAACATGGATGATAATACCACCTTGACTACATGTCCCACTTCTGAGGAGATTTTCGACACCATCAAATGCATGAATCACAAGACTGCCCCCGGTCCTGATGGACTCACTATCTCTTTTTATCTATCTGCTTGGAGTATCATTCGTTTCGACTTCATGAGGATGGTCACCTAGTTCTTTAGAGGAGAACCTTGTCACAGAAGCCTGAACGCATGCAAGATCGTCCTCATCCTGAAGGTTGACGATCCTAAGGATATCCAGACCGATTTTAGGCCGATTGCAATCGAAAATGTTTCTTTGAGAATTCTAGCCAGGGTGATTAGTAACAGGCTGTCTATGATCCTCCCAAAGCTCGTTTCTGTAGAGCAGGGCGCTTATGTGAGAGGCTGTGATATTACACATCACATTAAGCTGGCGAAAGAGATTGCTCATGATCTAAATTATGGTCAGGTGCACCCAAACATTGTCATTAAATATGACATGTCGCGTGCGTATGACAGGATCGAATGGTCGATTCTTAGATCGATTCTTCGTGCGTTTGGCATGAGCACAGAAGCGATCCATCTTTGTCTAAGATTCTTCAGTGATACTTGGGTCTTGATTATAGTTGGTGACTACTCTAATGGTTTCTTTCCTATTGGGAGAGGTTTGAAACAGGGAAATCCTCTTTCTCCTATTTTGTTCATTTTGTTCGAGGAAACACTTTGCAGGTACATCAAGAGTCTGACTGCAAATGGGGCTATTTCTACCTTCTCAACCAGAGGCGCTGCCAGTCCGCCCCCCATTCTTCTATACGCAGATGATTTAGTCATGTTCTTCAATGCGGACACTTCATCGATGTTTAATCTGAACAATGCTCTCAACTTGTATTCCTCATCAACTGGGCAGAAGATCAATTACCTGAAATCATCTTGTTTGGTTGGGAAAACTGATCCTTCTGTTCTAGATGATATTGCTCACATCCTGAACATTCCCATTGCTGAACGCACTATCAATTACCTTGGCGTTCCGATGTCTGCTGGTCCTAACAGACTCATTGACTATAACCATTTGCTTGAGAAGATTATGATGAAGATCGCCTCCTGGAAGGCGAAGCTCTTATCCTTTGCGGGAAGGAAGCTCCTCATTAAACACACTTTATCCTCGATCGCTTTATACACAACCGCTGCGGTGGGTCTGCCCGCATGTATTATTAAGCGTATAGAAGCTATGTGTTCTAGGTTCTTGTGGACCAACAGAAAGAATGAATCTAGAAGAACGTGGATAACTTGGGATCATCTCGCCCAACCTATTCAGAATGGTGGTCTTGATTTCACACTGATTAAACACCTTGAAGAAGCTTACATTTAAAAAGATTGCTGGGAGATCACCTCCGGCACATCCCTTTGGTCGACATTCTGCAGAATTAAATACAAATCCTAGTTCAGGAACTCCCAAGGATGCTACCCTCCGTATTTAAAGCTTGGTTCTAAGCCTTCACCTCGCTGGAAAAAGATTTGAAGAGCTTTTCCTAAAGTCATGCCCCTTACTAGATGGCTGATTGGTCAGGGAGATGTTTCCTTTTGGGACACCAGATGGTGCGAACATCCTTTACAGTTGTATGCTCTTAGTCAGAGTGATAGACAAAGAGATTTCCTCGTCAAGGACTTTTGGCTATCTTTGGATGAATGGGACTGGGACACTATTGAACAAATCATTGATAATGATGGTTGCCTCCTCATTCGTAGATCGCATTCCAAGATAAGCCAACATTCTGATCAGCTTGTTTGGACCCCTAATCCGTATGGCAGATTCAGTCTGAAGTCGGCCACTCAGGTTATTAGCAGCATTCCTTACGATTCTGAATCGGTTTGGAGATGGATTTGGTATGCTTCCACACCCAAGGCTAGTGCTATCATGTGGAAATTGGGTATGAGAGCACTCCCCACTGATGATAGATCGCCAGTTGTCACATTATGGTTGTCTCTAGATGCGAGTGTTGTGCTCATTACAACAGTGAAGACGATGACCACCTTTTCTTTCATAGTGAGCTTGCCAATAGTCTTTGGCATAGAGCCTATTTGTTAATGAGGGATTCTAGCTTTCCCCCGATCGATATACATGACCTCCTCCTGAGAGGTAGAAGGCAAAGTCGGAACACGCTCAGAGGATGTTTAACCATTGAGCTGATGACCTTAATCTGTTGGCAGATTTGGAAGTCCAGATGTGCGTTGAGATTCGACAACAAACCTCATGATACTAGAGGTATTTGGAAGAGCATCATGGATATTATCAGGTTCTACAACCGACTCCATTCCTTCAAGCATGCTGGAGATCATGACCTCTTCCATCAGTTGTTAGCGGAGGACGTCATCCAACCTAAGATCAAGATCAGAAAGATGAACCTTGTTCGTTGGAACTTTCCTGATATCAATTCTTTAAAGATGAATGTTACTACTGGGAAGCACAAGTGGATCGATGGTTACATGAGGAGATGGATTGCTGGGGTGGTCAGAGATAGGCAATGTAGATTCCGTTTAGCTTTCAGAACGTGGCTCAATGCGAATGACTACATTGCCGCGTATATCAGTGGTATTTTGGTTGCGTTGAAAATTGCTGATGATCATAATCTGACTATCTCCAACGCAGAGGTGGATGATCCTCACGTCTACAACATCATTTGGCAGAATGATGCTGGTCCTTGGCATATTTCTCACATTACCAGAGAGATTAGAGAAATCGTGGACACTGAAGCCATCATGGGTTCTTTATGCCCGAAGATCATCAACTCTATTCCTAGAGAGTTAGGTAGATGGGGATGCACCTCCAATGAGAGCTTCATTACTGCTGATCAGGCATTGATTCCTTTACAGATTCATGGTATGAATATTCTTGAGAGATCCAAGACTCCTTATCTTTTCTTCAGCTGGGAAGATCTTTGATAGTGTTTGTTGTGTCCTTGCTTTGTTCATGGTTTTTGTCAGTGGTTGTGTTGTTTCTCGATCATCTTGATCGTTTTGTGTCTTTGTTGAGGGCCTGTGGGGGTATGAACTGCTTTTTAGCAGGACCTGTAAGACCTTTTTTTTTGTTGTGCCCACACGAGGGGAGTGGGGTGAATAGATGGTCCTCTGACTTAATTTAAAAAAAAAAGTGGTGGGATTTTAGATCTATATCGCCTTCATCCATCAACCATCTACCGCTCCATCTCCTGTGAACAAGAGAATGAGAAGAGAAGGAAGAAGGAGAGAGAAGATCATCCTCATCTATCTTGGTGTTCTTCCACTCCTCGTCCAGATCTACCCCGCCAACATGTAGAAGACTGTTTCTCCACCGAGACACGATCATCTTCTTCACCATGACCATAGCAGAATCTTCCCTCTCTCTTGTTCGTTTTATTTCTATCATGAGGAGTGAGTTGTCCTTTTCGCTGGGGTGCAGGGACTAGCCCCATTTCCCATTCTTACATGTTCATCTTTTAACATTCCATGGCTTGTATATAACTTTTCATTTCATTGTTAATCATTTAATGCATGCTTTGTGGATTGATCACCTGCCTTGCATGATGTATTATATTCCTTTGTTGCGGGAACTTCAATACTTAGGATTTGAATATCGATTAACATTATTGATGCGCGGATGAGAACTTCTGAAGGGATATCTACAGAGTAGTAGGTGTGTGACCCATGGGTAACGAGACATCGAGCCCATGGAGATGCTTATGCAACCTCTATTTCCTAACGGATGGTTTGCTACTACATTTGGATAGTTGCATCTTGCCTGAATGTGTTTTGGATGTGTTTGCATGCGTTGTGGTGGTGAAACCTGATTTCACCCCAGTGATTCCCATCATTAACCTAAACTCAATTTTAATCCTGCTCTTTTACTTTCCTTGCAATTAATTTAACTAAGCCCAAACCAACTCTTGCTATAAATATTAATCTTAGTTGATCTAGATTCGACTAGAAAGATTCTTAAAAATGTTGTTCCTTGGGACTCGATCCTTAACTATACTGTGATAAGATCCGTCCACTTGCGGGTGGTACTATTGCACAAGGGTTTGGTAAAAACCTAGGGATTTCAACCCTAAGTGGATTTATTAATGCAGTAAAAGCAATGTCAGTCCTCTACAAAACATTCAGCCACTCCCCTCCATGTCGTCCTGTGTCGACATCTTAGGGCCTTTCTGTTCTGATTCATACATTGAAGGGTACCTTGAGGATTCTCTACTGAAGAACGCATTTCAATGCAGTTCAAGTAAATCCCAGCACAGAGATGACTTCACCGAGTCACCAGATTTTATTCCTCTTCTTTAGACTCAAAAGGGCCCACATCTCTGCCTATTCTACTCCTACATGGTGGGTTCGATCGGTAAGACATAGGTAACACAGACCCCAAAACTACGAATTTGGGATCAAAGTGTAGGAGTTGTAGGGCAGCCACCCCCTATTACCCACACAATTTTTCTTTAATTTGAAATTTTCAATTTTTGCATAATAAAGTCAATTCAAGTTCTATTTTCTTCTAACAGTTTAAATTTAGTTTCCTTTGCATCATCTAGGTTTCTTTTACTCTTTATTGCATCTATTTTCTCCTTTTTCACCTGGACAGCTACTTTTGGACTATCTTTCTTAAAAAACATAAGTTATTTAGTATACCTTGTTGTACTCATGCGATGCTTGATTCAAACATTGTTTTCAACACCTTCCACCCTCATTTTTTTTCTTAAATACAGATTTTCTAAGACCTGAGCCCTCCCGTGCCAGCGTCGGCATGGTCAGACCTCTCCTGTGTTTTTTGTCCATATTTGTTGCTTGTTAGTCAATGGACAAAAGTGCTCATTTTTTGAATTTTCCATCTGAACATGACCATACCTGATTGTGCATGACCATGCTGGCTTCTGTGCTACCCAACATGCCTTGTTTCATAGGAAGTCTTTGGTCAGACGGTCAAAGGTTGGTCAAAACTGACAATATTGTCGGCTTGACTGACTGACGTGTCAGTTTGTCTCCAACTGTTTCACCTTTTTGACCAACTGTTATGCTTTGACCGGGTTTTCCCACTTTTGACCACATTTTTTGCCTTTGGACCACCTTTATCGCCACCTCGGCATGACTGCACCCAGCCCGATGCGGTCAGGTTGAGGGTCACCATGCGCACCCCATCCTATAAATATACTTGGGTTGAGCCTTTCTTTCCCACACCTTCCACCCGATTTCTCTCCTCCCCTAGAAAATCCCTAATGCCTTCTCCACCTATTTTCTATCTTTTCCTTGTTTCCCCCACCTACTAGCATGACAGAAGCAGCCTCTGCAGCCACAATGACCACAACATTAGCAACTGCCACTGCTAGCAACACCTCTTTCCGTTGTAGATCACCCCCTCTTCCGTCTGCGATGACCACATGGTTGCTGCTCCGGTGCTGCCCCAAGCACCGCCATCCTCTTCCACATTGCCACAAACTACTTCACCGAGGACACTTTCTCCTCCTCACCCACATGACCATGCCACCATCGGCACGAGCATGCCCGGTTTCAATAGGAACTAGCATGCAATTGCATCACCCACAACCCCGCCTACACCTCCACCCTACACCCACCTTCCACTACAACAACCAAGCCTGTAACGACCCCACCTCCCGGTAACCCCCAATTAAGGGAGACTAAGAGGTCAGAGTCATTATCCCAATTAACAGGATCAAAGGTTCAACAATTAATCAATAATAATTATCAAATTCTACCGAACTATACTGAAAGGCGGTAATAAAATAAAACTTTGCATACCTTTTTCAAAAATTTGGATATCTACTTCTATCCGCATCTGGAGTCTATTCTAACTAATCCTCCTATGTATTTTAATTCATATTTAATTCCACATATGCCACTTTACTGTTTTTTCTTTTCACTTATACCTAAAATGCCGAAAAACAAAATGTTAGTCAGAATAAATGAATTATGCTGGTATGTGAGGGAAACAATAATCTTGCAATTAACTGTACCAACATATTGTAGTCAACTACGATTTAACAAACAACTTTACATTTAAAATATAATTGCGCGATCCATACATACCCTATCCTCTGCGATGTCCCTGTAGTGGACCTAGATGCTACCTTCCTTATGGTAGATCCCCATTAAACCCCTCATGATCCTACCTAACAGGTGAATCAATTTCTAGAGTTGATTCACATGGCACTACCCGTAGGTAGCCCACTCCTTAACTCATGGTGTGCTAAAGAGTCTCATGGCACTACACGTGGGTAGCCCAATTTCTAACTCATGATAGCCTAGACCTTTCTCTAGGTTACCCTTTTTATCCTTTTTAAAGCCACAGAGGAGGACCCAGATCTAAGCCAGTTATATATATATATATATATATATATATATATATATATATATATATATATATATATATATATATATATATATATATATATATATATATATATATTGATAGTGATAATCATAGTCACTTTATAGTTGCATGAAATAAAAGTCATCCAAGTAATTATTTTCAGGCAACCAATAAAAATGTTTGGGAATCACCGTGAAACTAAAGTGATTATCCATAAGCATAACCACATACATGTCAGGCTGATTTGAGACAGAATAATCCAATCAAGAAATCCAAATAGGAAAACAAGCACATTATGAGATCCTGAAATATGCATAAAATTTCCTATTATTAATCATGCCATCAAGATCTACTAAACCTAGCTCGCTTCCTAGGGTTTCTAGTCCACTTTTAGGGTTTCCATTGCAATTAGGGTTTCCCTTCATCTTTTACTATTTTAAACCCTAATTTTATACAATTACTCATAAACCCTAATTACCTCATCTATTCTTCACAAAAGATATTAAGGTTATCTTTTAACAACATATAACCCTAATATCAGAAAAAGCATAATTAACCATCAATAAAGTCCATTAAGTCTCTTTTACATTAAAGCTACCATTTTTATCCTTTTAATCCATGACAAGATCATTATGCTCATTTATCATCAATTCATAGTTCATTGTGGTCCAATTCACCTACAAACTCCATTTATTACTAATTCCACATTTTATCCATTAGAAAACCCTAATTACCATATTAAGGATATTTATTCACAATTAGGAACCTTTATACTCAAAATAGCTTAGAATCATCATATCTTAGCTTTATTCATGAGTTTGAATAATTAAAACCATTAAGAGTCACATTTACTAATATTAAGGTTTCAAGGCCCATTAAAGCATATTTATGCACATGAACTTCTAAATTAAACCAATTACATGCAAAGTTAACCTTTTTGCAATTAACAAGTTAATATCAACTTTAATCATCCATAAAACCCTTCTAAATAGATTAATCATCTCAAAATAGGGTTCCTTAATCATTAATACATTAAAGTTAATAACTTCCATTACTTTTAGAATTGCAATTAGAATTAGGCTTCAAATATATTTTTATTGCATTCCTTGAGTTCTCCTGATCAAAATTCATATATAATGCAAATCCATCCGAGCTACTGCTAATTAGTTATGAATTTTGTAAGAATTACCTGTTTGGACTAATGGCAGGCTGCCACGTCCTCCTATTCCTGCGACATTGCTTGGATGTTGGAAACATAACGGAAAGACAATAATGTCGTCAATAATTCAAATGTTTCTTCAGCCTATGGAGGGGCAATTTCGTCCAACGACGCCTGCCTCCATCTTCTTCCTCCCAACGCCGCTACTGTTTGCCGATCGCAGCCCTAGGCACAGCTCCTCCTACCTTCTATGACCCTGACGGCCACCAGGGAGGGTGCCATTGCCTCCGTTGTACCTCTGTGCACCTCAGGGTGCCCTCGGCCAATGGCTAAGACACCTGGTTCGTGCTGGCCGTGTCCGCAACCAACAACCAACCTTGTAGTCATGTTGTAGTTGTCATGCATAGGCTCGAGCATGGTGATGATGGAAGAACATCTCCTTGGCGATGTGGAACCTTACTCATCGACCATGATGACTCCACGAGTCCTCTCTACCCCAGGGTTAGTTCCACACCTCCATACTAGGGTTTTCATGCAAAGAATAAGAAGAAGAAAGAGAGGGGTGTGTGGGATCCTTGTTGAACTCGAGCCAGAGTCTCTACCCCTTATATAAGGGAGGGTATCCACGCCTTAAGGTGTGCATCCACGAGTCAATGAGTTCTTTTCCCAATAGCAATCCAATTCCTTCATTAGGAAGCAAGCTTCTTTCTCCTAATTACTTCTTTAATATTCTTTATTCTTTAGATATCAGAAATTTGAAAATCCTCTCACTTATTCTCTTTTATGCTTGACTTTTGTCCCATTCGCACATAATTCTGTTTTCTTTTAGTAGAAAATACTTCCTTTTTAACAATACTACAAAAATCATTCGTTATGCATCATATTATTCTCTTATTTTCAATTTTTGGTATTTTCTCTTTCTTTTTCTCCATTTGGGCTCCTTGGACCGCAAGAAACTCTAATATTTTGAAATTCCTTTTTAAGGATACTTATTATCCTTCTAGATGCATCTATATTCATTATTTCTCATTATCTTATTTATTTCTTATTAAAATATCTCTTTTTGAGGATTTCTCTTTATCTTTCATTTTATTTTCCTCATTAGCATTCCATTTAACATTAGGAATCCTTTGGATATGAAAATCCACCAAGGATAACTCAATTATACCTCTTTCCACTTATTTTCCCACATTTTATCATTGTTTTCAATTTCTTTCTTAATAAGGAATTATTTAATTGATCTTTTCTTTTCTTTTTGTATTATCTTTGCAACTGTGGACTCCTTAGGACCCAAAGAACCCAAGAGGAACGAAATCCACCTTTGGTTTTAATTCTTTTGCCTTCTAGAGGTTTCTACATTTTTGTTTTCTCCATTTCTAACAATAATGGATTTCCTTTTGTGTTTTCCTTATTATTGGGACCAATAGCCAATACAGCCCATAAAACAATCATCAAGGCTATTGTAAGCAAAATCCATTTATTCAAGACAAATTAAATCATTATTTGTTCCAATATCTTTAATATGAGAAATTACATTTCTCACCAAATGAACCCAAAAGTTGGGGTTGTAACAAAGCCGCAACCACATCAGCACTCTGTCGCAACAACCTTCACACCAGAATGATCGTGCCAGGGTAGACCCGATTGTGCCAGGGTAACCCCGAGCGTGTCGAGAGTTAGCGGAAAAATGATAGCATACCCCGAGACAACATCAACTTTCTCCAACCAGTCGTGCCAAGAGCCAACATGGTCATGCTAGGATTCTCAACAACAACTATAGACAACAACATCGACAACATGAGCCCACCTACATGACTGTGCCCAGTTAGATCATAGTAGGATCAGCATCAGTAATCAGCATGATGGACATAATGTGAAACAACTTCAAAAATCTCAAGAAGATAGTTTTGCGAAAGAAAGCAGAAGAAAGCTGCTCATTTACAATAGAGCATGCGAGCCGATATCTACATTGCTCCACGAGAACCACGAACCTGGAATATGAAGATGAGACAATGCACTCTACTTCAGTAGGGTTCAGGTTACACGAGACTGATTCAAACTACCGCCGTGTGTCCTCCACTCCGATTAACACTTATAGTGATGTTTTGTTGGAGAAAGTCTCGAGTGAGAGATGGTCTAGAGCACATCGCAACACTAAAATCCATACTTTGATAGGACATCAGGATGGCCCATCAGTAGCAGCAGTGCACATAGCTTCATCTGTAGGGGATTAGCACCAAGAGTCAGCAAAACGGTCGACATCTTTACGCCAGTCAACCTCATCGTGCGATTCTATCCACAGGAGCAGACACCACCCTACTCCTGAAGGTGTTAACCAAAACTCCTTCCCCTCTCCCCTATTCATAAATATGAAGAAAAAATAGAAGTTTGATGCCTTAATTAAAGACAAGCACAGACTAGTAGGCCCATGATATGCTGACCCGCCACACTCATCAAGTTAGGGATACAAGCACATTTTGACATATATCTTGTAACAGTTGGCCTAGACATCCTTGCTTACACGCATTGTGATGCTTATCATAGACTCACCTATGAGTTCTATGCTACGCTCGAGACCCCAAAGGACCACCAACACACAATCATGCATTTTCACCTATTGAACCAAAGTTGCCATGTCACTGAGGATCACCTCAATAGCTAGTTGTCACGTTCTACTGAGGACTGCACTGAGATGTCTAGGGGCTGGTTGGAGATAGGGGACAATGATTTTGATCCTCATCAGGAATGGAAGATGCTTACAAGGGAGGATAGATATTTTTCTCGAGCCGCCAAAGCTGTGCACATCTACAACCCAACACTTCATTATCTGCACTGGGTGATTGTGAATTTTGTCATGGAGAAGCAGGACAGTCAAGGGGTGCTCAATTTAGCGGACCTCTACATTTTGTGGTGTGCAGCAATAGGAAGAAAAGTGAATGTGGGGAACTTCATCATCTGCCACTTTCACAACTCTTTTAAGAAGCAAGTCCAGTTCATAACAATGGCAGTCATTATCACTTTCATGGGGTGCCATATGGGGATTGGAGATGGACATTTGGAACTTATGCAGGAAAATGCTAAGTGGTCCAAGTTGGACTTGGATCACTTGATTTGCTCAGGGGGGATAAAACAGTAAAACAAATGATATCTTTATATATTTGGTCACAGTAAGCACAAAGTACTACTACTAGCAAACACATAGTTCACATGTTGGAAAATAGTCATGGATGTCTCTCTATTGGACACTCAGGGCAACATTTATCAGTTAGGCGGGACTGCAGGAGTATCTTCTCAGCACCACCAGTGCCAGAGACTCAGGAGGCCAAACAGCATACAGTGGCAACCTTCCATGACATCCCATATCATGGAGGTCCCTACACAGAGATGCCTTCGGGGGATTACCAACAGTCTCCTCAGTAGGAGCAATATGCCCCAAATCTCAACTTGGGGCACCTTTATGAGTTTATAACTAATTTCAGGGATGACTCCAATAGACAGTTCGATGCATTAGAGTAGGATGTGTAGTACCTCAGATAGAGGTTGAACACATTCTTCCCTCCACCACCTCCTCTGACATTTCAACAACCATTCTAGTAGCCCTTCCAACCTTCCTACCAGCCGACCCAAGACGTCAGACAGTCATTCCAGTTTCCGTAGGGAATGCACTAGGAATATGAGAACCCACAAGGTGGCATTGATGATTAGAACCAGTATATAAATAGTGACTACCAGTAGCAGCTATTTTCCACACCATCCAGAGCTTGAGATTTGCTCGAGGATGAGCTAAAACTTCAAGCTTGGGGTGGTGGTAGGGTTCACAACCCTCTATCTTCTTCTTTTTCCTTTTATTTCTTTCCTTGTATGCATGCATGCATGTTTATCTTCTATGTTCCTTGCATTGGGCATAAATTTTCAACTTCTTAAGAATTTGTTTTGTAATTTGTATCTTTGCAATTAATGCTATACAATGCAAATCCTATAGCTAAATGCTCATCTTTATGCCTAAATGCACAATTTTCATCTTAAACTTCTTGATGTTTAGCTTGACTTGCTCATTGAGTCTTTCCTTAAGTTTGGTAATAAATCTAAGGTTGTGCGCCTTTTCCATAGCTTAAAACATTATTCCCTCGATCTATGATGTGAACGAAAAATCCAAGGTATAAGACTATTGGAAAAGAGCTAGAGCATGATCAAAGAGTCCTAGCTGCGATTACACAAACTTGCCTCTATTCTAAGGATCCTTGAATCATAATTACTACTTTTCACATAGGTATCAATCAGATAATGATGAATTTTGAGCTATAATCAGGTTGAAGTGTTTTCCTTGGTGGACTATGAAACCTCTTACCCTAGATTAAGTCAAAAATATGAAAAATTAAAAATTTGTAAAAGAGGCTTGGCCGCCCACAAAATCCCAAAAATATAAAAATATTTCCACCCAAAACTACAAAATAGAATGCAGAGAATAAAAACCTGAGTGTGAATAAATGAACGTTGTTTTTTCTTTTAGGAGAGTTGAGGATGGTGCCCAACCGATATATGAATGCACTCATGAATGCAGATATGTCGTGTCTTATCCTACATCCATCCCTCCAGTTTGCTTCCATCCACTGTCATTTTCCACCACCATTCACCCATATCCTACCATTCCCAACCATTTTCCTCCTCCATACACCCACCAAGCTGCTATTTGGGGCGGAATCAAAGAGAAAGGAGGCCAAGAAGTCCAGAAGACCAAGGAGGGGGACTCAAAGACGATATCCATCCTATACGGAGGCTAAGGAAAGAGAACCACCTCTCCTCTATGGGATAAATCTCTTCTCCTCCTTTCTTCTATTGTTCTCCTTTTTTTCTGTACAAATGATGTTATTCCATCTTTGTCCGATGTTACCTATGCTTGTCCACGGATAGTTAAGCTCCTTCTTGGCTATGTAGCCCATTTTGGGCATGCATATGTACTTTTACCTTAAGCAAGCAGTTTTATATGAAATCTAGTACATTTTCTATTCTATCTTCTTTTTTAGGTTACTATTGCTAGTTTGGTTGATCTCTTTCTTGCTTGAACTTATATTTCTACCTATATTGAGAGATTCATTATAGAAATATATAAGGGAAGGTAGTTTGGATTAGAATCTAAAAGGAGGACGATTCAAGGTGATATATGCAGAACTGTAGACCTGGGCACGACCAGGCCCAACCCAATACGGTCGGGCCCACTACTTGGTTCTGCCCAGATTGCACCTAATCCTAGCATATCAGAATATTCTAGACTTGAGAGGGTATCTAGAATATTCTAGGGTGTTTATTTGTCATTCTTGAGAGAGATTTCATATCATTGAGGGATTTTAGTCATGCTCCGTGAAAGTGAGTGGGATGACCCCATAGGAACAAATACTACAATACATACTATGTTTGGATGTAGGTTGCTTATTTAAGTGTTCAAGGGTTGTCTATGCCCGAGAATAGGTGCATAGACTTCCCAACTTGGGGTTACATAGCTCGGAACTCCTCTCTAATTAGTACAATCCTACAAACTCTGTTTTGTTTTGTTTTCTTTGTTTTGTTTTATCTTGTGACATTTTTCTAGACTAGTTCTTGTTCCATACTTTTATCAGCTATAAAATTGGCTTAATGACTTAAGAGTGATATCTTAAGCATCTTAAACATCACTACATTCCTATGCTCAACCCTGTAATAAAGTTGCAGGGTCCTTGAAGGTTTTGAGTTATAAGTTTAAAGTTTGATCCTTTTGAGTTTGCCTCCTTTTAGACGTGCGATTCAGGTTGTATAAGTTACATGTCAACATGATATGGCCCTTATCCTTTCTATTCATATGAGGGCAAAGGTAAAAATATCTTATTAAGGTCAAACATCCATTGGTTCCATCAACATTCAACTCATATCACCATACCACAATATCATTCAAAACCATTGGATGTTGAAAAGGTAAGGCCATTGGTTATTTATATAAGTAAACACCTTAAACAACCATATGTAAATCCATAGAGTTGTGACCTAGTAAGAGTCACCAACAAACCCTAAACATACCTTATTTAATAACATAAAAGGGGAACCATAGGTTGTGGGGTTAATAGCCATCATCAATTGTACATTTTAAGCAAGCCATCATATCAACCATTAAGCTACTTAAATTGATCACATGAGAGAAACCATCAAATTCAAATTATTAGAACTCACATGTAATACTATTGGTTTCGATCCAAACCATTGGATGTTGAAGCATAAATTCTCAACCATTGGATCAAGTCCATTATTCAAAGCTATTAGATGAAGAAGTGTTAGATCCTAACCATGGATCAGGTTCATATGTTAAAACGATCAATTGGAATATAGGTCCAACCATTTGCATCAAGTGACCCAAGAAACCATTGGTTTAAGGCTTAATTTATGCTACAACTACATCCTTAACTCACCATAGGTTGTGTAGACCTGATCCACCATCGGTTGTTAGATCAACACTATATCCATTTAACACCATCAGATATTAAGCTAATATCATCATTGATTGATAACATCATTATGGTACTTTGTGGTTGATCATTAAGCTCCTTATTGAGAAAAAACCTTACCTAAGGGGTGACCATTTGTTGAGACCCTTGGTCACCAGAATTGGTTGTCAAGATAGCAACACCATCAGTTGTTTCATGGTATCTCCATCAGGTCATGTGGTAGTGCAATAAAAAGCTTGAAAAACCCTAATTTAGACCATTGATTGTTAGGTGTTTAGAACCATAAGTTGTGCAACCAACCTATCCTCGATCATATTATACCTTAGGAAGGATGTACACCTATTTACAAGTTCATTTAGAATTGGAATAGAACATGGAACACCATAAAAATTTGAAACCCTAGGCAAAGTTATCTTTTACAAGCATAGCTCATCAATTTGAGCAAGAACACAAGCAAGCAAGCTTGTAGTAAGCAATAAAAGTGAAGAGGGATATAATACTCACCTCTTGGAATATGAAAAGAGTTCTAGAATCAAGAAAAACGAGCCAAGAAGGTAGGAAAACTCTAGCTTTATCTCTAAACTCAGCCATCTAGCACCTTTCTTCATACAAGAAGCAAACCCTAAGCATAAGGAGCGAGAAAGGTAGGGTTTTAGAGATTTAGAGCAACTTTTACCATGGAACAGTAGAGTTCCAACCTGTAGAAAGTTTGGGGGAAGAATAACAACAATAAAAACGGAGAAGGAAGGAAGAAAACAACTTGCCTTGGTCAGAAACCCTAAGAGATGACTTTAGAAACCCTAGGTTGGGCTAGATGAAGCTCTAGGAGACCTTCTTCTCCAAAAGGGGGTTATAATCGACCTTGGACCACCTGGTTCTGCAGACAAATAGAGTGGAGTTGGTTCTCTAGGTTAAAGGAAAGAGAAAGTGATCAAAGGTTTCAAACTTGGACAAGGAAGAGATAGATATAGCCCATGTGTAAGGAAGAGAAGAAGCATGAGCTGTACAAGAAACTCTCCATGTGTCCATGGCTTAAAGCTTCCACGGATGAGCAAGAAGTAGGTCCACCGAATGTTGGGGACTTCCAGGCCATTGTCTGTTGGTCTCCCAGACCAGCCAATGTTTGTTGGGTGAAGGTACCATCATTTGTTCATGGTTTAAGTCAATAGATGGTTCAACCATCAGTTGATCATGTTTATAAGTGTACCATCAGTACAAGTGAACCAAACGATCATGAAACATCAACCTAGAGCCTTTAGGATGACCTGTGGATGTTCCCCAGTGGTTCCTATGGCTGATGATCATCATTTGTTGCCCAAACCAATGGTACCATCGGTTGTCAGGCCTTCAAGGTGGCTCATCCATGAAGAGTAAAATCCTAAATCACCCTTTAAGAAAATCACCACCAAACCAAGGTACAATTGAGAACAACATGGCTCAAAAATATCATGATTGATGAAGGAAAATCCAAGGACCATAATGAAGCTAACAAATTGCACGAAAAAACTCTCAATTTTGGTACATTGTAGAAAAGTCCAGAATGTACATAAAGTTGCATAACTTGCTCAAACAATGTCCAAATTGGACAAAATTTAAAACTTCAACTTGTCTTATGATTTCAAATCATATCACAAGGTTATAATAGGGTTATAATCATGCAATTATGGTAAATAAACATGTTCAACTATTTAAGAAAGGTTAGGGTCTCACAATAAAAAACCCTTAATAGGGATTTCACCCTCAAAATCTAAGGTAAACATGGATGATACTTCTCACGCAGCTCATCCTAAATCTTCCACATGGTTACTTTAACCTCATGGTGATGTCACATCACTCTCATGGAAGTCATGTTATTCTTTCTCAACTCTTACAACATGTCTCATCTTGAGTTAGCACAAAAATCACCTCATGCATCTCCACCTTTACTATTTATATTACTTGTCCTGTATCAGGGTGACTCTCCCTCAACCCTAGATCATAGGATATGTTGTTCCACTTGTACTACTCTAGTAGTACCCTTCAACTTGGGACTCTAACTATTGTCATGAACTGCAATATATGTTGTATCACACATTACTCAGAGGCCACACTAGTTGGCTCTTACAAAACATGGAACATCATGTATCTCTTATCATATGTAATTATACAAGGTTTCATATCTATGCTCCTTTAATGATTGTTGTAATTAGCAACTCAATCAATTAGGTAGTCATTCCCTAGTTGTCAAGATCTATGAGACATATATTCTTAGAAGATTCTTCAATCATCTCAATGGTGGACTGGCAATCTATCTGGTTGAAGAATCATGCACTTGTCTACAACCATTAACAAATATAACTTCTTGGTTGACTTTGTTAGGGGGTAGCGCAATGACATTGTCCTCATCTTACTAGGATTCACACATCACACTTAGCAGATGTATCGTGACTTTGAGAGGATCCTCTAGTTAACTCCCAACTCACTCTTGCTGAACTTGTCACACATAAATATATTTGCTTCAACATTCACAAGGTTTATAAAATATGTTAACCATTCTAATGACCATCTCTGAAATTCTTTGAAATGTCATCATTCAAAGCTTGTCACAACTTATGAGACATGACCTAATCACTTTGTTCCTCTTTTTATGAATGCTACTAATACATTGGTTTGTCTAAATGACATAACCCTAAACTTATCATGGTCATGTAACTTATGTTATCCACTCTAACTCTTATCCATTGATATTGTGATCCTAAGATTATCTTAAAGGAACACAATAGAACATGTTTGCTAATCAACAAACCCTCTATCCTTGATAGTGGTCTTACCCAATTATCAACATACCATACACAACATTATAGAATCACTCTTCTTTTCCCAAACAACACTTGGAAGATCAACATCAATTATCTCTCTCTAATGGAGAGAAACACTGGGCAACTCATCTAATATATATCTTTAACTCATATATAATAAGTACACTCTGGATACTAGGATTCATTACCTAGGTATCCACCACATGTGTTATAAAGAACTCATACTCTGGTTTCATTCACTTCCTCAACATCATAAATGGCTAATAATATATATAGGAGTAATCCCTCTAACTCTTGAAAGGCTAAAAAAGCATGCTCATTACAAAACATATAGATTTTGGAACTATAGTCCAAGGCAACCACACATCATATCAAGATATCCATCCCAAGATTATAGAGAACCCACACGTACCAAGTGGCATGAGATCCACTTGAAGACTTTGCCTAAAAAATAAGGAACACAAAGGGACACACACTTCCCACATCAAAACAACATTGTCCATGGGTCACTAGCAAAAGGTAACCAATTCTATCTTTATTATGTAGGTTGTAACTTCTTTTGTATTATTTTACCTTTTTCATCTCTAGTTCCTTGCCATTACCATAGGAATGATCATGTTTAACACATCTCATTGCTCTTTTCTCATTAACTCTTCACCATTCTTGTATATGTCCTCTCATGTTACCATGGTTTTTCAACCACTCATTAAGGAATACTTCATTATATTCCACATGTTCTTCATTAAACAAGGATCATCTCCCTTTAATTTCTTTCACATATCGTGAAGATTTCACATCAACACTTTCTTACATACATGGACTGTTTTGAGATTAACTCAGGTTCCACGTGATTACTCTATCATGTACTCATTCGTCTTCTCATATTATACTAATAACATGAGCTCTCTCCTTCTTATGTAATTTCATACCTTGAATCACTTTATTAGCACAAACTTTTCTGTCTTTTACTTTATTATCTTCTTGAATTATAGCTTCAAGAACTTCTCTTTAGCTTATCTATATTCAAATTTAGGTTTCATCGCGTTGTATCTTTCTCTTATATTTACGAAATATTCAAGTTTTGATAGGGTATGATGTAATTCTCATCTTCTTTAGGGTAAGATTGAGACATCTACACCATGATTCCTTATTCATTATGCTCTTTGGATTGTTTCAAAATGACTACTTGATCAGAGTAATCAGAAAGAAATCCATCTAAGAGTTCCATTCTTACCTTTTCTTCAATACCTAAATACCTGGACAAAGCATCCAAGTACTAAGATTAGGCAGTATGTAACATGTTTTTATGTCATGTTCCTAACTTCAACATCATCCTAGTCCTAAGTCCTAGTGTCCATGTAGACTCCACAAACCTAAAGATCTAATACTAACTTGTGAGAACCCTTTACACTAAAGGAGCTTATTCAAACCACAAAATGTGATTACTCATTAATTAAACACAAATTCAGAAAACATGGTAAATGAAAACTGATTTCAATATTTCCCAATTGCTCAGAAACATTTTAATAAAAGAACAACAACTTGCTTTACTTTCATGTAATTCTCTATATCCTTTACAACTACTCTGTAGCCTCAGCTACAACATAAACTTTACAAAGGAACACTATCCACATATTCAACATATACAAACATCAATATGCTATCAAAATCTTGATTCAATCAAAACATCATATACACACTTTTCACACAAACCTGAGAGTACAAGGATGACTCCAGGACACAATAAACAACTAAACTATCATATCTAGGACCCGTCACATTAGATTTTCTTTGTTGTCACAGTCTATTGCCACTACTACCAATCATCTAATAAGAGGTGGTGATCCATGATGTTAGACACAGTCACAATGAGTGATATAACGCTCTCTAGCATATATTGATTACAACATATTATTTAACAATAAGTAGATTAAGCAGTTGGAGTATTTAATAGAAAATTGGGTAGATTGAACAATTCAAGCATACTGAACAACTTAAGTAAATAAGCTTAGAAATAGGTATAATTATCAGAGTATATACAGACTATCATCTTGGATTTTATAAGATTGCATCAAATAACAAAGGTCATCACTAGCCTGGATATCATCTTATGCCTTGTTAATAGTATAAGCAATCTAGTACCAGAAGTATCTCTAACATCATGAATATGTCTAGTAGAATAACATGACTGTAAATACATGCATGTTTATTAAAATGAACAAATATACATCATGAGTAGAGCTAACATCATAAGAACAACTAACTACATAAGCATGATTTCAGTTTAAGCATTTCTAATTACAAAAGCATGGCTAGAAATATTAAATGTAGCTAGCAACATAATCTTAACTATCAGTGTCAGTATATATGATACCATAAGCATATCTAGCATCTCTTATTTTACTATACATCATGTCTATGTAAGGAGATAAAGCAAAGGTTATCATCCAATGTGAGGCATTGTGTATAACCCTAAATAGGTATTCTACACAGTTGTATTACATCTTTCATTAAGCCCTAAGGAATTTGAGGATACCACTTAAAATCCAACTAACCACCGCTTGGTCGCAATCAGTGCCATATAAGATCTAGGGAAGAGTCGCACTCCAAGATCTTCTCCACCCCCTGTTAGTACGGGTCTGCCACAATGACACATAAGGTCAAGCTACTAACAACCTAGTTTGTCCTTGGTACAGGTCAGTAACTAGTGAAGGAGGTGGGTACGCATACCCTACCATCTGAGGCACAACCACATTTTCCCTCCAAACTCATCACATATATAATCACCGAGACACAACCACACCCGTTCTCAAACTAAGGGATAGATATGACCACAATCATCCTCCCTAGACATTTGTATTCAAGATGACAAGCACCCCACATACTCAATAGTATGTGCTCTGAGTTTTCCTTAGGAATACTCATTTCACCATCTGACAAGTTCTGACACTCAGATGGATCTATGGAAGATGACACTACATGATTAGAGTCTTACTTGATTAGTTATTGCCAATTGGGTGAATTAAGGTTACATCAAACAAGTGGACATACAAACCCTAACCCATCTCTATAAGGCATTAACATATAACAACCTCAGAAGATATAAAACATATGAGACATATTGTTTCTCATCTCATCATCACATGATACTATTTAGTTACCATTCATGAGAGTGCATTTGTCATCATACTATCACAAGATATAAATTCTTGTCACAATATCACCCGATATCAACCCTTGTTAACATAAGAGGTTAATACCTCATTCAGGGCTCAACCATGCCCAAAAGTCACTAAGACCATCATATAATTTCTTGCAAGTTCATCATTTATTCGCCGCTTCATCGCTCAACACGCCGAGCGATGCAAGCCCTTTTTATCGCTTCTCCGAGGCTAAGTTTCATTGGGATGCCAAGTGCCAACTTGCATTCAATGAGATTAAGCACTACCTCCTTACACCGCCCATCCTAACAGATCTTTCTATGCCCTATATCAAGGCTCAACAACATCACCACACATGTGATATACATGCTCAACATAATTTGCATTAATGAACTAAAGGATGTTCACATGATAACATTGCAGGAGTATCTTAGAAATTAAGAGCATTCCTATATTATATAAACATCTAAGGAATCTAGGTATGATTGGCCATCATCGAACTTATAGTGTACAAGTTCAACATAAGAAAACATCGGTCATGAAGATATGATGACCACTAGTTGAACACATTAAACTCTCCATCAATCATTAGTAAGGATATTCCATCATTATATTAATCATTCAAGAAAGGATATCATGATTAACCACCATTCTTAACTTGCATTAGGGTTAATTTTAGGAAGGTAGGTTACATTAAAGTTATAGTTCAACATTCATTCACAAACCTTAACCCATAGCATCCCCAAATAAACTTGGATGCATAAGGAACACATTCATCATCACATTCCATAACATTATCAAGTATGGATCCACACATAACTCAAGGTGTAACCATTAGGTTATAAAATACTAGAGTTCCACAATAATAAGAGAGACACCATTGTTCTATTATTCCACTAAGGAAGGTTTATCATAGTTACCCATGATCATCTGAGCTCATTAGGATTAAGTATAACAAAGTATATCCCATTAGGGTTACATGTCAACATGATAGGATCCTTATCCATTCTATTGATATGAGGGCAAAGGTAAAAATACCTTATTAAGGTAAAAACTCCATTAGTTCCATCATCATTCAACTCATATCACCATGCCACAACATCATTTAGAACCATTGGATGTTGAAAAGGTAAGACCATTGGTTGTTTATATAAGTAAACACCTTAAACAACCATATGTAAAGACATCGAGTTATGACCTAGGAAGAGTCACCACTAAACCCTAAACATCCCCTATTTAATAACATAAAAGGGGAACCATAGGTTGTGGGGTTAAAACCCATCATTGGCTGTACATTTTAAGCAATCCATCATATCAACCATCAAGCTACTTAAATTGATCACATGAGAGAAACCATCAAATTCATATTATTATAACTAACATGTAGTACTGAAGGTTTCAATCCAGACCATTATATGTTGAAGCATCCAATCTCAACCATTGGATCATGTCCATTATTCAAAGTTATTAGATGGAGAAATGTTAGATCCTAACCATTGGATAAAGTTGATATGTTAACACCATCAATTGGAATATTGGTCCAACCATTGCATCAAGTGACCCAAGAACCATAGGTTTAAGGTTTAATTAATCCTACAACTACATACTTAACTCAACATCGGTTGTGGAGACCTGATCCACCATTGATTGTGACCATTAAGTCACCGTCGGTTGTTAGATCAACATTATATTCATTTAGCACCATAGGAAGCTAATATCATCATTGATTGATAGCATCATTAGGGTTCTTAGTGGTTGATCATAAGCTCCTAATTGAGAAAAAACCTGACCTAAGGTGTAATATCCTCAATTTTGATGATACTGAATGATCTAAATATAAAACATGTTTTGATAAATAATTTCCCAATGGTATTATTGGTGGAATAATAATGTTATTTACCTTTGTGGCACGTGTGCTTATGTAAAAAGTTAAATAAAGGAATTTGTCTATGAATTAGTGATAATGGGTTGTTGAAATATTGCATAATCGAAATATGGAGCAATATGTAAGTAACCAAGAGAAAATAAAATATATGATGTTTTATATAATTAAAAAGGATAGTTATCTAAACATTATTGTTGACACAATGCTTGAGGCAACAATTAGTATTATTTTGTTTTAATCTTTGTTAAACTTACAATAATAATGGAAAGAGATAAAATTAAAAAAATCAAGAGAAAAGGGATATTCCCTGAAATAATTACCAATGTGCACCATATAATCCTTAATGGATTTTGTTTTACCAATAAAGTGTCATGATTTTCTTAATGACTTATTTTTTCCAAATATAAGTCTTATTAAGGATAAAAGCCAAGAGTTTTAAATAAGGAAAAATAGTGAGAAAATGTTTAATTACTTTCAAAACAACATGCCATGCCTTCTCCTAATTTTAGTTGGAAATCAATTGTTGAATGAAAAGAAATATCTTTGTAATACTTTGGAAATAAATAATGGGTTGAATTATGTTATGCCTTTCCACTTTTGAAAAGAGAAGAAAGGGAACTAGAGAGGGCATCCATATCATCAACTCAATGATGAGGAACAATAGTGTAGGTCAGCGCTATGGCTTCTAGAAGATTGGATGTCGCGGTAGGAGAGTAGCGCTAGTGGCTTTGCCCTCACATAGACATCCGGTGGGGTGCCCTATGTGAGGAAGGACCTGAGGATGGCAATGGACGAAGATGAAGTCAGGACGTAGCCTGAACATGTGACCATCTACCCTCAGCCCTGACAACAGTCCCACATGCGCCACGCTATGTGACCAGGTAATGTGTGAGAGGAGAAGATGTCCAGTCAGAATCAAATGTGAACCAGCCAGTTATAGCAGGTTCAGAGATAAACCGACTGGTTAAAAGACCTGAGCCGCACCCAGAGTGAACAGAGTTGTTATAAGCACTGGCCCATAGGAAGGCGCCAAGTGGCATATGATTAAGGTATATATACTAATTTTGCTTAATTCATAGATATTACTAGGATTGTCCAAATATAGTGAAGTTACATACCAAACTGATCGAAAAAATGAGAGCAATCTAAATAAAATAGTTTGAAAGTATTATTTCAATTTCAAAAGTAGGTTATTATATGATAAAGTGGTGATTAGCATATTGAAAATCCTAGTTTGAGTATTGAACATGTGGAAAATGTTTAAATCCCTTCTTTTATGCTATTATATGATATTGTTGAATAATATGATTTCTATGATGACCATGATCATAAAAATGTTAATTATGGCTAACAAACTAGATACTTATACATGTGAATAAATAGTGGTTTGAAACCAATGTCATATCTTGTTATGTTAATTAATGAAGTTAATTTGATCTAAATGTTCATAATAAAGGAATGTGATAAATTTGATGATCATGGCTACATTTAATAAAAGTTGGCATTCTTAAGTCATTGGACCAATGAACATGGGAATTGGAGTATCGAACATGACTCTAATGGTGACTTGAATTTAAGAAAAACCTGAACCCAAGATTAGGTCCAAGTAGGGTTTAATGTGATTAATATGTGATGGTGACACTTTAGGATATACATTTATGCAGACTAAAATGTGTATTTCTTGATTTTCTTGTTGATTGGATAATATGCTTGAAGTGTATTCAGCATGATAATCTACATGGGTCACCTTTGAGGTACATGGTTATGATTATGACTACCCAGATTATAGTTTGCCAATGCTTTCTGAATGATTTTTGAGGAGTGATTTGATAATTAAACTATTTATTGTTTGTTTAATTCATGTTCAACTATAATGCCAATATGAGTATCACATAAGTAAATGATAATATTCTAAACCCTAGGATGATGTATATCAAGGGATGATGCACACAAACCCTGGATGGGACAGAGATCACACCCAAGGTAATATATCCAGTAAGGGTTAGGATATGTAAAGAATATGCTAGTTATTATTTGCAATATTTGATGTTTATTGTGTGATCATGTTAGTTGCACACATTGTGGTTGCACCCACGTACACAATATAGAAATATACATACCGCATTTTGTTTGTCGTCATTTTAGGTAGTCGATACACAAGATACAAACATGAAGGTAAAGATGAAATCCATGGAAAGTAATAAATCTATACTAAGGAGGACTAGATAGATGATACTTCTTCTCAATAGGTATTAGTTCCATGAGGTATATCATTTCACAACTTGTAAACAATAATTGAAATATAATTGAAATTGTTGTCAATTATTTTTTATTTGACTAATCTAGATCCTTGGAAATATAGTTAATAACTCTCAACTTGAAAGTCTTTCCTTAGTTGGGGGACACAAAAAGTGAGGTCACTACATTTGGTATCAGAGCACCATATTTTTCAAATAATATTTAATAGTTTATAATTTCAAGTAACCTGTAGAAATATGAGGGAATTATTAGGGTATTTTCTAAAGACAATGGTGTGTAGAAAAGACCACGACTGAGGGCTGGCATTATTTTCCTCCACACTGCTATTCGGATTATGAGGACTCTCGGACCCATGCATCCTGCCTGGCCAAAGTCAAAAGTCTTTGCTCGAAGTAAAATACCTATAGGGTTTCTTCTAATGTTTTTCATCCACTTCTCATCCTCTTGCTTAATAAACCCAAAAAGGAACTTCTCTCCTCATCTCAAGTTAGCATTTTGAGAAGAAATAGGATTAAGGCGTACTCCAACAAATTACTATAAATATAATGTGAAATAATAATGCACATGCAAATATGGAAATAATAATTTACATGTAAGGGGGAGATGATAATGACCATGAAATGTGAATAAAGTGAAGAAAAAAAAATGTTTTATGGGTTTTACTTGTGTGGGTAACCTTAGATGGAATAGGGTTGAGTTAGGAAAGTTGTACGGGGTCAAGGGATTTGGAAATTCTAAGAGGTAGGGTATAGTACCTAACCATAATCCTAAAACCCTAACAATATAATGAGAGTAGTGTGGTGGTATCCAACACCACCCATATGAACCTTGAAAGGAAATAAGGAAGATATAAGTAAACAAGTTTAGTGACTCAGTATCCCATGCATGTGTGCATGTGGAATGAGACATTAATAGGAATTTTTTTAAGAAACTTATGAACCACAAGTTATATAAGAATAACTTCTCAACTATCTCTTATAGATTTAAGTGATACATGTGGGATGTAAGAAATGGATCACTTCGGCTCGTATGCTTAGGTGAGAGAAAGGTCCACACTAAGTTGACAAGTGATTGGATCACTTTGGGTTGTATGTTTATGTGAGAGAAAGGTCCACATTAAGTCAACTACTGATCAGGATAAGGCCCATATATATTTTTTCCACTGTACAAATCACCCTAGAGAAAGGGTTCCCCACGTGAATACCCAAGAAATGGAGTTCCCACACTGAATAAGTTGAGAATTTAGAAAGAAAATGCATGGGTATATACACGAGAAACATAAGTAACCAATGATCATACTTGAAGATGGAAATATGAATATAACTTGCTCATTGCCTTAATACTATCTCTGGAAGTTTGGTCATATCGTATATGACTGTGAACCAAGCCCGAATGGGAAGGTTGCTAAAGGGCCAAGCCCAGATGGGAAGGCCAATGGAATATCGAGCCTGGATAGGAAGGTATATGAAGGGCCAAGCCAGGATGGGAAGGCCAATGGAATACCAAAGGTTGGATAGGAAGGTATATGATATGTCAAGCCCAGATTGGAAAACCAAAAGAATATCAAGCCCGAACGGGAAGGTATGAAAGTCCATTGGGACTAAAACCCAATGAGAGGATATCCCAGAGATTGAGCAAACAAGGCTTGAGAAATTATAATAATAAAGATGGAAATATGAAACACTTAGGGCTAGTGTGTCAATCCGGGGTGGGTCAACCTAAGAGTGGGAAGATGACCTATGGGGGGATGCAAAACCTTAGACATTGGGTTCAGGTTGTGGCTAGAGAAGACAAACTTCCTCCTATGACCCATGAAGGAACCCTAGGTTAGGACCTTCCCTAGAAAGGTAAGTTGACTAAATCACTTGAAGTATTGAGGTAACCATGAATATCACCTAACATAAAAGATGAAAGCACGTATATTGAGTATTATTCTTTGAACCCAAGTATGCCATCTCTGAGGAACATGAGGAAAAGTCACTATGGAAGTGGATGATCATATGAGATTGAGTTTGGAAAAGAAATGCTGCCATGAAATGTTTCCATGAGTTCAATGAGGGGACACAAAGTGAATAATGAGCATTATAAAGATGGAGGAATCCGGTTTTAAGAATTTCATACGAACATAATGTGCTATAAATGAACCCTTGTGAAGGGTAGAGTCTTAAGTCAATCCTAAGGTCAACTAGGGTGTATAAAAGGTACATAGGAATGATGGGATTAGGAGTTGATTGTTCCATGAATGCATACGACCTTGTGGTCAAGAGGTAACAGCTAGGTTTACCCAAGGTCCATGACTTAGGAGATTAGCTACCTTCAGGATGTTCATGTGGCCAATGGGTGAATGTGAGAGGCACTCCCTAGATGCGTAATGATGAGATCACTCCAAAAAGTATCTAAAGTATCTACACCCCTAGAGACCTCAAGGAAGTGGCTAATGCTCATAATACTTGAGGTGAAGATGTAAAAGAGACAAAAAGCCATGTAATAATGAAAGGAGTTGTGTACAAACTCAAGAGTTAAAAAGGCATTTGATTTCATACAAAGATGTAATGGTATTAAAAAGTATGTATGGTTTAGAGTCATGTTGAGAATGATTCAACCTAAAATGAGAATTTTTGAGGTAAGTGTGGATATACCATCTTTACTCATGGAATGGGATGAAATTTGTATTTGGGTTGTAGTCAAGTTCTTATTTCATCTAACTATGAGCAGTAGAGATTGGGTAGACACATGTTATGCTTAAAGATGACATATGAGAATGAATACCTTAAGTGGAATTAATGAGATAACCTAGGGTTAGAGGTGTCACCTCACCCTTATGTAAAAATAAATGATTCATAGGTTAGAAACCTAGGTGAGAAGGTAATCACCAAGTGAAATAGAAATCACAAAATGAAAATTTAATCACCAAGAGATGATATCATGAAGAATGCTAAGGATGTGGATATACCTTAAATTGAATTCAAGTACCAAAGTTAATAATGATATGAGGAATTTGCATATCTCTAAAAGATGTTAGTAATACTAAACATGGTTGCTAACCCTAAGTTATGAAATTAAGATTAGTTATCATTCACCTTAAAGCTTACCATGTTTTGAATTTTGAGGACAAAATTCCTTTTAAGGAGGGGTGAATTTAATATCCTCTATTTTGAGGAAATTCAATCATAAAAATATAAAGTATGGCTTGATAAATAATTTCCCAATGGTATTATTGATGGAATAATAATGTTGTTTACCTTAGTGGGATGGGTGCTTATGGCACATGTTAAATAAAGGAATTTGTCCATGACATAATGATAATCTCTTGTTGAAATATTGTATAACCAAAATATGGAGCAATATGTAAGTATCCAAGAGAAAATAAAATATATGATGTTTTAGGAAATTAAAGAGGATAAATATCTAACTAATTTCTGACACAATGTTTAAGGCAACAATTAGTATCATTTTGTTAAAATCATTAGTAAACCTAAAAATAATAGTGGTAAGAAATAAAACTACATAAATTCGGGAGAAAATGGATATTTCCTAAAATAATGACCAATGTGCACCATATAATTATGAATATTTCTTAATAGCTTTTGTTTTCCCAATGAAATGCCATGCTTTCATTGATGGCTTATTGCTGCCAAATCTAAGTATTATTAAGAATAAAAGCCAAGAGATTTAAATAAGGAAAAATAAGGAGATAAAGTTTAATGAATTTCTAAAAAATGCCATGCCTTCTCCTATTTTTAGTTGGAAACCAATTGTTGAATAAAAAGGAATATCTTTGTAATACTTTGGAAATAAATAATGGGGTGCATTATGTTATGCCTTTCCACTTTTGAAAAGAGAAAAAAGGGAACTGAAGGGGGCATCTGTATCAACAACTCTATTGTGAGGAACTGACGGGTGCTATGGCTACTGGAAGACTAGATGTCGTAATGAGAGAGTAGCGCTTGTGGCAGTGCCTTCACATTGACATCCGGTGGGGTGCCCTTTGCGAGGAAGGACCTGAGGATGGAAACAGAGGAAGATGGAGTTGGGATGCAGCCCAAACATGGGACCATCTACCCTCAGCCCCAATGATAGTCCGACAGGCACCGCACTATGTGACTAGGTAACACATGAGAGGAGAAGATGTCCGGGTCAGAATCAAATGTGAATGTTACATCCTTAAAATTCATAGATTTCAAGCCTAAATGAAATTAGGGAACATATAACAAGGAAGAGGATTGAGGGACCTTGGTTGATAATTCCAAACCCTAGACTCACATAAAATGATCAATTTAAGTGGATAATATGCTTTTGAGCTTATGAGTTCATATGAGGCTAATGTAAGGTGAAATGATTATCAAAGCCTTGAATAAGTAACCAGGAATGTAGTGGAGCTCAAGGAACCTTTGAAGGGCCCAAGATGTGGTGGGACTTAGGGGCTTGCTTCAACCCAATTGGTGAACTAGGGTTTACATATGGGTCCCTAGGTCATGATTTTGGATATTATGGATATTCATGATCATAATAGGCATCCAAAGTATTTTTGGTTAGTAGATAATCATTATATAAGATAAACAGAGAATTCTAGAAAGTTCCAAGATAATATGTGGCCTAGATAATTCATTAAAGAAGTATCCACTTTATGCTTAGAGACTAAGTTATGAGGAGAAAACAAACGTTACAAGATCCTAATTTTGTCCTATGTCTATAGAATGCTTATCTAGAGAATATCCCAAAGTTTGGGTTTAAATGGAGCTATGACGTGGCCCAAGCAAATACTTCAAGGATCAAGGTTTTTATTTAAAAGAAAAGAAAAAGGTTTGAGAAACCCTAGACCAGGGAGTCCAATCGGACCTAGCCCTGGATCTGGGTAGCGGTCTGTCTCTTTCACCCGTGTGACCCAGAAAATGGGGAATAGAGTCCCAATGATTCCTAGACTCCTATACGCCTCTATTTCCCCTCAACTCCAAATTCATATGCCTTTATCTTCAGGAGTCCGATCTGGACCCAACGAACCCAAGGTTTGGCACTATCATGGGATATTGAGTTTATCCCCAAAATCCTCTTACTAACCCAACTCTGACCGCATGGGCAATGTTGCCTCTTTGTGCCATCTTGGGTGCACTTATAAAGCCTAAAGGTTGTTCCAAGTCCACGGGATCCCCAATCTACTCTCAGCAAACCAGTAGACCCCTCGACCTGCCAGGACCAACCGTTGTCTCCATGAGAGCTCCACATCTACTGAGGAGCGTGAGGAAAGGGCACATACCACCCCTGAGCCATAACGAAGGTATGGAGATGATCTCCAGGCACTAAGGGAACTTAAGTGGTCCCAGAGCGATTGGCCTTGAGGTACTTATCTACCTTGTTAGCATTATCCTACACCTATCCCTAGGTTATGAGTTCTAGATCTTGGGAACGACCTTTGATTCTTAGTAGGCTTCACTTGACACAGCCTCAAGTCCACCGGGGCATTTCAGACGTAGGGGAGGCCTCAACCGTCTCTATTGGCCAGGGATGGTAGGCGTCAACCAAGGGGTTGACCTCAACCTTAGCTGGAGTAGTAGTTTGGCCTGAGAGAGGAAGGGGGCGACCTCTGAGGTCTTTTACCTCCGCACCCTAACCCGCGTGACCAGTCTTGATCATTACGAAGGGGTAGTACGGTCTTTTACACAACCTCTCCCTTGCTTCTTTGATGCCTCGTCCATGTAGGCGTGTGATGCCAGTTGGGCGCAAGCCCATTGGCTAGACACTGCCACATGGGTAATAAGAATATGATATCCTTTTCTCACATGACAATCTTTGATTGGGCCGACTATGTTAATCTTGAAGTAATTATAGAAAATTATTGGTAGATCTAATTTTAATAAGTTATATATGAAAGTTGATCAGAAAAACACAAAGAATTTGAATAAAATATTATCAGAGTCTAAATATGATTCCTATTCCAAAAGTGTATGCAATACATGTTTTAATGTGTTTAATGTAAAGGAAAACCTAGATTTTGTTTAATATGATGCTTAATTGAGTATATTCATTTATGTTGTGATAATACGTGATCTAGGCATGTATAATGTGGAAATCCTTGATAAAGATGAATAATGGATGTTACTAGATTAATAATCTATACATGTATATTTAGGGTTTTGAAACCAATGTGTACATCTTACTATGATCTTAATGATAGTAATATGATCTAGGTATCATGGATAATCTAATATGTTTAAGATGATGATTAGGGTTTCACCTAATATGTATAACTAAAGGTTGTAATCTTAGAAACCATGATATGATGGAATTAGGGTTTGTGACCCTTATCCTTAATCCAAACACGAGACAACCCTAAACCCTAGTTAAGGAGAGAATCTAGATCTGATTAATATAATAAGAATACATGGTGACACACATGTAGTATGTGTATTTAAGATAATTTTGATTGAATACTTTGTTAATTGGATGTTTGGGTGCACTCTTGAAGTGTATGGGATTTTTGCATGGTTTTTGCAATGGCATAAGGTATGTGGTTACGCTTATGAGTACATGTATCAAATTTTGAGTTTGCTAAGGTTTCTCGATGAGATTGAATGAATGATAAACTGCTTGCTTATTTATTTATTTCATGCAAATTATAAAGTCCCTATGAGTATAACACAAGGTTAATAATGATATTCTGAACCCTAGGTTAAACTGATCTTAAGGGTAATGCACTTGAGCCCAGGAGGGATATTGGTTACACCTGAGGTAGTAGACCAGATATGGGTTAGAATATGAAAGCAAATTTATGTTCTCATGTGCAAGTAAAATATGTTTGATTAGATGTATACTTGTGATTATTGGATGAACCTACGTACCCATATAGCAATATACTGACCGCATATTTGTTTGTCGGCATTTTAGGTATCATGTATACTTGATTCGTGGACATGAGGTTATAGAATAAAGATGTTGAAGACACTAAAGTTATTCATGAAGGTGTAGTCATAGTGGTATATCTTCACACATGTATAAGTTCATTGTTTATAAAATTTATGTAAGTACTTGGAGGAGATGTTTATGCAAACTTGTAAATATTTGTTCATTAATTGAAATTGTTTATTATTTTGTGTTTTTTGTTGAATCTGAGCTTGGAATTTATGAATAATGATCTGTGAATCTAAGGTCCTTTAGACACTCAAAAGTGCGGGTCGTTACATTTCGTGTCGGAGCACATATTCATCAACTAATACTTAATAGTTTATAATTTCAAATCATCCTTAGAAATGTAAGGGAAAAATTATTTAAGGCATAATGTATTTTCTAGGTGTCTTATCCCACTTTTTTTCTACTTCTCATCTCTTTACTTATTAAGCCTTGAAAATAAATTGTTAATTAAAGTAGTAAATGTGAAAATATATAACCTTTTGGGTAGGTCCCTCTAGAGAGGGTAAATACTAGAAAGATACAAGTTTGGATAAGCCCTTTCATAGAGGAAGAACTTGGATTAGGGTATGAAAACTCTAGTAGGTCAAGGGATATGGAAACTCTAAGAGGTAGAGTATAGTACCTAATCCTAACCCTAAAACCTTTATCTCAAATATGAGCATGGCATGGTGATATGGAACACCACCCATATCAAACTTGAAATCAGGAATAAGAAAGATAAAGGGATGGGTTTAGGTGACCCAGTCTCCCATGCATGAGTGCATGAGGAGCTTGACATTTATGTAAGAGGTCTTAAGTAATACAAGAACCCAATAGTTATCAATATGGAGATGAAAATTTAAGTATAACTTGCTCAAACCCCTCATACTATCTCTAGAAATTTGGTGATGAGGGCCAAGCCCCTGGAGGGGAAGGACGATGTAGGCACCAAGCCCATGGAGGGGAAGATGGTACAAGTTCATTGAATGGATAGAACCCATGAGGGGGTAGCCCAGAGATTGAGTAAACATGGGTTGATAAGGTACAATGAATTTGTGTGTGTGTGCATAATGATGAAAGAAAAAACAAGATATATATGAAACCATTAGGGTTAGTGTGCCAACCTAGGGTGGGTCAACCCAAGAGTGGTAAGATGACCTATGAGGGAGGAAAAACCTTAGATCTTGGGATTAGGTTGTGGCTAGATATCTAACCCCCTCCTATGAGCCAAGAAGGCACCCTATGATAGGACATTCCCTTAAAAGATAAGTTGAATAAATAGATTTAAGTATTTAGGTAACCTTAATTGTCACCTAGAGGGGTGAAGAGTTAAAGATATAAGATGAAGGAAGTTACATTCTTTGAACCTAAGTATGCCATCTCTAAGTAACACAACTGGTCAAGCCTAGGATTGGCAAGACCAATATGGAACCAAGCCCAGGAAGGGAAGGTGGCCCAAGTCCACAGTGCAGATAGTAGGATCAAGCCCCTAGAGGGGAAGATCACAAAGGTCAAGCCCATGAGGGAAGATTGGCATGGCACAAAGCCTGGAGGAAAGGTGGTATGAGCCCAATGCTTGGACTATACTACATAATGTGTACTCAAAAGAGAGAGATGAAGGCAATCCAGGGTAACAAATTATATGAGAGAACAATGTGCTTAAAAGATGTGACATCTCAAAAGAAACCCTTAGGAAGGGTAGAGTCTAATGCAATCCTGGGGTTAAGTAGGGTGTATTAAAGGTGCATAGGATCGATGGGTTGGGAGTTGATACGCCCTAAATGCACATGACCCTGTGGTCAGGAGGTAACAACTAGGTTTTCCCAAGGCCCATGTCTCAAGAGGTTGGCCACCTTCATGATGTTCATGTAGCCCAAGGGGTGATTGTGAAAGGCATTCCCTTAATGCATAAGGATGAGATCACTCCAAAATTACCTATTCCCCTAGAGACCTCAATGAAATGGATAAGGCTCATAATACATGAGGTGTAAATATAAAAGATATAAGGAAGTCATGAAGACTTGAGAGAAGTTGTGCCCTAACTTAACAGTAAGAAAAGGGACACTTGACTTCATGGAATATAAAATTAAGGACAAGTAAGTTTAGATTCATATCGAGTATGATTCAACTTAAAATGTGCAATAGAAAGATAATGTGTGGCTATACCATCTCTAATCATGGAATGGAATGAACTTTGTGTTTGGGCTGTAGTCAAATGCTTATTTCATCTCATTATGAGTGAGAGAGATCGGGAGGACACACGTTATGATTAAAATTGAGATAAAGAGGATGAATATCCTACATTGAATGTGTAATGATATGAACTAGGGTTAGAGGTGTCACCTCACCCTTACGTGAAAATAATGAATAATAGGTTGGAATCCTAGGTGAAGAGAGAAATCACCAAGTGAATTGAAATCACAAATAAGAATGAAATCATCAAGGGATGATAAGCTGTGAGCCCTAAAGAAGGGGATATACATGAATCTCGAATCAAGTGCGAAACTTAGTAATATGACATATTTTGGCATAATAAGCAAAGTGGTTAGAGATATTTAAGTAGGGTGCTAACCCTAAATATGAAAATAATGTGAGTCATCATTCACTTAGGCTTAATAGGCCTCATTTTGAGGGAAATTTTCCTTTTAAGGAGGGGTGACTGTTACATCCTTGAAATTTGTAGATTTTAAGCCTAAATGAAATTAGGGAACATATAAAAAGGAAGAGGATTGAGGGACCTTGGTTGATAATTCCAAACCCTAGACTCACATAAAATGATCAATTTAAGTGGATAATGTGATTTTGAGCATATGAGTTCATATGAGTCTATTGTAAGGTGCAATGATTATCAAAGCCTTAAAAATGTAACTAGGAATGTAGTGGAGATCAAGGAACTTTTGAAAGGCCCAAGATGTAGTTCATGGGTGTTAGGGGCTTACTTCAGCCCAATTCGTGAACTAGGGCTTACATATGGGTCCCTGAGTCATGATTTTGGATATTGTGGATATTCGTGAGCATAATAGGTATCCAAAGTATTTTTGATTGATAGATAATCATAATATAAGATAAAGGGAGAATTTCTAGAAAGTTCCAAGATAATATGTGGGATAGACAATTAGTTAAAGAATTATCCACTTTATTCTTATAGACTAAGTTTTGAGGAGTAAATTAATGCTATAAAATCTTAATTTTGACCTAAGTCTACATAATGGTTGTCTAGAGAATATCCCAAAGTATGGGATTATATGGATCTATGACGTCGCCCATGCAAATATTTCAAGGATTAGGATTTTTATTTAAAAGAAAAAAAAAGGTTTGAGAAACCCTAGACCAGGGAGTCCAGTCGGACCTGGACCCTGGATCTGGGTAGCAATTTGTCTCTTTCACCCGCATGACCCCGAGAAATGGGGAACATAGTCCTGATGATTCCCAGACTCCTTGATACCTCTTTGTTTCCCCTCAACTCCCATTTCATATTCCTTTATCTTTGGGAGTCTGATCCGAACCCAAGGTTTGGCACTATCGTGGGATATTGAGTTTATCCCCAAATTCCTCTTGCTAACACAACTCTGACTGTGTCATCAAGGTTGCCTCTTCGTGCCATCTTGGGTGTTCTTGTAAAGTCTGAAGGTTGTGCCAAGTCTGCGGGATCCCCAAGCTACTCTCAGCACACCAGTAGACCTCTAGTCCTACCAGGACCAACCGTCGTCTCTAGGATAGCTCTGCATCTGCTGAGGAGCGTGAGGAAAGGGCATAGACCACCCCTGAGCCATAGCAAAGGTACGAGGATGATCTCCAGGCACTAAGGGAACTCCAGTGGCCCCAGAGCGATCAGCCTTGAGGTACTTATCTACCTTGTAAGCATTTTCGTGCACCTAGCCCCAGGTTGCGAGTTCTAGATCTCGGGAATGACCTCTGATTCCTGATACGTTTCACCTGACACCCCCTCGAGTCCTTTGGGGCATGTTGGACGTAGGGGAGACCTCAGGCGTCTCTGTTGGGTAGGGATGACGGGAGTCAACCAAGGGGTTGACCTCAACCTTGGCTAGAGCAACAACTTTGCCTACGAGAGGAAGGGGGCGACCTCTAAGGTCTTTTACCTCCGTACCCCGACCGGCGTGATTAGCCTTGATCACTGCGAAGGGGTAGTATGGTCTTTTAAGCACCCCTCCCTTACTTCTTTGATGCTTCAGTCATGCGGGTGCATGATGCCAGTAGGGCACAAGCCCATTGGCTGGACATCGCCACATCAATAATAAGAATATGATAGCCTTTTCTGATGTGGCAGTCTCTGATTGGGCTGACAATGTTAATCTTGAAATAATTATAGAAAATTATTGGTAAATCTTATTTTAATAATTTATATATGAAAGTTGATCAGAAAAATGAAAGGAATCTAAGTAAAATATAATCAAATTCTAAACACACTTCTTGTTCCAAAAGTGTATGCAATACATGTTTTAATGTGTTTAATGTAAAGGAAAACCTAGATTTTGTTTAATATGATGCTTAATTGAGTAGATTCATTTATGTTGTGATAATACTTGATCTAGGCATGTATGATGAGGAAATATGTGATAGAGATGAATAATCTATGTTTCTAGATTAATGATCTTATACATGTATATTTAGGATTTTGAAACCAATGTGGACATCTTGCTATGATCTTAATGCTAGTAATATGATCTAGGTATCACGAAGAATCTAATATGTTTAAGATGATGATTAGGGTTTCACCTAATATGTATAACTAAAGGTTGTAATCATGGAAACCATGATATGATGGAATTAGGGTTTGTGACCCTTATCGTTAATCTAAACATGAGACAACCCTAAACCCTAGTTTGGAGAGAATGTAGATATGATTAATATAATGAGAATACATGGTGACACATACATATGTAGTATGTGTATTTCATATAATGTAGATTGAATACTTTGTTGCTTGGATGTTTGGATGCATTCTTAAAGTATATGAGATTTTTGCATAGTTTTTTCAATGGCATAAGGTACGCCGTTACACTTATGAATTCATGTATCGAATTTTGAGTTTTCTGAGGTTTCTCTATGAGATTGAATGAATGATAAACTACTTGCCTGTTTATTTTCTTCATGAAAATTATAAAGTCCCTATGAGTATAATACTAGGTTAATAATGATATCTTGAACCCTAGGTTAGACTGATCTTAAGGGCAATGCACATGAGCCGAGGAGGGATAGTGATTACACCTGAGGTAGTAGACTAGATATGGGTTAGAATATGAAAGCAAGTTTATGTTCTTATGTGCAAGTAAAATATGTTTGATTAGATGTATACTTGTAATTATTGGATGAATCCACGTACCAGTATAGCAATATACAGACTGCATATTTTTTGTTGGCATTTTAGGTATCATGTATACTTTATTTGTGGACATGAGGTTATAGAATAAAGATGTTGAAGACACTAAAGTTATTCATGAAGGTGTAGTCATAGTGGTATATCTTCACACATGTATAAGTTGGTTCTTTCTAAAATTTATTTAACTCCTTAGAGGAGCTTTTTATGCAAACTTGTAAATATTTCTACATTAACTAAAATTGTTTACTATTATGTGTTATTTGTTGAATCTGATCCTAGAATTTATGAGTAATGATCTGTGACTTTAAGGTCCTTTGGACACTCAAAAGTGCATGTCATTACAGTGAACCAACTAGTTATAGCTAGTTCAGAGTTAAACCAGCTGTTTAAAAGACCTGAGCCATGCCCAGAGTGCACAGAGATGTTATAAGCACTGTCCTATAGGAAGGTGCCAAGTGGCACATGATTAAGGTATATATACCGATTCTGCTATATACATAGAAATTACTAGGATCATCTGTATGTCACAATGTTGCATACCAAAATGATTGGAAAAATGAGAGCAATCCAAATTAATAGTTTGAAAGTCTAATTATTCTTTCAATTTCAAAAGTAGGATATTATATGATAAAGTGGTGATTAGCATATTAAAACCCTAGTTTGAGTATTAAAAATGTGGAAAATGTTAAAAGCCCTTCTTTTATGCTATTATATGATCTTGTTGAATAATTTGATTTCTATGATGACCATGATCATAAAAATGATAATTATGGCTAATAAAGTGGATAGTTATACATGCGAATAAATAAGGTTACGAATCCAAGGTCATATTGTTATGTTGATTAATGAAGTTAATCTGATCTAAGTGTTCATCGTAAAGGAATATGATAGATTTGATTATCATTACTACATTTAATATAAGTTGAGGTTCATAAGTCATTGAACTAATGAACATGGGAATTGGAGTGTCAAACATGACTCTAATGGTGACTTGATGTCAAGAAAATCCTAAACCCTAGATTAGGTCCGAGTAGGGTTTAATGTGATTAATATGTGATGTTGGCACTTTAAGATCTATATTCATGCAGACAAAAATGTGGATTGCTTGATTTGCTTGTTGATTGGATAATATGCTTGAAGTGTATTCTGCATGATAATCTACATGGCTCACCTTTGAGGTACACGGTTATGATTATGACTACCCGTATTATAGTTTGTCGATGCTTTTTGAATTATTTTCAAGGAGTGAGTCGATAAATAAACTATTGGTTGTTTATTTAATTCATGTTCAACTATAACGTCAATATGAGTATCACATAAGTAAATGAATATTTTCGAGACCCACTCTTTGGATCAGCATAAATACCAACCATTAGAGATAATCCCAAAACCTAAACCCAGATTATGAAATAAAACAATGAATTCTTGACAAAGGCGAATAAACAATATACGAAAAACACAGATAATTTTTTCCCTTTTTCTTGTTTTACAAATTCATAAATCAAAGTCACATCAAGGACATCACATTTAGATATCACAAATCTTATTCAACTACATTAATACCAGAATCAAATCTTGTTCTCATATGTGGTTCAGTTTACATCAGATACATGTACATTGATGAACAAACTTAGTCTACAACCCATCCATGGAAAGAGAGAGTATAGGGACATTCTAATATATCTAGATTATTCTATTTATATCTTCTTTGTCATGACCTCTCCGCTGGATAGCATTATACCTAAAAACATTTGAAACAACCTCATGAGACTCATATAGAGCCCCGCTGAGTGGATACCTCCCACTCAAGCTAGGTACATGCATCAGCATCAGACTAAGTATAATACACTTAATAGAAACATGTATATATTAAGAAGTCCAACATATAGTTCTATCATAAGTCAAAACTATCTTATAATGGTAATCTAGTCTAATAGATAAGATAATCACTTAAACCAATTATAACTCTAAATCATCTTTTAGAGAATGTATATGAACAAATCAGAAGATACTTCTTAGTTCAGATTAAGAATCCTACTAAATGAGCAATAAGTCAAGTTCTGAGCATTTTGAATCAATACATAACGATAACATTATCTTTGTGACACTCCACCAGCCAGACCAGGAACACATCTTGCAGTCCTAAAGCAGAAGTAGACATAATACATATATACCAAACAATACTATCAAATAACAAGCAATCCAACCCATATTCAGAATGGATATACATCCCATCATTTATAACTTCTCAACATGACATATCATAATATGAAAATGTCCATAGAAACATGATTACTTTCTACAACAAGAAGCATAATCAACAATTACAAATCATCAAGTAGCAGTACAAGGAATGTAACAACCATTCAAATCATGTTCTACACGGCTTATCATCTTTTATTCATTTGCCCTAAATCTACTTGGCTTGTACCTTACCAAGTAGAAGTCGCCATGCCTGGTTCTTGTGTCAATGACTCACCGTCACTATCTTAGGGTTTAGTAGGCCACCCTAAGATATCAACAATAGACCATGGCCACCTCAGGGTTGCCTAAAAAGGCTCACATCCTCATCTCAGGTACACAAGATAGGAACCAACAAAATAGTATATCACATATCACAATATTTCACATATTTTCACTTTTTACATATTTCATTTCATCAGAGTCTATTCCATCTAGACATAGACTTTCACAACAAGGATTTAGGGCCAGAGCCACTCCAGATGACTCACTCCTAAATCTTGGTGGTCTAACCTTTAAGGTCTCGATCCACACTCTAGAAATCCTTCTCATAATTCATCGATTACTACAAGGAGATCCGTTTTGTTTCCCTAGTGTGGTCCTCGGGGGAAACTCACAGTGTTCAGGGCACCTAACTAGATGTTCCATCATTTCACTTGTTATTAATCTCTTTTACTCATCTTAAAAGAATTCAAAACATCATATATCATATATGTGTATTCTCGCATAACTAGATAACATGAAGCAGATTAAGTTTATCAATAAGGACAATGATCAAAGCAAGAAGCACAATAAATATGTATATTGCAACACATATGATTAATTCTATCTTCTACATCATCTCATAACAATCATCAACAGTGGGCTTTCGGCCTGAGACATAATCTTATTGTCCAACATTTACCCCATTAGGTTTTATCATCATCAGTGGGCTTTCAACCCTAGACATAATCTCATTATGCAACATTTACCTTTATCAGGGTTTCTCAAATGTAAGGAGTGCATATTAAATTCAATTTCAACATATTTCTTATCAGTTCATTGTACGTCACAGTTCTTAACAAATATTTGAAGAGGCATTAAAACTAGAAATAGTAAAAGCATATAGATATCATGTATCATTCCTCATACTCAAAATAGATTTATCACACAACATATGCTTGTTCCATCCAATCTGAATAGATGCCAAAAAAATTCATGTATATACATGCATAACAGACTTAGTACTCTTCTTCTTTTATTTCACATTCTTCATATGTGGTTTACTAATCAACACATGTTGATTATCATTTGAATTCCATCAAAATAGTTCATTCTCATAGTACAAGTATTCTATCAAACAATTAGAATACAAGAACACATTCTTGTAAATCAATTCAAATGCTTGAACCTCATCTTTTAATTGAATTAAACTACAGTTATGTACATTCCTTAATCCCTCATTTGAGATTGTTATTCATTAGCACCATCTAGCTCAACATTTTAGGGTTAGAGTTTGTTTCTTAAATTTGTCTACTAATTCTCATTTTTTTCTTTCAATTCATATTCATTAATCTCAACTTTTGTCATGTCATGTTCATTAAATTACTGGAACCAATCATTTTTAACTCACTTGATATACAATACTTCTCTTTTCATTGATATCCATCGAAGTCTAGTTTTAGTTTGTTTCATTCAATTTGGCTTAAGCCACATGTAATCAAAACAAAAGATTAAAGACTTCATCATAATAACTTCATTAGTTTCATCTTTAACTTGCCATCACCAACAATACATTTTTTCTTCATATCATTTCTTATATTTAGATAAGTGAACCATGCCATTGACTTCTAATGTCATTCCCATAATAAAAAATGATCATTCTTTATTGTACTAAAACAAATGCATTAGACTAAAACAAATGCATTAGACTTATATAATATTAGTAAGACTCATCATATTCAATTGAAGGATTAATACTTTCAACTTCATCATTTGATCAAATTTACAACATAATATACAAGTTCTAGCTTTATCACTCATATTCGTATTAATAATAAACTTTTAGGGTTTTCAATAAGTCACTCCTTAAATCAACACATCACAAGAATCATATCATTCAGTTATCCAATCATGATTCAAGGGTTCATTAGGGTTCACAAACATGGAAACCCTATTTTCCATTTTCACACTTTCATTCATCAATCATAAGTATACATTTATTAATTGACTCATTTGATTTCCTTCCTAAACACAAATCCTAATCAGGATATGTGGTCATTCAATTCCATTAACATTCCACAATACACTTGTATAATACAATCTAGTACAATTTAAATATGATTTTATACATGTCAATTCAATTCCAAGCATATCGGCCATGGGGCTGATTTTTAGGCAAAATTTACATGAAATAGCTTAGTCATATACCCATAAGAATACACATGGATCCTCAATCAATATATCAGGAACTAATCAAGTTTCAGTCAATGAGAAACAATCAAAATCAGTAGAATTGGATCCCCAATATCTTTCCCAAATCAAATCCAATCACATACGTATACAAACAAGGTTTCTCATTGTTTTATCCTGATAGAATTAGGATTTCAACATGAATACAAAGCTTAGGGGGGATAAAAATACTCACCTCAGGTGCCAAGTACCTTAAAAATGTAGGCCAACCTCTGAAGTTTTGGAAACCCAATCAAACTCTAGCAAATGAATCCAATTCTTTCTCCTCTCAACTCGAAACCCTAGAAATGGGGATTAGAAGAGAAAGAGTGAGAAAAGGGGGATATTTGATGTGATTTCAAATAAAATCAGAGAAGGGACGGAATCTTGATATGTGAGAGAAGATTCACCATGAAATTCTATGCAAAGAAGCTAAACTTACTTGATTTCATCATATCTTGGATAGAGAAACCCTAGGTCAACATCTCCACCACTTTCTCTTCTCAAAACCCTAGCTCTCCTCTTTCTCAAGAATTTCGTTTCTTTGACAGGAAGGATGAGTTATGAGATCTCCTTGTGTGTTATGTTAGTCATATAGATGAATTGAGGTGCTTAGAACAATTGCAAACAAGCCCTTCATTGTATTTTTATTTTGCTCAGACTTGTTGTTCGACTGAGTTATAAACTCGGACGACACCACACTTTTCAGAATTAAAAAATAGACCAAAAATTATGAAACTTTAATACAATATCTGAATGAGTTTATAAGAAACAATAAAATTTTTAGATCATTTGGAGTTACGAATAAATAAATAAAAATAAAATACTACACTACTATATTGTAGTCTACAGCATGGTCAATTGAGTTTTTCCTTCATAGAACTTGATCGACACCCCACTATGTAGAGATAAAAAACAATACAAAAATTACCCCAATGTAATATAATGTCTATAGTGGAGTTTATCAACTACAGTTAAAATTTGATATCAATTGGATATACCAATAAAAAGATAAAATTCAATTACCACACCGCTGTATCAATCTGAAAATATGGTTGGTCGAGTTTGAAACTTGATCAACAAATAGGTCAAAACATTCTTCAAAAATTCTGATATTTTTTAATAGTGTTCACATTTAAGATATAAAAATTATATCAAAATTTAAATTAAACCATAGTTACACATAAAATACTAAAAATCATTTAGTGAGACACTATACTTATCAAAATAAGTATTCATATGTCATCAAAACCCTAATTTAAGCTGATTAGGATTTCCAAATCTGAACCCTAATTATTTGAATCAAAGTATGATTAAACTTTCTTGTAATATTTAAAACATCAAAACTTAACTACCATAATTAATCAAGGTTTAAACAATTATCAACTTAATTAAGCATGCAATCATCCAAGTAAACCCTAATTAGATGACTAATATAAAAATAGGTCATTACAATAATATTATAAACCCTAGGATGACGTATATCAAGGGGTGATGCACACGAGCTCTAGATGGGATAGTGATCACGCCTAAGATAATATATCCATTAAGGGTTAGGATGTAAATAATATTTTAGTTCTTATTTGCAATTTTTTATGCTTATTATGTGATCGTGTTAGTTGCACACATTGTGGTTGTACCTCACATACACAGTATAGAAATATGCTGACCGCATTTTGTTTGTCAACATTTTAGGTATTTGATACAAAAGATACAAGCATGAAGATAAAGATGATATCCATGGAAAGTATTAAAGCTATACCAAGGAGGACTAGATAGATGATACTTATTCTCAATAGGTGTTAGTTCCACGAGGTATATCATTTTATGATTTGTAAATGATATTTGAAATTTAATTGAAACTATTTTCTATTATTTGTTATTTGACTAATCTAGATCCTTGGGAATATAGGTAATGGCTCTCAACTTGAAGGTCTTTCCTTGATTGGGGGACATAAAAAGTGAGGTCGTTACATAAGGGGTGACGATTGATTGACACCCTTGGTCACCACCATCAGTTCTCAACACCATTGATTGTTGGATGGTATCTCCATCGATCATGTGGTAGTGAAGGAAAAAGCTTGAAAACCCTAATTTAGACCATCAATTGTTAGGTGCTTAGGATCATCGGTTGTGTTTCCAACCTATCCTAGATCATCTTCCACCTTAGGAAGGATGCACACCTATTTATAGGTTCATTTAGCACTATAAAAATCTGAAACCCTAGGCAAGGTTATCTTTTACAAGCATAGATCTTGATTTTTGAGCAAGAACATGTGCAAGAAAGCTTGTAGTAAGCAATAGAAGTGAAAAGGGTTATAAAACTCGCCTCTAGGAAGATGAATAGAGAGCAAACCCTAAGCATAAGGAGTAAGAAAGGTAGGGTTTTTTTAATCTTTAGAGCAACTTTTACCATGGAGCAACAGAGTTCTGACCTGGATAAAGGTAGGAGAAAGAAGAACAACAAGAAAAATAGAGAAGGAAGGAAGAAAACAACTTTCCTTGGTCAGAAACCCCAAGAGATGACTTTAGAAACCCTAGGTTGGGCTAGATGAAAGCTCTTGGAGACCTTCTTCTCCAAAATGGGGGTTTGCTTCTACCTTGGACCACCTGGTTCTACTTCCAAACAGAGTGGAGTCAGTTCTACATGTTATAGAAAAGAGAAAGTGAGCAAAGATTTTGAACTTGGGCAAGGAAGAGATAGATATAGCCCATGGATAATGAAGAGAAGAAGCATGAGGTGTACAAGCATCTCTCCATGTGCCCATGGCTTAAAGTTTCCATGGAAGAGCAAGAAGCATGTCCACCAGATTTTGGGGACTTCCAGGCCATTAGTTGTTGGTCTCTGAGGCCATACATCATTTTTGAGCAAAAGTACCATCGTTTGTTCATGGTTTAAGTCAATAGATGGTTGAACCATCGGTTAATCATGTTTATAAGTGAACCATCAGTTCAAGTGAACCAAAATAGAATGAACCATCCACCTAGAGCCTTTTGGTTGACCTGTGGATGTTCCCATGTGGTCCCTAAAGATGATGACCATCGGTTGCTTCCCAAACCAATGATATGATTGGTTGTTAGGCCTTTAAGATGGCTCATCCATGAAGGGTAAAACCCTAAATCACCGTTGAAGAAAATCATCACCAAACCAAGGTACAATTGAGCACCCCATGGCTAAAAAAGATCTTGAATGATGAGGGGACATCCAAGGACGATAATTCAAGTGAAAAATTGCAAGAAGAACCTCTCAATTGGATAAATTGTAGAGAAGTCCAAAATGTACATAAAATTGCATAACTTGCTCAAATAGTTTCTGAATTGGACCAAATATGAAACTTAAGCTTGTATTATGATTACAAAGCATATCACAAGGTTATATTAGGGTTATATGAATTCAATTATGTTAATTAAAAATGCTCAACCATTTAAGTAAGGTTAGGGTCTCACACTTGAGACATTATTACTGATGGGTTTTTATCTACAAGATAGTATTGCTTTTTAGGGTTCATTAAATATAATAAATTGTATCAAGTTGAGATTAATTCTCAAAAATTACATTTGAACCTTGAAATCACTTAGAAACCATATATGGGCTCTGATCTGAGTAACAATTCCCAACATTATGTCTTTTCCTATTAATGACTAATTAGATGCTTTTTGTCTCATTATAATTCTAGAAAACAGATCAATCATTAGAAAAATATGAAAATTGTATCAACACCTTGATCATTAGAAAATACCAAACACACGTTTAACCTCATTTTGAACCTAGATTTGGTCAAACCCTAATATGGACCAAAATACCATTATCAATGGTGAACCTTGATTGAAAGATGATTAATTGTTGTTAGTCAGGTGATAACCAAATTATCTAGATGACCATGGTTGTATAATGAATATCTAAACTTAGGTTCATGGGATTATAGAGTATATGAATAGTTTTTCTATGTGCATAAAGTTTGAAATATTGGATGCTTTATTTTTGTATAATTCTTGGATGCATATTAGTTGTATTATGCCTTTCCATAACATCTAGAACATAAATAAAGAGATCGATTGTAGATACTGAGTGAGATATGTATTTTCTCTATCTTCTAAAACTAAGGTCAACACATCCCCATAGCCCTAGGGGAGGGGATCCCCATAGCCTAAGGGGAGGGAGGGCCCATCATAGAAGTATTGAAGGTGCTAACACACTTAGTAGTACAACCACATCAAAGACATGCTTAAAAGAAATGATTTACTTGATTCTCACTCTAAATAAGGTTTTTTATTTGTTTTCTTTTTTCTTCAACTCTTTCAAGTATGCAAGTACAATATATATGTATCTTTTACCCACTTACACAACACATTGTGTTGATTTGCTATTTCATGTATATTCTAGGTTCAAAGCTAGCATGAGAGAAAAGACATGAAGTGAGAAATATTCAGGTTGTACCTATTGTGTTAAAATCATGTCAGCATACATGTTTAGACTTGTGTAAAATTCCCTTCCAATATGTAATTGTAGTTTGTAACATTTCATCTTGTAATACATTTACATGTTGAATTTTGACAAATGTTATAGTGTATGTTATAGTTGAATGTCCGTGTATGTGTATGTTGCTTCCACATCGCACTCTAATACAAATTCCTAATGTTTTTGGATTTATCCTCTCCGGCCTTATAAGTCTTGAGATGGCAAAATCTAGGGACGTTAGACTTGGTATTAGAGCGTGAAAGATAGCTACACCTGACAATTACTCACCATGAGACACAAAACTAAATTTCACCGTTCACTTAAAACCCTAGAAAATTAGTAAGTTGTTGAATAAGGACTAGGTGACTTAGCCTCTAGGTTAGAACCTAGATGTTCGAGAACTAGGTTTAGACAAGTATGGGAAACCCTTTATGTATAGAGCTAATACGTATTGGGTAGCTACACTAGTCTACACTTTGTTTCACCATTTCACTAGGTTATATGGCACTAGACTATCTACTATGTGCGGGAGATTTGGTTTTGTTTTCCAATCAGCTCGAGCATTGACATTTTTCTCTGATATTATCCTTCTCGGAGGAAAAACTATATAATATTTTATTATATATACGTAAATATGAAAATTTGTCCCTCACATAGGAGAATAGGAGGTGTTCATGCAACCTAAGTGAAAGGGAGTGACATCAGTCTAGAAGAGAGAGTAGATCTTGATTAGATGTCTAGATACTTATGGGATATGTGACAATTAGAGTAGATGATTGATTTATATATGAAGTAAGAATGTGTAGTCTTATCTATGTTTGATCTCTGATGCTATAAGTTTCCTTACAAAGAATAATTTTTTATATGAGATGAATCCAATTTTGGAGATTCTAAGATAAGTCTTGATGATGAAATTACATCCCCTTTTCTTACTTAAGATGAGAAAAGTAAAGATAAAGTTGAATATACATGAGCTCAAACTCTTTTACATAGGACGACCTCGAGTGTTAGGACAAGATGCGTGGCGAACTCCAGGGAGAGTGAGATCCATAAGGAGAGGGTCATAGGACCTACCCTACAAAATATAAAAATTATGAGATATATGTGAAATGATGTGTCCTAAGCTGGGTTACTCTTGAGTAGATGAGTTGAGTCCTTATGTATGATTCAAACATTTGATCAAAATCCTATATGTGAGAATTAGGTAAAAGAATGTGATGGGTAGATGACCCATAGTGATAAACTCAATCCTTTGGCCGAGTTAGGGCCTAGATTAAGTGACTTATGTTTGTGACATGCATCATTAGCTATAAGAAAGGTGATATATGAAATGCTAATTGTTGAAGTAAAATGTCTTGTGCATAAGATACTGAACAATAAATGTCTATATTCTCCTTCTGTTTCTCTATATATGATGTTAGAAACCTCACTTGATCTATTTGGATGATTATGTATGAAGAGTCACTTAGATAAGCTTGACCCATTTTAGACTTCCCCCTATCATACAAGAAAAATATGCGTTTAAAATCTTGATAATCTTGACTGCATATATTATACTTCCATTCATATCATACATGCAATATGTATATGTTTAAAATAATTAGCTTGAAATAAATATATCGTTGGATCATAGATTGCATGATCACAAAATATAGTTCCTAACCTCAATCATTCTATATATAAGCTTCTAGTTTGATGACAATTCACACAATGGGATGAAAGCCATAACATTAAAGTATGTAAAGGGACCCCTTCTATGATAAAGAATTCTTAGTATGATGTTGATTATGAATCACAAGAATGGTGTTAAGTGTGAAAATTTTGTTAATAAATGACATGAACTCTTGATATCACCTTACATCAGTGAGAAGGGTGAAAGATGAAATATTAATTCACACCTCCTTAACTTCATTTGAGAAAACAAAACCCTTATCCTTAAGGGACTATGGGGATGTAAATCCTAAAATATAAGAGTGTCATGTTAAGCCTAAGACACTAAATGATGTTTCAATTTCTATTAAAAAATGATGCTTTGACCTATATAAGGTGGGGTGGGTACACCAAAGAATCTCTAGATCCTAAGATGATAACTTAGGGTGTGTGCAAACTATAATGGTCTTAGAACCTAAGAAGTGGTCACTTATATGCAGTTGAACCCCTTGATATCACCTTAAGTATGGTGATAGTTGAATTTTGAGGGATTACATCCATATAAGGTAGGGTGAATATGATGACCTTGATTTTAGCATTTTGATTCCCAAGAATATTGATAAATTATGATGTGTTATAAAGTCAGAATAAGTAAGTTCGGCTTGTGTTGATAATCTTGGAGGATAATTGATGTCTAGATTAGGCCCAATACCTTTATATAGGTACCACATTGGAGTATTTATGATTTCGTGTATCAATTGGAGTATATAGGAATCCAAATTGTTGATTTATGAGTTATGCAATGCTTAGTTATCAAGATAATGGGATTGAATGTGATTCATCAAGGTTGGTGATGAATTGATTTACATTTAGGATTTAGACACTTCTTTGGGAAGCTATTTGAGGAATTAAGTTTAATGAATGAATATTGGCATTTTGGTTCTAGATTTGGATAAATGCTAGGTTTCATGTTAAGGAATTAATGGTTAACACTTCATATCATTTGTACTAGACACATGAGAAATATTGACGTTTGAAATTTGATTAAATGGTCATTGATTTATTGATTTAGACCTAAAGATGATTTTATATATCACATGGGAGTTAGCTGGAGAGTCCATCGTCACCCATCTCTGGAAAGTGTGGAGCATGTTTCTATTTCCCTGGACCTAGAAGACTGAATCCTCTCAAGAATCCTGGGAAAATCAGCTAGATCAGTTGAAACCATCATGATTCTAGGATCTTAACAATCACTCACTAGTGGTGTGTGACAGTCAGGGCTAAGAGATATCCTTTCCATTTTTCTTTACCTCTCCACCGAGAAATGTAGGGAATGAGAGGAAGAAGAAGAGGGAATGTGGGAGATGACATTCTGAATGGATTTTATCTCTAGAGAAAACCTTCTCTGGATGCATTTAAATGTGGCCATCGAGTTCCACGTTTCTCAGAGAAGATGACCTACTAGGGAGGATATCCTTAACCCTCTGTGCCCAACTTTGATGGTTGAAACAATTTCATGGCGTCTCTATGGAGCTTGTGTGTCCTCAAGTAGCAGCGAGAGGCCATGGTTAAGAAAGCCCCAATTTGCCGGCCATCTTCTTCCTCTCTATGATGGATTGGTGGCCAACGGGGAATACACCATTGTGCTTAGTCACCCCGACTTCTAGAAGCATCCTGAATATGGAGGTGGCTTTAGGGTTGGAGAAAGACAACATTTTCTCTATCAATATATCATTGAGGATCCACTCTTGCATGAAGAATAGATCTTGTGCAACAAGAGACCCGTCGAGGGGATCACACTTCAAAGTGTGACTGGAGAGGAAGATCGAGTTCCCTCACACCCTACCAGAGATATTGGATACCCATGTTGAGAGGGATATTTAAGAACCACGATGACCCTGACTTGTCCGATCTGTGTGCCAGGGACGAGTTCTGCTCCATCTACTGAGCATCGAGGTAAGAGAGGAGTATGGGCCGACTCAAAAGCATCTCGAGCTTGGTCGTGGCAGAATGTTTAAACATCAACGGACTGTGATCCTCTAGATTTCTTGCTAGAGTTCCCCCTCACACAACGGGGCTCACACTGGAGCAGAAGGGCATAGAAATGCATGTGTCACAAAGGACAAAAATGAAGGAGTCGGGCAGATCTTTTGACAACCCAACCTGAAAGGTGGTCCAATCATCGAACTGGATGGCCCAAGATAAACCAAGCTGCTGAACCACACCACATAGTGAAGGCCAGTGTGGGACAAACCTGAGCGCCACCTCAGGCCGTGGGCCCCACGACACAAGGTAATCTATTTTTTCTTTTCAAAAAATGACCTTATCTTAGAAAATGCACTATAAATATACCCCATTAGCCAAATAAAGCCCACAAAATATTGTTGGACTCACAAAAATGTGTATTTTATTATGAAACCACTAGGTTAGACCCTTGAGACATATTACTAATGAGTTTTTATGTATAAGATAACACTACTTTTTAGTGTTTATTAAATAAAATAAATAGCATCCAGTTGAGATTAATTCTCAGAAAATTGCATTTGAACCCTAGCATCACTTAGAAACCATATATGGACTCTGATATGAGTAAAAATGCCCAACATTAGGTCTTTTCCTATTAATGACTAATTAGATGCTTTTTGTCTCATTTTAATTCTAGAAAATAGATCAATCAGCTGGAAAAGTATGAAAATTGTATCATACAATTAATTTGACAACCTAATCATTAGAAAATATCAAACACACGTTAACCTCATTTTGAACATAGGCTTGGTCAAACCCTAATATGGACCAAAATACCATCATCAACAACGAACCTTATATTAATGATGATTAATTGTTGTTAATCAGGTGATGACAAAATTATCTAGATGACCATGGTTGTATAAGAAATCTTTGAACTCAGGTACCTGGGATTATAAGTATATGACTAGTTTTTCTTTGTGCATAAAGTATGAAATATTGGATGCTTTATTTGTGTATAGTTCTTAGATGCACAGTAGTTGTATTATGCCTCACCATAACATCAAGAACATAAATAAAGAGATGGGATGTATCCTCTGAGTGAGATATGTATTTTCTCCCTCTTCTAAAACTAAGGTCAGCTCATCCCCATAGCCTAAGGGGCGGGGAGGGCCCAACATATAAGTATTGTATGTGCTGACACATTTAGTAGTACAACCACATCAAAGACATGCTTAAAAGAAATGGTTTACCTAATTTTCACTCTAAATAAGGTTTTCTTTTTATTTTCTTCTTTCTTCAAATCTTTCAAGTATAAAAGCACAACATTTATGTATCTTTCACCCACATGCACAACACATTGTGTTGATTTGTTGTTTAACATATTTTCTACGTTCAGAGCTAGCATGAGAGAAAAGACAAGAAGTGAGCACTATTTAGGTTGTACCTATCATGTTAAGATCCTATTAGTGTACATGTTCACACTTGTGTAAAATTCTCTTTTAGTATGAAACTGTAGTTTGTAAAAATTCATCTTGTAATAAATTTACATGTTGAATGTTGAGAAATGTTATGGTTTATGTTATAGTTGAATGTTCTTATATGCATATGTCATTTTCACATTGCTCTCTGATACAATTCCTAACGTTTTTGGATTTCTCCTCTCAGACCTTCTAAGTCTTGGGATGGTAGAATTTGGGGACATTACACCTAGTTTGTAAACACCCTCTAATTCTTTGATTTATTTCTTGATCATACTTGCTCATTTTGATTTGAAATTTGGTACACCTTCTAGCCTCTATCAAGAATTACTAATCCAATTTAAGGTCATCTGGAGTATCCTATAATTACTATGGATTTTCTAAGTTTTCCGCTAAAAACACCATATTTTAGACCTCCTTTCCTTTTTTTGGGGATAGGTAACCCCTAATGGGACGCACACTTGACTGGGGAAGAAGGAAGACCTGTGTTCCATCAGATGGCAATCAAATGGATGTAAAGTTTTCCCCTACTTTGGATTATCCAGTTATGGTAGCCAACGGGTAGGGGAGCCCAAGCTACATGGATCTTGGTCGATCCTTTACCGTTTGGCATGATGCTTGTCCCAATCGCCCCTCTAAATTCCACCCCTAATCCACACATGTTTGCACCAAAGCAATGAATTTTTGTAGACCTTCTAGCCCCTTTGGGGCAACCACTTTCATTGTTGTGATTGACATGAACACACCCTAACCCTAGACCCTCATGCCTATATAAATCCACTTTTGAATTCGTTTTTGCTCCACGAACGCAAACCTGTCCTCAAATTTTTCTCTCAGACACCATTGTGGTTTCTCCCAACCTAGGGACTGTTCCCAAGGCCATTTTTGCAACAACTCACATACTTATGTCTCTGTTCTTAGATTTTTACTCTCTTCCTCTCTCTCTACAAAATGTATTTTGACCATATCTCCTACATCTGATATAAAAAATAGGTGAGTCTCTAGTCCATTTTGGTGGAAAAACTGAGTCATTTGCAATACTTTCAACATCTAATCCCTGATTGTTTTCCAAATTATATTTATCTAATGATCTTAGATGGTGACTTGCAAAACAAGTTCAAAACTTTATCTAAATCTTGACTTGATATCATGAAATCTAGTAGAATCAATTTTGGATCTATTACCTAAATCATAATATCAAATTTTCTGCATTTAATAAATTTATGAAGAATCAAGGTCTAACTTTGTTGACTTGTTCACTCTTGAATATGATTTATGTACCCTAAGGTGATGATTAATCTTGATGATGGGTTCTGACCCTATATTTGTGGTATTGTGAATATGATCGTTCTAAATCTTGTGAAATTCCTGATCTCGACCCTTGGACTTCACCCGTGATAATGATTTGGGAGTTAAGTGATCATTATAGATTAGGTGTGTACCATCCACTAATATTGAAGGTATGATGTCAAAACATGATGTTAGACTTGAAAAAACTTCATAGATTGGAGTATTGGTCAATACTGAGATACCACACCTAAGAACAATAATGAGGATTAAAAAAAACCTAATTTGGTCCTTATAACCTCTCCATATTATTGACTATAATACTAATGCATGAATACCCATTATTGTGTCAGGGCTTGACCTTGACTTACTTTTGACTCTCAAGGATCTTTTTTTTCTAATCTTCATTGAAAGGTACACTATCCTCATATTGACCTTGATTATGATATTGTTTGGTTGTGTATTATAAGTATGAGTCATATGCTTGGCCTACTCTACTTGTTGAGCTATTATTCCCAACAAATTAGGTTATATTTTTCATATATTTAGTTTTCCCAAACTTGAAACATAAATAAAAACTCCATTATACAAACTTGATTTACCTTGTTGTACCTGTCAATATATTGGGGTAAGGACGCAAGCTTAGCTTACCTTGTTGCACCTACCTTTGGGTAAGGGAACAAGCGTCGGTGTACCGACCCATATTGTTAGAGTAAGGACACATTTTTGGAGGGTACCATGGTATTTCATTATCTGGACCCATCATGTGGAATGTTGGCTATGGAATTAGCCCTGGTGGCAATGTATTCTCAAGTATAATGGAAATTGTAAATAAAAGATTCTTGAATTTTGAACATTTAACATTTTGGAATCATTGATTCATTGCTTGTTGATTATATTACTTACTGCCACACATTATATTTCCTTAATACTTCATGTTTCATTTCGATTCAATGTATTTTCATTGATTGTGTCTGATTTTCTTGAATTTAGGACCATGATGACTGATTGACTAGATCGCTTCCGCACTTGACAAACTCTGACCACAAGAACAAATCTACAAAATCATACAACATGGAGGTTAGTTTTGTAAAATCCTTTTTGTTTTCAGTTATTATTTCTTTTTCTATATGCCATTGTGTTAGGTCCTTCAAGCCACCTAGGGATGGACACTTCAATCCCTACACCACTATCTAGGTAGTGGGATTGGGATTGGGGAAAGAATAGTTTTGTGACACATTCTTCCTAATGACTGTGTTGTTCCGTGTAGACATGGATTTGATTCATAGGCAACCTTCCACCTTTTTGGTGGTAACTTTATTCCATCTCACGAGGGACATTAGATTTTCCTTGTACCCCATATAAATTTTGTGATAGTTATATCCATGTTCTTGCAAACACTACTAGGTATCATCATAGTCTACATTGAATACGTGGGTATAGTTGCCAAGATCGATTTGGCCAAGCAAATTCTACCTACTAAAGATAGAGTCTTGGTTCTTGTTGATCTTTCTTCCATTTTCTTGATGATTTTAGCATATGTAGATCTCTTCACTCAGATATAGGGGATGGGCACGCCTAGGTACGTACCTAGATCCTTGGTTTAAAAAATGAAACTAATATTGCAAATGTTGGCCCTAGTATGGCATTCAAATGATTTTGGCATTCAATAGAGATAATATGGCGTGATTCTTTCTCAAATATTTGAAGAAATTATTGATAGCATACATCTAGTCCATGGAAGCTTTGGAAAATATAATGATATCATCTACAAAATAGATGTGGGATATAGTTGGCCCTTGTTGGAAAACCTTAATGGGTTTCCATTTGTTGTTTCCCACACTAATTTCTATAAGTTGTGTTAGCCTTTCTATGCACAAAACAAACAAATATGCAGACAAAGGGTCCCCTGGTTTGAGTTCCCTTGATGTTTTGAACCCAAGAAAGATTTCCTTGTTCTAAAAGATGCTGGTGTTGTCACAAGAAGGAAATTCATGGTATATTACTTGATGTTGGTAGGCAAATTTACTTTGTTGAGAGTGTCCTCAATGAATGGCCATGTCATCCAGGAATATTCTTTAGATAAGTCGACTTTAGTTACCATTATAGGGACAAATCCTTGTCTTCTCATATTGTGTATGATTGCCTAGGCAAGGATGCTATTGTTTGATATATTTCTGCCTGACACAAAGATTGTTGAGTGGGAGATATCCACTTAGGAATGTGTTTCTTTGGGCATTCCACAATCACTTTAGAGGCCATTTAAAGTTTCATAAGAGAGATGTGCCTTAGTTGATTGAACTAAGATAGGTTATTTACCTTAGGGTTGATCACAAATCATGAGTCTCCTATAGCTTCAACTATAGAATTCCTATGGAGGATGCATCTTACTATCTTGAGAACTGAGTATTTAATAATTTTCTAGTTATTTTTTAGGAACACATGATTGGACTATATGGGCAGACACCTTGTAGGGGCTGAGGTTTTTAATTATCTTGTAGAGTTCATATTCAGTAGGAACAACAACAAGATCCCTCAATAACTTGGGGAAATATTCCTGAAATGTCATGGTAAGACATCCATGTCGTTTTGAGTCGGGAAAGAAAAAATAGTTAATAAGGCCTGATATTGCATATTAGCCATGTACTTTTGCTCCTCTTTGGAGACCCAATCCCCATTGGAGTTCTGGAGGGTGATAATATCCAATTTTGTGGATGTTTCATGCCTTAATCTACTTCTTATTTTACACATACATACCTCTATTTTACACATAAATACCTCTATTGCTTTGACATGAAGGTAACAATGACATTCTATGCAGGTAAAACTAAGCAATAAAGGATTCTACCATGGAGTAGGGCATCCATCGGTTCCTACAACCATTGGAGGCCAAGGAAAGCACACAGAGAAGATGCTAGTGTGATCATCAAATCACAAACCAATGGATCTGATATAAGAAAACATGATGATGACCATCGATTCCCAACTGATGGCTGGTATGTTTGACCATCGAGTGTTGAAATATGATGGAAACCCTAGACAACCCTCCTATCAGAAAAACCATTGATTTTCCAAGTCAATGGCCTATCATATTACCATTGTAGTAGATATTGGTTCCCAAGAACTGATGGGTTGACTGGATCAACAACCGATGGCCACGCAAGATCACCAGCCAATGGGAAGATGAGTTCCATTGAAGGTACCCAAACCCATCTACACTTCAAGACTCGATGGCCCCACTGAACAATCATTCTAAGGTTGTTAGACATGCACCCAAAAGCACATGCCTATACTTGCGACACAAGAAAAAGGGAAAAAAATCAAAGCTATAAATATGACATATGGAGCACTACGAAAGGGTGGCCATGCACGAAGGATGTGCAATCTCTACCAGAGTTGACCCTTACCATCGAACATCCTCTAGACCATTGGTTCATGGGACAAGAGTCATATGTCCTCACTCCTGATCCACCCGACCACTGCTTTGCTTAAGTTCTTCATCGACAGGAGGAGGACGATGGGTAGGGGCTTCTCCTACACCATACCAGATTCAACTTGGAGCATCAAATCCTAGACCTTGACTATTCTTGCTCATCATTGGTATATCTCCCCTCCTCCTTTGTTGGAATCTACCTCCATACTCTCATTTCTTCCATTACATTTCGGAAACACTTCTTGTCTATCCATACTTGTAATTTTGTAATGTTGCTCACCACTATGAGTGGCTAAACATATAACTTGGGTTGGGAGTTGCCTCTAAGGTTCTCCCAACATGTAAATACTTATATCCATTCAATATATGCTTTTAGCAATGTTTATCCCCTTACATTCATTATTATTGCTTCACTTGTATGATTAGCTACATGTTCTTATGTTTGATTGTTAGTGCCTAGAAAGAGTAGTACTAACCTTATCTAAGTGTTATGGGGTTGCATGAATGCATGAGAAAGTTGGAATGATTAAGCTAATAATCATATGGTTATATTGTGATTTTTTGTTTCCATTAAAAGAGGGAGACAACCTCATAATCTAGATCTATCCTAAGCTCGAGAGAGTAGGGAATAGACATCTAAGATGATTGCTTGTCATCTTTCTAGGGGTATATAATGGGTGTGGGTATTGTGTGTTGATGAGGGACCTTAGATGGTGAAACCCAATCCAAGTTCCCTTCCATGCTTGATATTTCACTCTTTGATTTTATTTAATCTATTTTTTGACTTCTTATTTTACTTAATTTGTTTCATTCTACTCATTTATTAAAGCACCATTGTTCCCTAAAGAACATAAGACTTTATCTCACTCTTTGGTTGGTGTATCTAATCTAAGACTCTACATTCTTAACACATACCACCCTTGTCCCTAAGGATCGACCCCAATTTACTACATCAGAACTCACATAATAGTTGCAGGTTATTGAGTGTTGGGTTATAAATTTAAGAGTTTGACTACTCTACATCCTCTCCTTTTTTGGATGTGTGATTTAGGGCAGTCAACGTTTTGGCACCGTTGTCGAGGACAATGCAACTGACATTGTTAATAACCCTAGTCAACTTAGCACACACCTGTATCTCAAGTCCGGCAATAGACTTTACAACACTTTTTTTAGTCCAATATCTCTAATTATCTTTAATACTTCATTTCACACATCCAATTTCTGACTTGACTATGCAAACTATTTTAGGTATCTTGAAGAGAAGTGGGTAGTGATGACAACTACCCAATTGCAATCAATATGCCTCCTCGTAGGGGAGGATGCCAATGAGGCATCTACAACTTAAGAGTTGAACAACCTCAACTAGAGATAGAATTTGATCATGTGGAATACCATTTTGATGAAGCGGAACCTGAAGATCCACCTCCTGCGGAACCACCTCATGACGAGGAATGTGAAGAAGAACGCCATGATGAAGGGTGTTGTCCAAGAGCAAGGAGAAATGGTAGAAACAACAACAATGATAACCAAGGCATTGACGATGATGATGATGACAGAGGACCTTCTCTCTACAAATTGGCCACTACTCGGGCCAACGAGTCTAGGTGCCCAGTCATCATCCCTTGGTTCAATGCTCTGAATTTCAAATTGAAGCTAGCGCTATTTGTCATGATCTAGAATAAAACTTTTGGAGGAAAATCCAGAGATTAAAATCCTTATCACCACCTATACGCCTTTAAAAACACTCGTGACACCGTAAAAATGAATAGGGTTCCACAAGAGATGATCTACTGTAAGGGGTTTCACTTCTCTTTGAGGGACAAAGCATCGTCATGGTACATTGCTTTACATGACAAGACCATTAATGCATAGGTACCCTTGGTGGATGCTTTTGTCACTAAGTTCTACCCCAGTGATAAGAGTAAGGAATAGGCATAAGATCACTGGCTTCATGAAGAAGCATAGGCAAAATCTATACAAAGCATGGGAAAGATTCTAGAAATACTAGATAGAATGTCCTCACCACAACTATGATAAGGGATTTTTGGTGACAACCTTTTATAATGGTCTTACATATGCTGAGAGAACCTCACTAAATGCAGTGGCAAGTAGTCACTTCTTAGGAAAGAATCCAAGAAAAACCATGATAATAATTGATAATATGGCTACTTGGAAAGCCGGTTTGGAATACAAAAGAGGTTCATACAAGAAATTAATGTATGAAGGAACAACCACTGAATCTAACACACTGGAATCCATAACAACTCAAATTCAAAGTATCACTTTGGATGTGAAGCAGTTGAAAGACTTTGGGGGTGAAGGAAAGAAAGAACTTTAAAAGGCCATGAAGTGTGTTACCTGTGGAGAAGGGGGCCATGATATTGACAATTGCATCTATACTCAGCCTGAGGAAGATAGTGACAAAGAAGATACTAAAAATGTTTCTTATGCTAACTTTAAGAGACCAGATTGCCACGGTTTCTCCTATGGAAACAAAGACACTACTAAAAATCCTACAAGATTCACGACCCATCCAAAGGACCACCCGAATTCGGGAGAGGTAGAGGGCCAATTTAGTTTGCCCATATCAAAAATTAACAACAAAATAGAAACAATTATCAAGGTCAAAGTCAGAGTCAAAATATAAATTCAAATAAGCCAAGTCAAGATCAAAATTAGAACAAAAGCACTAATCAACCAAACATGATGTATGAACTTTTTGAGCCTGCTAAGAGAGAAGCGTTGGCGAATGAGAAATTAATCTAAAGTGCTATCACTAACACTGGAGTGTTAAATGTGATGCAGACCCAACTTGCAGGTGTGAAATCTCTGATGGCTGGCATAAACACCCACCAGAAGCAAACTGATCAACTACTGGCACAACAATGTCTAAACTCCCACCCCCTAAACCAATCACCGGGGTGAGAAGATTCTTGGGGCATGTAGGGTACTACTGAAGGTTTATAAAATATTTCTCTGAGATTGCTAAACCCCTATCCAATCTTCTTGTGAAAGATGTCATCTTATACTTTATAGATGAATTCCTCAAAGCCTTTGAAACTCTGAAAAATGCTTTGACAATAGCTCTGATCTTGCAAACTCTAGATTGGGAACTGTCCTTTGAAATAATATGTGATGTGAATGACTATGCTATTGGAGAAGTTCTTGGACAATGAAAAGATAAGAAGCACCACATGATATACTAATCCAACAAAACTCTAGATGATGCACATGTCCATTACACCACCATGGAAAAAGAAATGCTAGAAATAGTATTTACTTTTCGAAATTTTAGGTTCTATCTGATATGATCGAAAGTCAAGGTGTACACTAACCATGGTGCAATCAAATACCAGATACAAAACAAGGACACCAATCCCAGATTATTATAGTAGGCCCTGTTATTGCAAGAATTTGATCACAAAACAATAGACAAGATAGGTACATAAGGCATCATCATTGATCATGTGTCAAGGATCATGGTAACTGAAAAAGATCCTTTACCTATTAATGACAATTATGTCGATGAAGCATCAATGATGGCAAGATCCATGGAACCTTCCTTACCCTGGTTTGTAGACATCTGCATTTACCTAGCATGTCAACAACTACCTCCTGACATCACTTACAATTAGAAAAAGAAGATGTTCTCTGATTTGAAATACTACTATTGGGATGACCCTCTCCCGTTTAAGAGATGTGCCACTAATTTGTATCATTGATGCATCCCAGAAAAAGAAGTGCCTTAGATTCTAAAAGAATGTCACTCTTCACCTTATGGAGGATATTAGGCAGGGACATGACCGTAGCCAAAATTCTACAGTCTGGTTTCTATTGGCCATCTTTATTCAAGGATGCTCACACATTTGTAAAGACTTGTAAGTAGTGTCAACTCACAGGAAACATTTCAAGGAGGAATGAAATTCCCATGATGGATATGATCGAGGTAGAGATTTATGATGTTTGGGGGATAGATTGTATGGGACAGTTCCCATCCTCTAGAAGTTACCAGTACATAGTAGTGGAGGTGGACTATGTATTGAAATGGGTAGAAGCAATAGCTACCCCCATTCTTTGATGCAAAGACCATAATCAACATGTTTGAAAAGATTATCTTCCCTAGATTTTGGAGCCCTGTGCACTATCATCAGTGACATGCGATCCCATTTCACTGAAATATAGTTCGCAACACTACTGAAGAAGTATGGAGTAAGGCACAAGGTTTCCACCCCCTATCACACACATGCCTCTGGTCAAGTAGAGTTGTCCAATAGGCAGATTAATCAAATATTGGATAAGATGGTAGGGAGGATGAAAAAGGATTGGTCCATGAAGTTGTATGATGCACTATGGGCATATCATACCGCTTACAAGCCCCCCATAGGAACCACTCACTACGGATTAATATATGGCAAGGCTTGTCAGTTTCCAATTGAACTGGAACACAAATATTTTTGAGCAATCAAATTCTTGAACATGGATGCAAAATTGGAAGGAAAGAAAAGGTTTTTGCAGCTACAAGAACTAGAGGAGCTTAGAGTCCATGCTAAAGAAAATGAAAAAATATATAAACAAAGTACTAAGGTGTGGCATGCTACCCACCTAAAGAGAAAGGATGTTTCTAAAGGGGATGAGGTTCTCATTTTTAAGTCAAGAGTTAGACTCTTTCTGGGGTAGCTAAAGTCAAGATGGTCAGGACCATTCATGGTATTGAAAATATACCCATAAGGGATGATGGAAATTTGTAGTTAAAAGACTAGGATGATCAAGGTGAATGGACATAGAGTAAAGAGGTACTACTTAGATGAAGCATTCACAAGAAGAGCGAAACTCCAATTATAGGAATGACCACTGAAACCACCAAAGGAAGTCTGAAACAACTGGTCAAGAGATAGTCAATACAAAGACTATAAATTAGCGCTTCTTGGGAGGCAACCCAATGGTTCCTTAAAATATTTTCTTAACTTCTAGTTTGCTTTATATCTTTTTTAGTAATTATATTTTTATAATTTCTAATCTTAAGTTCATCATTGGTTTTGGCATTTTGTTCTGTTTTGTAGTTTCTAGTGTACACATGATAAAATCAGTAAAAAACTTGACTACTATTTCTATTGTAGGAGCCATCTATGGAAACCATCGATTCTTCAAAATGAAAATAGAATACGAGCCATGACACACCATCAGATGCCAACCACAGACAAAGTAAACTGATTTAACCATCAAAAGATTGAGGACAAGTTCCATCGAGTTAAACATACATTGCGTAACTATCCACTTCTAAGGGCTAGTGTCACCATCAGAAGATATTAGGTGCTAGTAAGGTCATCATATGATGAACTTAGACAAACCATTAGATCAAACAAATTAATGGTATGACAGACCATCATATTGTCATATACAAAACCATCAGATCCCAGACATCATTTGACATCATCTAAGGTGCATCCATTGTCAGGTCATCAAATTTTGCAAAACATCAAATCTTTCAGGGTCGACCAGTAAACACCATTGGATGTTGATAAGACCACACGAATGGATCATTTCATGATTCCACACCATCAAAAAGCATCAGTTGGTGGTCTCCTAGGACCATTTCCATTTGGGAACCCCCTTTGAAAGGTCACTAGTTAAATGATGGGTCGCACCCTCATAAAACCCTAGTAGCATGAGAGCTTAGATTGAAGATAACTAAGTCACGCAATAGGGAGAACCATCGGAAGGCACCTACTTCAATCTCCGACCATAGACTAATGGCATACTAAGGAGAATCCCATTCAAGTTGTCAGCAATCATCGTGGAACAAACATGAAGCCACACTGCTAAACATCATCCAAGGTTGTCACCCTAGCCGCCAAGCTAGGACCCCAACAACACAAGGAACAGAGATGATTTGAAAAGAAAGCTTGGATATCGTCAATGATGATTGGTAATAACCATATCTACATTCATTTCATGTCCAATTTATGAGCTCACAGACGATTTCACCTCCTCTGCCTTGATACCCTTTTTGTGGCCTCACCTTGATCTCTTCATTGATAATCTCCAATAGAAGAGGTAGGAACCGGTTCCTGGCACTTCTCTCTCGTTTTCACCCTCAAGTTGAAACCATTGAGTTTCATCTCCATTCAACCTTCACTACCATCATTCTTGTTGACTTCTCACCTATTTCCCCCCATCAGTTGTTGATCTCTCTGTCACAACCACCGATTGTTGACTCCTGTGTCACAACCATCAATTGTTGATCCCCATGATACAACCACCAATTGTTAGTGCCCATAGCCCAAACCATCAGTTACCAACCTCTTGAGCAACACCATTGGTCATATTAAAACCTAGATCGTGCCAAGCAAAACCATCAACTTGCTACTCCCTCTCTAAACCAATGAGTGTTAGTATATATCAGTAAACAATAGGTTCACAAGACCTACCACATTCCTTCTTGTCAGGCTAACTTTGGAAGAGATACATGTATTTCTACAAAGCAACAATGGCAGGTAATCTGGACAATATTCTAGTAATTCAAGAGTCTACCAAGATAGAAAAACCTAATGCATCTATGACTCAGGAAGAAAAAGATAGAATTGAAAGAGTGAAAGACGAAGCAGTAGCCTACATAAAATCACATGAGGATCCCACATGTAAATTGTCAAGGCATAATAGAAGCAAACAAACACAAGAGGCTATATGAGCCAATCCCTAAGGAGTCTGACAGTTTGGGAGATCACATAGGGACTGAGGTGTTTGAATATACACCTTATGAAGAAGTATAGAAACCAATAAAAAGAAGTGCACCTAGTATTGACCAAGTAAGGCCTTGAAAAGTGACCAAGACATCTACATAGGGCATTACCACAGAAGTAATAGTACCACATCAAGTGGTGGCTACCACTTCAAAAGATTAAGCCAACACTGTTCCATAAAAAAAAACAAATGTAGTGTATAAGGAACAATCTGACAACTATTTCCTACCCATGGATGATGAACACAATGAAGCTTGGGATGAAATGTTTGCAAAGAAGAACTTTAAGGCCATTACATTTGGTGTTGTAGACACCCTACAATGACTAGGAATCTAAGAAAGGGTGAAGTAGAATCTAGAAAAGATAGGAATTTACAAGCTCTATTTCAACAAGCATACCTCTTATCATGAGTTTACTTTAGAACTTATGTCATATCTAAAGAAGATGTTGGTGACAAAACAAGAAACAAAGGAGTGTGAGGGATATTACAAACTACAAGTATGCATTATCAAGGAAGACAACATGTTGACATAGAAGTGGCTCAATTTAATCTTCACATACTCTGATGAACCAGCAGAATGAGACAATAAGGCACATGGAGATAGGGATGTATGCGGCTTCCTCATGGATAAGACATGGGAAAAGTTGTCAAGATGAGGCCAATACATTTCCAGACAATCCAAAGCTGCCATGATGCACTCTAGGTTTATGAGAGTTGTACACAAACTCTTTGCTTATACCATGTTCTTTAGAACATATACATGCAATGTAACTAGACCGGATCTCCACATATTGTGGAGTATCATGTAAGGGAAGCATGTCAACATTGGAAATATACTAACCGACAGGCTACTAGTGGTAGTTGGGCTAGAAGGCTCCCGTGACTTCTACATAGGAGGCATATTTACATATATTTCACATCATCTGGGGTACCCCAACGAGCTGATATTCTTCCTCAGGTCAGAGGGGGTTGTACTAATTGATGCCAAATATCTAACTACCACCAACGTCTTAATGAGGCAGAAGCAGAATTACTACTATAGATTCTACAGATCCAAACACTATTTGCCCCTCCCCTAACTGAGTGACTATGATAATGGAAAACTCATATTCAAGGAGGAAGAAATTGTAAACATGAAATCCCTACAAACTAGAAGAGCATGTGAGCTAGTTGAGTAGCATGGAAAGAAACCAAGGACGTCACTGTAAAGAAACAAACAACAAAGAGGGTAATGATACACCTTCCTAAAAGGATGTCAGCTAAAGCCAATACAAAGGAAACCCCCACACTCAAGGCAATGAACATGGAAGTAAATGAAATACAAGTTATGGAGACCACACCCATTATCACCATTCATGAGACAACTAAAGGGGTAGAGATTGAACCCCTAACGAATGTACTAGACAAGGCACCTGAAGAGACAATCATCCCATTATAAGAAAAGGTACTTCTACCTGAAGGGACTACCTCCTCCCGCCACAAGGAACCCTAGGAGACAACAATCGACAACAAAAATAACATGTCTTTAAACATAACTGAAAGAGGGATGCCAGAGGAAGCAATCCAAGAAAATAGCGACCCAAATGGAGCATAACATGTGTCCCACAAGAGACCATGAAGAATATGTACAAGCAAACAAGGTGGGACATGAAGTTAACTCTATCAGTAGATAAAACCAACCACACAGAGCAGCTACTGTAAACAAATTCACAGAGATAGGATAAGAGATCAACAACTTCAATGAGACTGTCTCAAATTCTAAGTATTTTTAACTTGACTACAAACATGTCTGCACTAACTTTGGAGGTGCAAAAATAACAATTGACATTCAACCCTTACTTAGCCTACCACAACATATGCAACAACTGGCGGCAAATCAATTACAAGTTTTGACAGTGATGGCATGAATGATGAATGAAGTTGCCTGTCTCCAAAAAGAATGGGATGATCTATTCTAGGAGAACATAAAATTGTGAGCCGAGACAAGAAAAAGGAAGGAAGCCCCTACGACTAGCAATGAGGCATCCCCAAAAAGACAACATTCCACCACCACTGAAATCTCATCTACCACATCGGATATTGACATCCATCTCAAGGCTGACATGCTGCTAGCCACAATTCGAATGAGTAAGGGCGCAGTCCCAAAAGGAGAAGCCAATACAAATAACACCATTTCACTTAGAGAGGAGGACTCTAAGGGGATCAGGGAAGTGCCCTCTCAGGAGGACGATCTCACCACTTCCCCAGCCTCACAAAAAATTCCACCAATAATCACCACAATGGGGAACCCTGAGCACTACCAGATTAGGGTGTCCTATAGTCTTCACAAGACATCATCCCCACTGAAGATATATAAGTGATCGAGAATAATGATGTCACACTGAAAATACTAGAAAGGAGGGAGGAAGCACCAAATACTATAAAAGATGTTATGGATAAAGTGGATCCACTCTTTGATTGCAAGGCTCCACAACCACCAACGGATTATTATACCTTTGTAAATGAATTGATGTTGAGTGAACCTATTGTAGGAGGGAGAACTCCCCAATTCCTTTGAAGTATATATAGAACAACAAGCATATGAAGTTGATGAAGGAAACATGAACCACATGTTCATAGGCACACCTCCAAAACAAGACAACCTATTGGTTCCTAATATGCCAACAATTTCTTGTTGTAGAGACATCTCAAGTCTGACAGCACCAACATTGTTGCCATATAATATGGCAGATATGGACATGACTTATGTGTCGGGAATGCTACTATCTGACATTAATTTCCTAGCTAACATCTTGTATGATGAGAAACCCATACAAGACATCATCTACAACAACAATTAGTTCGCTCTGATAAGGAAATATCTATGTTTAGCTTTTCAACAAATAGCAAATATAAGTAGGTCATTCTTCAAAGTCTTGTGTGGGACTATTATTGAAAAATACATGTACAAAGACAAACTCAGGTCAGTTTTCAATGCGACATCTAACCTAGAAACCTAGCTATACAAAGAAAGAAGCAATGCAACCTCTTGTAAAGAGCTCCAAGACACCCAGGACAAAACTAAAGCAATATAGTTCATAACTTTACCATTCAAGGCCTTCAATCATTGGATCCTAATGATGACTAATCTTTCCACAAAAAGAGTAGTTACCTACAAATTTAGTGCAAGGGACATGCCATGTGGCAGGACAATCTTTGATAATCCAGTTCATAGGATGATTCAAGAAGTCCAAACTGATCAACACAAGTAAGTACAAGGAGTCAGCAAATCATATCTTCCCAATTGGAAAGAGATCTTTATCAACTGCAACATGCCCCGAGAAAAAGATAACTCGGGGATAGTGCATATAGCACTATTGATGATAGAAGCCATAAACAGGGGATTCCTACTCGAGCAAATAGTAAATGAAGACTTCCATGCGTTAAGAGGAAAACATGTCACAAAAATAATCCATAATAGATGATTTTTCTAAGACACACACATGGACAATATTCCGAGGTAGATGTACTTGTTTATTCCCTTACCTGAAAGAATCCCATGGAGAGAGAAACTAAAGCAACTGAAGCAAATAATAGAAACCTCTACTCCAGATGAAAGCATAGCCAATAGCCCCTCCCTCTACTTCAAAGATAACTACGTCCCCACCAAAAGATTCAAGCATTCCTACCCACCACCCTCTCAAACAAAATAGACTTAAATGTCACCACAACACCTCTTCAACTATATTTAGATGCAACCACTTCTTCACCTAAACAAAATATGGTCATATGAGAGGCAGAAGAAGAAGCAACAAATGATATAGAAGAAGAGCCCCCTATCCTATCTAACCTAGGGTGTGACAAAGAAGAAATTATCTATAAAGTATATGTCTATGCCTAGACAACATCTAACCAAGAGGTGGTGGTTCACGAAGAAATAGATGCACCTGACAATCAACCAACAAATAGATTGGAACCAACAGATATAATTCCGCCAACTTTTGTAATTTTTGACAAACATGCATGTTGTGGGATGTCAATTAAAGAAGTCAACTTTCTCCTAAATGAACTGCAACTGTGGGAGGATGACTTCATAACAATTTTTGAATGAGATAACGTGTAGATACTGCTGCCAGACCTTTAGGACATCTTAACAATTGGAGATTACATGCCCGTCAACATCATGACCACTTGTCAGTTACTTCTAGCTAATGAGCTACTTGATGCATACATGCCATTTTACAAAATAGTTGGGGACATTGTCTAGAAGAAGGATTCCAGTGAATTGCAACACATGATTGATCACTTTCAATACAATGTCCCCCAGTGGATACATGTACCTATTGTGCTTGACGGACATTGGGCACTATTATCAGCCAATACACTGAAACAAACAATAGTCTATTAGACAATAGTTCAGACACCTTGTTTAGCATGAAATGTAGAACATATCACAAAAAATAACAGTGTTATCAAGGAACATGCCGCCTAAGTGTCACAAAAATTGTAGAATTGATACGAAGGTATGAACTTGGCCTCCCAAATGAAGGTTTAAAGTCGAAAAACCGCAGTTCTGTCACAGCAGCCCCCAACAAGAACCACTCTCTAATGACCACAGTTTCTACATTATATTCAGGATGTAAATACTAGCCACACTACATCAGGATGTGGAACACTACCAAGATGATTATTATCACCATTTTTTAGGCCAATACATAATGAAGATTTTATCTTCAGAATGGGCACAACTAAAAGACCAACCCTAACTCGCATGTTCTAGATCAAACTCATTCTCTAACACCTCGGGGACAAGAATGATAAGTTTGGGGGAGGGGGTCTGAACATGCAAGCTTGGTACATTTTTATGCTCAACATTTCAGTTGCATTTCAATTTCCGTACATTACTTCACCTTGGCCTTTCCTTACTTTATCTTGGAAAAAACTTTGCTATTTTTTTTAAAAGCCAAATGGTAGATTTTGACTAAAATTTTGCACATGTATATATTCTTGCCTCTTCAAAGGGAAATTTTGATGCATAAGAAGTTTTAAAAGGTAAATTTCAGATCCAATTTTCCTAGATATTGTCATAACTTCCACTCTTAGACTTTTTGGTCTTCAGACTAACCCTTAGCATAACTATTTCAAGAATAATGGATTTAGGCTATCTAATTCACCTAAAACTCAAGTGTGACAATTTTATTACACCAACCTTATATAAGATACTATAAAATGCAAAAAGATGCATGTTATCCCAAGATGAAGCCTCAAGGTAAGGAGGACTCAGTCTAATATGCTCCTGATTTATCACCCTAATTCTCAAGTATAGGTAGAAAAACACATAACCCTGGCAAAGAGAAAATAGCTACCCCTTCTGGTGCTTAAATACCTTCTTTCGGTCCAAAATAGACTCGACAACCCAAACCTTCCTTAAACTACTATTATCTCTTAGCCTGTGAGAAAAAATAAAATCGAGTGGAATAAAATCATGATAGTTGTGCCTAAAATTCAAAAGATGTTGAGTGGCAAAAGACTGAAAGCCAAATTTTTTACCTGCCCTTAGAAGGGAGCCTCACACAACCACCTGATATTACATTAGGGACCAAATTGGGTAACACTGTAACTACAATAGTAATCATGGTTGAACAAACTTGAGAAAGGCAGGAGACATTGCAGCCTTAGCCTACCCCAAAATAATAGTTAAGATCTTCAGAAAAATAAAAGTTGGGTGTGAAAACTACCCCTAACTAGAACCTTGCACAAATACTATTGGGAAAGGGATTATCAATGCATCACGATGGAGAAATCCTTCCTAAGAAGAAGGTCATGACAGGAAATATGAGTAACAAAACTCTTAATCAGAGGGGAAATATCTTGGGATTAATAACTCCTAGCCATGATACACAAGTCTTGATTTGAGGTTGAAGTAATGTCATTCTTCACAATCTAAAACCATTAATATAATAAAGCCCTTTGAAGTCATTTGATGCTTTAATTCTATTTGTTAGCATGAGGATATGCTAGACTCTAAGTTTGGGGTGGGGGTTGATTCCAATTTTTTGGATGTTTCATGCCTTAATCTGCTTCTAATTCCCCCTCATTTTGCAAAATTATCTTGATTTTCCATTATTTTACACGTAAATACCTCTATTGCTTTGACATGAAGGTATCAATGAAATTCTATCCTAATAAATAAAGGATTCTACCATGGACCAGGGCATCCATCAATTCCTAAAACTGATGGAGGCCAAGGAAAGGACATAGAGAAAATGCCAGCATGACCAACAGATCACAAATCGATGGATCTGAGCCAAGAGTACATGATGTTGACCGTCACCTCGTGACTAATGGATGGTATGTTTGACCATAGAGTGTCGAAATTTGATGGCTTCCCTAGACAACCCTCCTATAATCAAAGCCATCATCTTCAAAGTCAATGGCCCATCAAAATACCACTACAGTAGCCCTCAGTTCCCAAGAACCAATGGTTTTACTGGTTCAGCAACCGATGGCCACACATGATTAGTAGTCGATGGGAAGATAGGTTCCATTGAAGGTATTAAAGCCCAACTACACTTCAAGGCTCGATGGCTCCATAAAACAGTAATTCTAAGGTCATTAGGCACACACCTTGAGACACATGCCTAAACCAATAAAATAAGCAAAAGGGAAACAAGTCGAAGCGATAAATAGGATGTATGGAGCACTTTTATAGGGTGGCCATGGGAGATGGATGTGGAAGCTTTATCAGAGGTCACCCTTGCCATCGACCATCCTCTGGACCATCGGTTCGTGGGACGAGAGTCCTACGTGCTCGCCACTGATTCATCCCACCACTACCTTGCTTGAGTTCTTCATTGACGGAAGGAGGATGACAGACTGGGGATTTTTCTACACCATGCTAGATTTGACTTGGATCATCAAACCATCAATCTTGAACATTCTTGTTCATCATCAATGCATATTCCCTCCTCTTTTTTTTTAATCTACCTCCCTACTCTCATTTCTTCCATTCCATTTTGGCAACACTTCATGTCTATACATACTTATAATTTCATAATGTTTCTCACTACTATGAGTGGCTGAACATATAACTTGGGTTGGGAGTAGCCATTAAGTCTCTCCCAACATGTAAATACTTATACCTATTGAATACATGCTCTTAGAAATGTTTATCTCCATACACTTGTTCTTATTGCTTCACTTGTATGATTAGCTACCATCTTGTGATGTTTGATTGTTAGTTCCTCACAAGAGTAGTACTAACCTTATCTAAGTGTTATGGAGTTGCAAGAATGCATGAGAATGTTGGAATGCTTAAGCTAATGATCATTAGTTATATTGTGATTGTTTATTTGTCATTTTGTGAGGGAGACAACCTTAATATCTAGATCCATCCTAAGCTCGAGAGAGGAGGGAATAGACATCTAAGAGGATTTCTTGTAATCTTGCTAAGGGTATACAATGGGTGTGGGTATTGCATGTTGATGATGGACCTTAGATGGTGAAACCCAATCCATGTTCCCTTTTATACTTGATATTTCACTCTTTGGTTTTACTTAATCTATTGTCTTACTTATTGTTTTACTTTATTTGTTTTATTCTACTCATTTGTTGAAGCACCATCATTCCCTAAGGAACATAAGACTTTATCTCACTCCTTGGTTGGTGTAACTAAGCTAAGACTTTATGTTCTTAACACATACCACCCTTGTCCTTGAGTATTGATCCTGATTTACTACATTGGACCTGTATAATAGTTGCGGGGTCCTAAGTGTCAGGTTATAAATTTAAGAGTCTGAATTATCTAGATCCGCTCCTTTTTAGATGTGTGATTTAGGTCAGACAGAGGGTTCTAATGATATTTTCTCTTCTTTGTATACTAACAAACACATGGCATCACTTACTGTTATTGTCCCTATATCTCAACCGGTCAATGTGGCTTTTCAGCTTCCAATCTTCATCTTTTAGTAACATATTATTGAGGTCTTGTTCAAAATTGACACAGTGCTAATCTTTCTCCATAGTGTAGTACTTCTTCAACTCCTTTTGGGTTGTACTAATCATAGGGGTAAGCTTGTCATGGGCTCTTCTCTTAATGGTTGTGAACTTTTTGTCCCAACTTGCTATTGGTTTTTGTTCTTTAGGTAACACTTCCTGGAATTGGGTCACTTCATCCCAATGTGACTTTCACTTATATTAGAATTGTAGATGGAGATGCCTAGAGGCTTTATCTTTGAACCTAAACTTGATCTTTATGTGAGAAACCTTAAACAAGAAGAACAAATTGTTATCAGACCCTATCCTAGACAAAATTTCACAAACCATGTCATTGTGATATTGGATCCATTTCTTGTTGTCCACTTCTCTATCCAATTTCTCCTATAAGACTCCATTATTATAGGTAAACCTATCTCTAGGGCTTCCCATATCAGGGAGGACCGTAAGGAGAAGTGCATTCTAAAATCTGGTTGACTCGTTAGTTGAATTTATTGCTACCGATTTACCCATTGGGTGAAAGCATGCAATTAAATTCTCCCAAAATGGTGGGGTTGCTATATCAGCATGAACAAGGCTTTAGGGTTACGAACTTGGGCATCGAGTTCTGCTATGGAGGCATGCGTGGAGGAGAAGCAGGAGGGGGAGATCCATGCGTGGGAGAGATGAGAAACATTGAGGGATGTAAAGAAGCAGCACAAAAGGAAAAATGTAATCCGCCGCTGCAGCCACAACCACTACCCAAAACCCTAATGGAAAGCGGGGGTGTGGATCCGAGATCGTCTGTCTCTACGTCGGCATGGAAGAAACCTGCAACAGCCGATATGACACAGATAAACGACACATCTATGGAAGGAGGACAAAGCAACGGGGAAGCACCTAGAACGAATCAAGGAGCGGAGAAGGCTGAGATCTTCTTCCTGGAGAAGCTTTTCGAAGACAACCTGGATCACAGAGATGTTACACTAGAGATCATTGATGGAGATCCGGTGCTCGAAGTCAAGCCGGAAGCCATAGATGAACTGGTTCGACCTTGGCAATATGCCATCGTGGCGAGATTGATCGGAGCAGATATCGGTTACATGACGTTGAGGGACCGGCTGAAAGCTATGTGGAATATCACTGGGAGATACAACATCTTCGAACTGGAGCTGGGACATTACGTTATTCAAATGTCTTGTAGGAAAGACTATGAGACGGCGATGTTTGGAGGACCCTGGAAGATATTCGGGAAAAATCTTGCGGTGTGGGAATGGAGCGCCAGTTTCATCCCCACCGCCGAATTGCCCACTTTTATGGTGACCTGGGTGCGAATTCTAAATCTACCACTACACCTGTATGTTCCAACGATGCTGGAATACATAGGTATGGCACTTGGCCGTCTGGTGAAGATAGACAATCACACTCTGAGCAGATCGAGAAGCAAGTTTGCAAGACTTGCGGTTGAGGTAGACACCACAACGAAAATGCAAACGTCCATTTGGATCAATGGGTTAGAATACCAGGTCGAATATGAAGGATTCACATGGCAATGCACGAGATGTGGAAGGGAGGGACATCGCTCCAAGGATTGCGAGGAAAAGGGCGAAACTGGGGAAGCAAGAAGAAACACAGGAGAGCAACATCCACAGAACCAGGAGAAATCTAAAACTGCAGATGAAGGGGGTTGGCTAGTTCAGGGTAGAAAGGGTACTCGAAGAAAACAACTGCATGGCAGAGATAATGGGCGGCAGACTGGGAAAACTACAAATCGATTCGCACAATTTGAGGAAGAAGAAGGTACGGCAGATAGGAACATTGAAGACAATAGCCATGGTAATGGTGAGGTTCAACAGAGAGAAACAAGACCACCGAAGATTTGGAAGAAGAAAAAATCAACACAGGGGAAAAATGGGAGTGGTGAAGAAGAAGATCCTAAGCTGAGTGGCAGTAGTAATAGAGTAGAGAAGAGAGACGAGACACCAAAGGTACGTTTGGAAGAGACAGAGCAGCATGTTGTTAAAAATCCAGAAGTTGACGAAGTGATTATCATAGACAATGAGGATAACACACAGGAGATGACAGTAGAAAAAGATGAGGAAGAAAATACAGGTCAAGAAGCCACCATTGCAGTAGCTCGGAACTGTGATAAAAAGGAGAAGAAACGCACAGAACCAAGCGGGATTGACAGAAGCATTAAAGGGAGTGGAACAAAAATGAAGAGACCAGGGAAGAAGTTACCGGTCCCAGAACCATTGGTACCAAGAAGAAGTCTACGTAGTATACCGGCAGAAGTGATCAACTCAAGCACGGAGGCTGTGAAGAAAGTTCTTGCTGAAGTTGAGAAAGAGAAAGGGAAGGAGAACGTCCCCCCAAGCCAGTAAATAATCAACCCCTTCATCTCTACAACTAGTTATTTAATGTGTGACATCCTCTGCTGGAACGTTAGGGGAGTAGGAAACAAGAAGACGTGCAACCTGATCAAGGAGTTCAAAAACTCAAAGAAACCTTGTCTAGTAGCCATCCATGAACCCAGAATAAGTGGAGAGCAGGCCGTCAATACAGTGAAAAGGTTGGGGTTTTCCAACTCTTTTAGAGTCGATGCCAGAGGTTTCTCTGGTGGTATCTGGCTTTGCTGGAACAACCATGAAGTAAAGATTGATATCCTGAGCTGTCACAGACAGTTTATCTCATGCAAAATCAATAATGGTATGTATGTCACCATAGTGTATGCAAGCCCACAGAAACAACTGCGGAATCTTCTTTGGCGACATCTTGTAGAGATGGGGAGCAAATACAAGGGACCTTGGGTCGTCTTAGGCGATTTCAATGCCAAGATTCACATCAATGAAAAACTGGGCAGCGAGACCTTCGATCACAGAGAAGCAAGTGTGTTTAGCGAGGCACTCCTAGAGGCGGGCTTATCTGACCTGGGGTTTTCCGGAGCTAAATATACATACAAGCATGGCACACTCCTGGAAAGGCTGGACAGAGCAGTTGCTAACGAAATTTTTATGTTGAATTATGCAGGAGCTATGGTGGAGCATCTTCCTCGATTACAGTCCGACCATTGCCCGATTCTACTGAAGATGGGCGGACGTCGGGAGAGCTACAAAAACAATAACAATAACTTCAAGATCAAGGCGAGCTGGAATTCAGACATCAACTTCATGAAGATTGTCCAAGAAAAATGGAAAAGGGAGGACGGGGATTTCAACACAATCCTGGAGAAATCAAAGAAAGAACTTGCAGCTACTGGCAGGGAGGAGTACACAAAATGAAGGAAGAAGAAAGACCGCTTGATGCGCAATATTCTTATTTTACAGGAGAACATGGCGGATCGATACGACCCAATCTCTGATGAGATGTGTATGAGAATACAAGCGGAACTAGAAGCTTTGCTGGAGGAGGAGGAAGAGGACTAGAAGCAAAAAAGTCATATCAATTGGCTTACAAATGCAGATAGAAACACGAGATTCTACCATGCATGGGTAAATCAATGAAGAAGGGCAAACACAATTACCATGTTAAAGAATCAAGCAGGAGTTTGGGTGTCAGAAGCTGGAGAATTAAAGAAGTTGGTGATAAGCCACTTTAGAAATGCCCTAACGGAACCGGTAAAAGATAGGACTCAAGCGTGTGAAGCATGTACAGGGAATTTCAGTAGCCTAACGGAGAATGAACGGCAAGCTATAGCTCAGCCACCTACGGCTGTGGAGGTTGAACGGATAGTAAAAAGTCTGAACCCCTACAAGGCTGCAGGGCCAGATGGAGCGGATGCACACTTTCTTCAAAGAAACTGGTCGTCAGTGGGAGAATCCGTCTGTAGAACTGTGAAGGATGGAATACTAGGACATGAGTTGTCCGAGGAGGTGTGTAAAGTGATGATGGTGCTTATACCTAAACAAACAAAGCCGGATAGATGTGAGATGTTGAGGCCAATTGCTCTAAATAACATTTCTTTAAAGCTAACTTCGAAGGTAGTGGTTGAAAGACTTAAATGTCATCTATCTAACTAGGTGTCGAAGGAACAAAGTAGCTTCATACCCGGCAGAAGCATAACCGACAACATAGCAATTGTACAGGAGGTAGTACATTTGATGAGAAGGAAGAAAGGGGCAAAGCTAATGGCAATCAAAATCAGACTTAACCAAAGCATATGATCAAATTGCGTGGCAATTCGTAGAGGATACCATAATCCGGACTGGAATACCCCATAATGTAAGGAAATACATCATGAATTCTATTACAGGGGGATCGACCTCCATCTACTGGAACGGGGAGGTAACTGAAGCTTTTAAATCAAGTAGAGGCCTGAGACAGGGGGATCCACTCTCCCCGTATCTTTTCGTTCCGTGTTTAGAGCGATTGAGCCAGTTAATTAACCAAAGCATGAAGAGGGGCAAGTGGAAAGCTGCACGACTACAAAGGGGTGGTGATCCCATATCACATGTCTGCTTCGCAGACGATATCATTTTATTTGCAGAGGCGAGCAGAAAGCAAATGAAGGAAATTCTACAGATCTTCAAGGTCTTCGGCGCTGCTTCGGGGTAGACCATCTCAGAATAAAAAACGAGAGTCTTCTTCGCCAACAGCGTGCCTAGACTAAGCCGACAGGATGTTCTAAATGAGTGCAATTTTCAGGTGACTGATGATCTGGGACGGTATCTCGGAGTTCCTATCATCCACAGGAAGGTGACAAGGACGACATATGAAATGGTGTTGGACAAGATCGAGAATAAAATAGGAGAATGGTCAGCAAGAACCTTATCTCTAGCAGGCCGGGTATGTCTCGCAAAGTCCTGTCTAGAAACCATACCTACTTACATTATGAAGACGGCTGTGTTTCCTATTAGTTTGTGCAATAGAATTGATCGCACGATCAGAAGCTTCGTATGGGGGGAGCAAATAAAACACATCCAATGGCTCTAGTGGCTTGGAACAAGTTAGTCTGTGATCAGAAATATGGAGGTTTGGGACTTAAAGCAATGAAAGAATGGAATGAAGCTCTCCTAATGAGGCACTCATGGGACATCGCAACTGGAAAGGAAGGCATCTGGTGCAACAGTCAAAAAGAGAAGTACAATAGATACAAGGAGGATGGAGGAACAAACCTATCCAGACTATGCCGAGCAGCCTGCAAAGGAAAGCAATGCATCTTAGAAAATACAAGAATGGATTTAAGGAGCGGGAAGACAACTAATGTGTGGGAAGACTACTGGATCAAAGAACATCTGCAGCTTAAACATCTCACGAGGAAGCCTATACCGAGCTCGTTAGAGGACTTACAGGTTGCCAGCATGATTAACCTTGAAGGTCAGTGGGACGAGAAGTTTGTGGAGGAGTGGTGTGGCCCAGAGATGGTGACTGAAATTAGGAAATTACCACCACCGGAAATATCTGATAGGAAGGATATCAGGATATGGAACCACACAGTTGATGGAAGATTTAGCACTCGCTCAGCTTACAATCTACTGCGAGAAGGAAAAGACATAAAAACGGAAGGAAAATGGGAGCATATATGGAAACTGAAAGTTCCTAGTAGACTACGTTTCTTCTTCTGGTTGCTTGAACACAAAGCCCTCATGACTAACGTCAGAAGAAAAGAAAGGTTGATGACCGATGATAGCACTTGCAGCAGATGTAAAGAAACCGAAGAATCCATCCTACATGCCCTACGAGATTGCAGGATAGTAAGACGAGTGTGGTCCAAGCTGAAAGAAAGCCAAGCACAAAGTTTCTGGCAGGAGAATAATGCAGGGAAATGGCTCCATCAACATTCAGCAGGCCAGGAGGAAGCTGCGGTTGAATTCATGGTGGCATGCCACTACATCTGGTTATGTAGGAATGAAGCCATCTTCAATAACAGGGAGAAACCGATCAAACATCAGGAGCTTCACATCAAAAGCCAAACTCAGTTAATCTGCCAGTCAAGGAAGACGGTGGCTCTTAATGCAGTAACAGAGAAGCAAACAGGAAAGTGGCGACCTCCAGCGGCAACCGAGATAAAAATCAATACTGATGCGGCTACAACAAAAGGTGGTGCCATTATTGCAGGTGTAGCACGGGACTGGAAGGGTTCCTGGAAAGGAGGATTTGTGATGAAGGTACAAGAGAGAAATGTAACTGCAGCTGAGCTCGTAGGCATCCGGAAAGCAGTAGATCTAGTACGAGGGAAATACTGGAGCCAAGTTACCATTGAATCAGACTGTCTTGCAGCTGTCAAGATGATCAATGGAAGATTGGAGGAGGCAGGACCTAGATACATCCGCACTCTGCAAGGCATTCATATGAACGGGGACAGGAGGTATAACTTCTGTTATGCAGAGAGGAGCATGAATCAAGCAGCAGATCAGCTGGCTAAAAAGTTTAAAAATAAAAAGTGCCTCGATGGTTGGATCGAGGAGGAACCTCCGGATATTATACATATCTTAAAAAAGGAGGGTTGTAATGGCAATACAGACAATGGGTCTGATGTACAGATTGCAGTAGTTAATTAATAAAGAGAAAAAGTGAGTTATTGTCAAAAAAAAAAAATTCTCCCAAAATGACCCATGGCTGAGTTATGTTCCCACTAAGATATTGGACATGGTCCCATACAATTGGCCTACCCCCAGGACTTGGGAAGTATAAACAAAAATGAAGAAAAAGTTGTTATTGATGCATAAGTGAATGTAGTACTAATGGCTCTAAATTATTTACACATTGACTCCCCTTTCGTTCCAAAGGACCCAAATACCACCAGAGAATCATTGAGCCTCCCCTCTTTGCAAGCTAGTAAACCCAATGTATTTAACGACAACTTCACCAATATCTTCTGAGATTTGAGGCTCCCTGATGGAAACTAGCTAGATTTTATATATGTAAATAACATTTTTAAGAGAATGTTTGGCCTAACTTTGGCATTGCCTCTAATATTCCATGCAATTGTATTAGTCATTCGAAATTAGGGAAGTATAGGATCAGTGGCACTTATTGCTTGATTTTCATCCCTAGTCTTCCTCCTAGCTTTTGTTCGTGTGCTATGAGGGTGGTTAACTTGAGTTGTAGATGCATTGAATATTTTTCTTTTTTTTTTCACCTTCATCCTAGCATTGATGATTAGGGTATTATCTTAAGTGTCACCCACTTTACCCTTAGTAGGTATCATTTTTACCTCCAGAAAGACTTAGCTGGTTCCTCATGGACACTTCCAAGTATCACTTCATTTTCTACTATGTTAACTTCTATGTAGGAACCATCAATGCTAGTAGCTTATTTTCTTTGTGTATCCGTGTCTCTTTCTGGATGCTTGTAAGACTAGGTTCATTTTGATTTATAATGTCCTTTTAGATGTTATCAATTTCATTTTTAAGTTATTTATTTTTCCACTAGATCTTCAGTCATGTCAGATTCTCCTTACTATCACTGTGTTGGCTTGCATGGACCTCTTCTTGAGCTGTATCTCCAACTTCATCTTCTCTAAGAAGCTGGTATCTATTGATGCTTCCTTTACCCTTTTGTTGAGACTTCCTATTATCTTTATTCCTTGGTATCTAGTTCATTAGGATGTTCTTCCCATAATACACTCTCCATTTTTCATCCTCTACCTAACTCAACCTTGTGTCATCATTGCTTTCAAGAGGTAGGGGTCACTTGTGTCCTTATCGAGGCCCTTACACTCCTTGGTCACGTGCCCTAGCTTCAAACATTGTAGGCACATATTGAGTAGACTCCTATTGTATTTTATATTCTCTACCATTGATGAGGATAACAAGATGGATATATTTTTTGGTATTTATTTTGATAGATAACCCAACAGTTATGCTTTTGTGGTCATCCATCTTATCAGTTGTCCCACAACTTCCCCAAAATGATCAAATATTTCCTTGTGATAGTAATGGTGGAAGTCCTACCACTCAAATCTAGGTAACTATGTGATTTAGGATTCCATTAAAGGGTTCAAAATAGTCATTCCATAGCCACACCATTAAAGATCTCCTAAATAATGACCAATGACCTTTGGCTAAAGCTTTCACATGATATCCTCTATTGAATAATTGGGACACATAGTATTGATTGGTCAGTTCAAAAAGCTCAATATGACCGATTATTTTTTATAATAGTTTCAAGGACTCCTCCATGGTTAAGAATCCCACAATTGTTCTACAAATATTTATGATAACAACATATTTATATGGTTTGCTTGAGTTTTCTTCTTCGTCTAGGGAGACAAATATCTCAAGGAAGCCTCTTTCATGAACCAACTCAATGTCTTCAAGATTGATGATCTCCTCAAATTTTTCATCAATGAAGAACATATCTGTAGATCCACCTTTGCTTGAACTAGTAACCACTTGTGTGAAAGACTTAGGTTTTTGTGCTGGTGCACCAAGATTGGATTTCCATCATTGACATTTTCCCTATCATTGGCTCGAAGAGTGTAGTTTATGTCCATCAATGAGGTTTCATCATCTCCCTAATCATGCATTCTGCTCCTCATTCCACTACAAAGAAGGTTCAACCCTGTCTCTACAACATGTAGTTGGGTACTTCCTGCTCCTTTTAGTAGGGATGATGTAAGCCTACTACCTTTCCAACATTCTCTATTAATGGTTTGCTGACTGTCAGGCCTCAAATTGGCCATCTCATTACCATTCTTGCACTTTGAGCCACCATATTTATCTAGGGTTTCCCCTAGATATGCACAATTGCCTCTGCCACCTACCTTGTTGTTCTGATAACACCTGTTATTTGTGTATTTATAGGGATGAATTAATTAAATAATCATTCATAACAAAAGTAAGATTGTGTGTGAACAATTAATCCAAAACAAGGGTAAATTCTAACCAAAACACTTACCTAAATATGGCTAATAATTGATTCCCTTGTAATTTTGATGAGCCTTAAGAGGTTTATCAACTGCAAAAGTGACTCTCATCATTGTTTCAATTACTAAATCAGTACAATTATGATTCTCTCACTAATTCATGCCTTAGTAAGAAAAAGTTGGATGTGAAAAGTGGATATGATGGTGGTTGTCAACAATAATTGAAACCAGGAGTCTGCAATAATTGAGAATCATGGGAACTACTTGCATATGAATGTATTGTAAAGTAGTCATCGCCTCTCTTCTTTTTCTACACATTTTAATTTGAGTTTTTTTTCATTTCTCTTAGCTAATGGACGAGTGCACCAAATTAGGGTTAGGACTAAACCCTAAAAAGGAAAAATGCAGTGATCTTTCCTATCTACAATAGGGGCTTTGATTGTTGAAGATTGAAGATTGGGGTGTCATACAACTTCCCAATTGGCCGATACAATCACTTGATTTGATCAACCTTCCTTTGAAATGCATGCCCACTATGAATGGTTCATTCTTGATGTGATATCGACTCTAATTAAATATGAAGATATAAGGCTCTCTTAAAAGTCTTCAAAAAGTAATGATATGTATGGTTACAAAAGAATACATGATCATTTGAAAGATCCTACGAGATGTAGGAATTAATAGAATCATTTGAAGAGTTCTAGGTTGGTTGTTAGGACCTTCAAAAGTATTGTCTCAACTGCTCTAGCTCTCGAACAATGCTCAAGATGGATAAGATTGGGCACCAAACAAATTTCCATATTTAAGGTAGCCTTCATGATTATTGATTGTATTGGTTAATTATCTACTCCCTAGAGCAATTCTAATTCTCCAAAAAGTGCTCTACATAGATAACATTGGGCACTAGACAAGTCTCCAAATTTAAGGTTGCAAGTATGACCGATGACTATATCGAATAATTGTCTGCTTCCTATAGCTTCTATAATATCCCCAAAATTTGAAAATTGAAAATATATTTCAATTCATGATGGGAAGATACACAAAAAGGAATAATGAAGAGAATAATAGGACCTTAGTTAAGGTGTTTGAACCCTAGAGTTACATAAGTCTATAATTGAAGTAAAGTTGAGCATATGGGTGAATATGGGGCTCAGTTGAAACTCTATTATGATCAAAGCCTTAATTTCGTTTCTTAGATTATAATTAAGCTCTTTAACACTTTGAGGGGCCCATGGTATGAACTGTGGGTCTGGGAACCCAATTCAATCCCCTTTTAGGAAATGATGATTTACATATGGGTCACTGAGATGTAAAATAAGAATTGAAGCATTTCAAGATCATATTAAATACTAAGAATATTTTTAGTTGATACATAATCATTTTATAATATAATCGGATAAACTTCAAATAAATCCAAATAATATTGTGGCCTAGATAATGAATAAAAGAATTATCTAAGATGAGTCTTTCAAGTCAAGTTTTATATACTAAAAGAGGTTGTTTGTGCTTTATCTCATGATCAAAGATAGATAATAGGAATGTGACAATTATCCTAAAAGTGGGGACTAAACAAAGTACCTTCATGTCCTATTTTATTAATATCAGAAATAAGAGTGTCAAGTGGAACTTGATATCTATGAGGACAAAGGTTGACCCAAGATAGACTCTTGGATTCAGGCCGATTTGTGAAAAGTAGGTCATCATCTCCACCCATAAGCATGGATCTTCCAATGAAAACCTGAGTCCAAATCTGAGCAGTCACTTCCATAGCCCCCTCTCCACCTCCCTCTCTACGCCTCCTAATATTCACCAAGCTCCACACATCCCTTCCTCATCGAACTGATTCCACTCAAATATAAGATGGCATTATCATGAGAGATAATGATAGTAAGTGGTGTTATCATCACACAGTAGAAGAGAAACCTACACATACAAAAACTCAACTTAAAACACCTATATAAGGCATTAAGGGGTCTTCGACCAATGAAGATTACGAGAGTGAAGCATCTGGACACCTGAGAGCATTCCCACAACACCATGTCTTCCCCTCTTCTCCATGTATGATGGAAGATACTAGAAGGATCCGAATTTGGTCCCAAGATATAGAGGGAAGCATCCAAGCTGATAGAGTGTCATCAAGCTTTCTAGGAAGCTCTCTGATGATTCTTCTATCTATCCATGATGAAAAGGTATGAATTCAAGTCTTGTTATCCTTGTAAATTCCACATCCATAGCCTGACTAGATGCCAACCTTCATTCCAACTGTCCCAGCCACCTTCAGCATGAACCTTTGACTTGCACATTTTGGTGAGGATGTGCGACGCTACACAAACCCTTCACTAGCCATATGAATGTTGGAGGTAGGTGAGTCAACACAACAACTGACCCACCAGAGCAGGAGTTGCGCCTTAAACGAGGAAGGGGATAACCTAGGGACAAATGACCCCAAAGTCCATGGGGTGTGTGAGTTAAATGCAAGGGCATGGGTGCCTTTTCTCTGAGCCAACCTAGCATAGTAAACAACTAGATACAAAATTGCTGACGTGTTCAACTCCTATTGGTCCAAGTAAGTTTGGTATGCAATGCTTATGATTGGTATAATTGATGATAGTCAAACTATATATAATTTTTTTCATAAGAACGAATAGAATATGAATAAAATGGAATCATATTCTAATTATGCTTCATGCTTCAAAAGTATAGCTACTATATGGTCATAGGGTGATTTATGTAAGTAAACCCTACTTTTAATGAATAATATGTTTGACACATTGAATAAGGTTATTTCTTGATCATATTATAATATTTTTAAGTTGTAATTGATGTTCTAAGATCTCGATCAGACTTAGTTAAATAATGATTATCTTTTAGGGAGCTAAGCCATAAAAAAGTAAACCAGGGTCTGAATCTAATGTGCTTTATTGTGATAAAATTTTGCATGATCTAATCGGATCACTAATAATGATGTAACATGTTAACCCTAACCCCCAACACTAAGATAACCCTAGAACCCAGATCTAAGCCACCTTAGGTCTAACTAGAAAAGATATGAATGTATGGTGACACTTTAGGGTTTAAATACATGCAGTGTGAATATTGGTTGATTGGATGTACTTTTGCTTGCTTTGATTATAGCATTACATAAAGTATTTTAGGATTATACTGTATGGTTCTACAATGAGGCACATGGTTACGCTAATGAATACTCAGATTATCGAATTCCGAAGTTTGCTGAGGTTTTTGGAAAATTGAATGAATGATAACTACTGGATGTTTATTTGTTTTATTCTATCTATAAATCCCCTATGAGTATCACATGCGTACAAAAATTTTTGAACCCTGGGTTTCACTTATCAAGGGTAATGCACTTAAGTCCAATGATGGACACTAAATACATCAGAGAGGGCATACCAAGCATATGTTAGAATATGAAAGAAAACTCAAGTTAATATGTGCCATTAAATGATTGTTGAATATATGTATATGTGACGTTTTAGATGAACCCACGTACTAGTATAAAAATATACTGATCGCATTTTATTTTTCAGCATTTTAAATAGATGATACACATGATACAAAGACACAACCATAAAGATGAAAGCCATTGAAGATATTAAGGATATGTCAAGGAGGATTAGATAGTTTAGTATTTTTATCATTTAAGTGTATATTAGTTCTTGATGTATTCTTATAACACCTTCAAGGTGTATCATTCAAATATATGTACTCATTCAATGTTAAATACATGGAAATTATTTACTATTCTTTATTAATTGTCAAATATGATACTAGACATTCAGAGTAATGATCCTCAACTTTAAGGTCTCTCTTGATCTAAAGACATTGAAAAGTGGGGTCATTACATTTGGTATCAGAGAACAGATTTAGCAATTAATATTTAATTGTTTATAATTTCAAACAATATTTATATATAAGGAAAATTATTAGGGAATAACCTAATAGTAATGGTGTCTAGAAATGATCACAGTTTTGGAGGCTGACAATATTGTCCTCTACACCCTTAAGTTCGTATACATGGACTCCCTTAGCCAATGCAATACCTGCCTGGCCAAAAGCTAGGGTTTTCTCGAAATAATGTGTCTTATAGGTACATAATCTCTAAATTTTATACACTTCTCATCTCTCTATTTAATAAACCCAAAAATATGCTACCCTCCTCATCTCAAGTTAGGGTTTTTAGAAGAAGTAGGATTAAGGCATCCTCTGTCAACTAATGAACACATAATGTTGAAATATTGATGTGATTTTGACAAATAGTTATGTGTTTTTTGGGTTTTCTCTAGTGAGGGTAAACCCTAGAGCTACCTAGGTATGGGTAGGAAAAGCCTGTCACCCATAAAGGATTTGACTAGAGTAACCCGATAGGGTATGAAAACCCTAGTAGGTCAAGGGAATAATAAAACCCTAAGATTTATGGTGTGATCTGACACTATCCCTAAACCCTAATCCTCGGAAGTGGGAGTAGTTTGGGTGAAATACAAATAATACCAAAACCACAAGTTCTGGAAAATAGAATGAAGAAATACAAATGGGTTGGGTGACCCAGTTTATACCCTTGTTTCACATGCATACAAGTATTTGTAGTAATCCATGCATGAGGCACATAAAGGGATTTGAATATAAATGATACATATGAAATCAGTAATGAAATATAAAATGTTGGACCCCCAATTCACTTTTAGAGTTAGTGTCCCAACCTGGGGTGGGTCAACCTAAGAGTGGGAAAAGGTCTACGGGGGAGGCATAACCCTAAACCCGTGGGATCAAATTGTTGATAGAAAGCATATCCTCCTCCTAGAGGTCAAGAAGACATCCTAGGTTAGGATCTTCCCTATAAGGTGAGTTGACCAATATCATGTTAAGAATTAAGAAAACTTTGGACGTCCTCTAAGGATCTAACCCTAAAGGGATGGAATGTGATGGGATCGTAAGGGAATAAAGTCATGGAAGCCTCTACCCCTACCTAATCAAAATAAGTTGGCAAATGAGAGATATAATTTTAATGTATCTAAATATGAAACCTTTCTTATAGAAATACTAAGGTAAATATGTAATGGCAAGTAATCAACATGGAAGGAAAGTATGCATCTAAGGTATATAACCCTACGACCACCGAGTTTGGAAAAGAAGGGTGTGTGTTTGGATTAATGCCCTAAATCCATAATTAGGAATAAAAAATTTGGTTTAAGAAATATCAAGTAAAATGTGTAATATGAAAAAGATAAAACCTTGGAATAAAATTCTATGAAGCAAAACTAAGTCATAAACTCTCTTGGGGAAGGATGAGTCATGGGAGATAGAAACCTAATGATATCAGAGACCCTTTTCCTAAATCAAGATGTAAGTAATGAAGAAACAAATAAAATTATGACATCTCTATGAACCCTAGGCAGGTTAGATCCCTAAGTCAACCCTAGGGTCTAGTAGAAATGCTTAAAGGTACAAGAATCCCAAGGGGTTAAGAGTCAATCATTTCCTAAGTATATAAGGCCCAAGGGGTCAGAGATTGCCATCCATGTGTATTAAAGGCCCAAGGGGTTAGGAGTTATCCACTCCATGTGCACCTAAGGCCCAAGGGGTCAAGTGGAAAATGGAACTCCATATATGCATAAGGCCTAAGTGTTCAAGCATGTACATGATGCCCTTGGCGTCAAAGAAAGATCACTCGATGGGTACCTGTACCACTAGAGATCTTAAGGGAATGACTATAGATAATGAGATGTGAACATAAGGAATACAAAAACATATGTATTGATGGTTAAAATAGAATTTAAAAGGGAGTTCTGCACAAACTCAAGGGTGAGAAAGTATTATTCCTAAGTGCTTGTTATTTAAGAAAAAATGGGGAATTAAAAGGTATACATAGTTTAGAGTCATTGCCATTATGATTTGACCAAAATTCGAAATTATGAGATAAGGTGTGGATACACCATCTCATAGAAATGGGTGAACTATGTATTTGGACTATAGTCAAATGTTTATTTAATCTTATTCTGAGTGTGAGAGATGGGGTACCCACATGTGATGTATAAAATTGACATATGAAGTTGAATATCCTAAATTGAAATTTAGTGGAATGATCTAAGGTTTTTAGGTGTTACCCTTACATGAATATAGTGAATACTAACTAGTAGGTTTGAAACCAAGGGGAAAATGTAATGACCAAGTGAAAATGAAACAACTAAGTGGTGGAATTACCCTAACATTGAATTAGGGTTTCAACCTTAGTAATATGAGAAAAGTTTTTACTAGTAAAATTTATCAAAGGTAAACTAGCAAACACCTATCCAAGAAAGGTTTATATCCCTAATGTTTGAGGAAAATATGAGTTATCATTCGCCTTAACCTAACTAGGTTTGAATTTGGAGGAGAAGATTCATTTTAAGGTGGGGTGAATGTAATATCATCGAAATGGGAACATTTCAAATATAATTAAAGTCATGATAGTAAGATACAAAAAAAGGAACAACAAAGAGAATAATAGGACCTTGGTTAAGGTGTTTGAACCCTTAGAGTTACAAAAGTCTTCAATTCAAGTAAAATTAATCATATGGGTGAACATGAGGCTTAATTAAGACTCTCTAATGATCAAAGCCTTAATATTGTGTTTTGGATTATAATTAGGCTCATGAAAACTTTGAGGGGCCCATGGTTCAAACTGTGGGTCCGGGAACCCAATTCAAGCCCTTTTTGGTAAATCATGGATTAAATATGGATCCCTGAGATGTAAAATAAGAATTGAAGCGTTTTAAGATCATGTTAATATTAAGAATATTTTTAGTTGATAAATAATCATATTATAAGATAATAGAAAAAATTTCAAATAAATCCAAATTATCTTGTGGCCTATTTAACTAATCAAACAGTTATCTAAGATGAGACTTGCAAACCAAGTTTTATATATTAAAAGAACTTGTTTAGGCTTTATCTAGTGGTCAAAGATAAATAATAGCAACGAGAGTATTATACTACCTTTGTGTCCTATTCAATTAATATAAGAAATAAGAGTTTTATCAAATCAAAGATGTTATTTATGAGGACAAAGTCTGGCGAGAGGTAGACTCTTGGATCTGGGCTGGTTTGTGAAAAGGGGGTCATCCTGTCCACATGTAAGTGGGGATCTTTCCACAAAAACAAGAGTCCAACTCCTAGAAGTCGCTTCCATAGTCCCCTCTCCACCCCTCTCTCTACTCCTCCTAATCTTCACCAAGCTCTACATATCCCTTCCGTACAACCAACAAACTTTATCCAAATCTAAGGACGACATTACCATGAGAGATAACAATAATAAGTGGCATTGTCATCACACAATCAAAGGGAAACCTACAAATCCAAAATCTCAACTTTGAATGCCTATATAAGGCATTATGGGTCTTTGACCAATAAAGATTACAAGAGAGAAGCATCCTAACACCTAAGAGCATTCCCACAACACTATGTCTTCCCCTCTCCTTCATGTCCGTGCAATATTCTAGCAAGAGCCTGATTTGGTCCAAAGTTGTGGACGAAAGCATCCAAGTGACCAGAGGGACATCGAGCTTTCTAGGAAGCACCCCAATGCTTATTTTATCTCTCCATGAAGAAAAGGTACAAATTTGAATCTTGTTATCCTCGCAAATTCCACCTCCATAGCCTAACGAGATGCAGACCTCTATTCTCACCCTCCCAACCACCTTCAAAATGACCCAGTGACTCGTCGATCCCGGCGAGGATGTGCGATGTTGTGTAGACCCTTCATTGTCCATATGAATGTTAGAGGTAGGCAAGTCAACATATTAACTCACACACTAAGGCATAAGTTGAGCCCTTCCCAAGGAAGGTGATAAACTAGGGACAAATGAACCCAAAGTCCCTAGGGTGTGTGCATTAAACTCAAGAGCATGTGTGTCTTTTTCTCTAGTCCTTGCTGGCCCAGTAAACAACTAATATAGAGCTATTGATGTGTTAGACTCCTTTTGGTCCAAGTAAGTTTGGTTTGCAATGTTTATAGATAATCATTGTAGATCTGATGATGGTCACCATATATATCATTTTTATCAGATGAATGAGTAGAATTTGAATAAATAGAATTAGATTCTAGTTATCTTTCTATTGAAAAAGTATATCTACTACACGGTTATAGGGCGATTTTGTTGGTATGTATACCCTGAGAGCCAATCATGGGATGATTGGTGGGATACATTAAGATTGATTTGATAAACATCAAAGGCAAGCTTCCAATTCTTTCTGGTTTAGTCATATGAGATAATGATAGAACAGATTGAATGTCTAGAGAATGACAGTACTCAATGATGTATGCTTTCAGGTTGGGGACCTAAATGATGAGATCATATGGATGATAAGAGTTTGTACATTCTTGTTATGTCCCTAGTCGGATGTCATGGTGAAAGGTAGATAGACAGCAATGACACACAAGACTACATTGTGGTGTTGGTTGATGACAGAATCTCATTAGTCATGATATAGAGATATCAAACCAAACACATAGGTACTTGTTAAAGAATAAGTGTACCGGACAGACCCACCATGAGTTTGACACATGGAACCATGATATGGTAGTCACAGTCAGTACTCACAGTGATGGTGGTGAGTGTGATTCTTTGACCTGAAATCACTACACTCAACACGTGTCGTTGGGCACACTTTGACATCATCAAATGCAGTCCTGAAACATGGGTTGTTATAAAGGTTATGATTGGGTGGCTTTGACACATGGGGCTTTTGAGGGGTGAGTGATAGATATGGGATTTGTCCCTCCTGAGGGAGTATGATATCCATGGCCACTTGATGAGTAGGATTGATAAAGACATGCACGCATGTGTGAATCAGTATGTGATATCGATGTCATACATATCTCTTCCAATCTACTCTGAGATCAAGAAAGTGAATGAACGTAGACAGGATGACTGTTCCACGCCTCGAGTTCATTCGGGATATAAGTGACAAAGGAATTATACATTCACTGTAACACATTCACGGATTGTAGGATTGAAAGTTGTTCTCCAACTTTCTATTTCACTTGGGTAGCACTGATGTGTGACTAGGCACCGCTCTTTTCTTGTGAAGTCATAAGTGTTATGGACTTTCACTGCCAACGTAAAATGGACCTGCAGGGTCACACACATAGGATTTAACCTGGAAGAGGAGTTTTGTCCATGAACAAAGTTTAGATTGATTACTAAAGGAGTTTAGTAGTTCAATTAAACACTCAATTAATTGATAGCTCAATGTCATAATGTTCAAGGTGTAGGACACATTGATAGGAGTATCAGCTTGATTGAAACTGCAATTGAATGATTCTGCACAATCTGCACTCCCGACCGATCGGCTCATGTGATGAACCGATCAGCTCATATGGTGAGTCGATCGGCTCATGGACAGGATGAATGATTGTTTCAAGTGTTGAAACGATTAGTTCAACTGGTGCAACCGAGCAAGTTGGGAAAGTCAGATTGGTGAGAAATTTCTTTTCGTTTCACTTGCCCAATTTGATTGGAACAAGGATTGGTATTTGATACCAATTAGAAACAAAAGAAGGAAATTCAGTCGGGAACTGATCAGGACCACAAACCAACCGGTTCAGAAATGAACCGACCGTTTCATGGGTCCCAACCAATTGGTTGAGGTGTCAACCGACCGGCTCAGGTCCCCAGCCGACCGTTTCAGAAATGAAACGATCGGTTCAGGTTGCGAGTTGGTTGTTTTTATGGAAAATCTTGAACCCTTTTACTCCTTCTTTAGTCCCATATTTCTCGGGATAGAGAACCATGTCCCATGACCCTCCTATATGTATAGGGATATTGGGGGCTTCTCAAAGTACAACTTAGTGCAACCAGTTGCTCTGTGAAGTTGTCGTTCTGTCTGGTTTTGGTAACCGAGAGAGCCCGACCAAGTGCTACCCGATAAGGGAGGCACAACAAGGGAAAGACAACTGCAGAAAGCGACTGGTGGCAGGAGAGTGTGTCGGTGACTAGTACGCCGACAGGAGGGTGCGACTCCTTCCAATTCCTTGTGGGACAAGGATATTGGAGTTCCAGGTGGTCTATGTGGACTACTTCAGAGGCGGGAGATTTCTGCCCCTCGGAGGACAGCTGTCAATCCCGACAGTCCCGGTGAGACCAGGAGTTGTCAGTCCCGGTGCGACCAGGAGCTGCACAAACACTGTCCAAGACCAGAGGTGAAGACCGTACAAGCCGCGAGGTATTGTCTCCGAGCAAGCCTCAGGACAAGGTATGATTCCACAAACCATCCTTTCCTATTGTATAGACGTTGACGCATTTCCTTGTTCTGGGTTTGGGGAGGAGAAAATTTTTTGTTTCCGCTGCCTTCTCAGTCTCCCCTAAAACCCAACAGTGGTATCAGAGCCATGTCAACTGCTCTATACTTTAGGATTATCGATATGATCGATTTTGGTTTGTTGCCTTTATTTATTGAATACGATGCGAAAAAAAATTGGCTTTATGCATGTCCAATCCTAAATCCACAAATCCCAATTTACATATATGATATGTATTATGAATACACTCGATACGCGTCACCCTTAAACGAGTTTTGTGGTGGATGTATAGTGTGGTTATGGCCAATAAACCCTATCTGTGTATGGTTGTATGTGGTTGCTTGCATCTCGGTCTGCGCACTGATCTTCCTTCTCCTATTCCTAATGTAACTCGAAATAATTTGAGATTTTCTTTCCTACCTTTTCTCCCCTCGAATGTAACTCGAGGTTTCTCTTTTTACAATGTAAAATAGGATAGAATTTTATTTCCTATTATGGCAAAGAATGGCGGATATCCTGACGACAGCTGAGACGATTGGTTCAAGGAGTGAACCGATCGATTGACGTTTGAGACGATCGATTCGAGGAGTGAGCTGATCGGTTGATGACCGGTTTGAGGAGCGAGATGAGCGTGTGGCAGCCATGATGAGATGCACGACGACCAGGCGAACCGATCGGTTGGAGGAGCCAACCGATCAGTTGTTGGCACCCAGCCGACCGACCTGATGGCGAGCTGATCAGTCATGTGTTGAGTTGATCAAACCCAGAAAGGCAAAGCACAAAGTTCATCTTGTACAAGTTGCATGTGATGTAGACCTAGATGATCGTGATTTCTCTTGGCTCGAGGAATCACATTATGATGGCCATAATCATCGCTTTTATCATTTTTCATGTTTTCTATGGGATATAGCATGTATATGATACATACTATGTATTGTGGTGATTGGATATGTATATGTATATAAAAACCAAATCCCTCATTAAATATTAAGTTTTAGATGCCTTCCAAATGTGACACACATGAAAAGCTTGATCGACCAAGTGTGGGCACGCCCTAGCGTGGTGCACCGTCTATCTCGTGGAAGCGTGAAGGATGGATATGTGGGTCTGCCCTAGCAGGGTGCATATTCATCGTGTTTTCTTTGGGTTGGACTTAACAAGGTGATCTAGATGGGATCTAGTACCTTGAGGCATGGAGGTGATCATGGCAAGGAGTTGCATATGACATCTTATCAAGAGTTACATATGATGCAATTGGCAAAAGTTGCCTACCTGAGAGATCTAAGTTGTGGGTGACAGCCCTAGCTGGTCCATGATTTAGAGGATTTCAGGATCTTGCCCACTAGAAGGTTGTACATTGCAATCTTCCGAATTGATGGTGAGGTCTATCAATTTGAACTAAAATAGTGGGAGTGATAATTAATTAAAGGCCTAATTATATCGTCAACTTTTCAAATCAATCAAATAAGTCAAAAATGAGTTTTTGGACTAAAATTGCATATTTCCTTTTGTAGTACAAATGACAACAAACAACAATCACTTTTCTTTGTGATCGGTCCTTGAAAAGGACAGGCTAAATGGGACAAACTTCCACGACTGGTATAGGACATTGAGAATTGTTCTCACTCAAGAGCGAAAGCTCTATGTCCTGGATACTCCAATTCCAGAGGAACCTGCTCCTAATGCACCAAAGGCAGAAAGGGATGCTTACAAGAAGCATTATGATGATTCCATTGATGCAAAGTGCTTGATGTTGTGCTCTATGAACCACGAGTTGCAGAGACAACATGAGAACATGGGTGTCATTGAGATGATTCAGCATCTCAGGAACATGTATGAAGATCAAGCTCGGCAAGAGAGATACGATGTCTCAAGGGCACTGCTCAAGTACGTCATGCCAGAAGGAGATCCAATTGGTCCTCACATACTCAAGATGATTGGGTATGTGGAGAACCTAACAAGATTGGGATTTCCAATGAGCCAAGAGTTGGCTACTGACGTGATACTGCAATCGTTGACAGAATCCTACAGTCAGTTTGTGATGAACTACAACATGAACAACTTTGATAGGCCAATGTCAGAGTTGTTGGGCATGTTGAGCCGAGACACATATGAAGAAGGACAAGCCTAAGTCTGTGATGGTGATCATGAGCAAGAAAGGAAAGTCCAAGCGCAAGGGCAAGGGCAAAGCTAAGAAAGGTTCTGATGTTAGCCAGGAGCCCAAGTCATCTTCATCTCTCAAGGCCAAGGGAGGCGTGACCAAGAAAGGCAATTACCACCATTGTCAAAAACTAGGACATTGTAAAAGGAATTGTCCTCTCTATCTAGAATAACAAAAGAAGAAGGAGGTGACAACCGTCTCTACTTAATGGTGTCATGAAAGTAAACTTGTAGCACTTTTGAGGTATATGATACCAAGATGTAAAGTGTAAAGCACTCAATAAATGGGGCAAGTGTTGCCTCCATAGATAGGATTACTTTAGTTTATTTTCAGCCTAAAGGCATGTAATATAGTTATGAACTGCTATTTCATATTTGCCAATAAATAGAAACACTTTATTTTTGCATATTGTATGACAATGATGGCAATCAATAAAGAGATGTTTCAATTTCTAAAGATATGATCTTTTTGGCAATGCCTTGTTTATCTTGTGGTATTTGATATGCATAAGATAAAATGATACCTAAAAGTTATAGATAACTCAAACAATCAAATTAGCATCAATCATGAGAAATTCATTTCTAGTTTCCATGTGATGGATAAATATAGACTTTTTTGGTTAGAGAACCAGTAAGAGACATGAATATCTTGAACATGATTAATCAATCTTCACTAAAGGTAGTGGGAGAATGATTATCCTATTAGGTATGATACATGTGATGTATTTACATACCTATTGGAACAAATGCTAATACTTCAAATGGTGTTTAGAGAAATATCAATATGAATATCTTGAAGTGTTCAAGATTATCATAGATGAAGTGCAAATTTGGTAAAGTATTAGTTCTTGATGAGATCAATGAATGAAGTACTTAGACCAAATGCTTGAGATCCTTATGAGTGATTATGATAGTGTATCATAGTGAACTTATGATTAAGGCATGGTGATGTCTAAATCAAGAAGAAATCATACTCTGAGGAGTTAGAGAATGATTATCAAATAAATGAATTCTTCTTAATAAAAGAATACCCCTCACTAATCAAAGAAATTAAGAATCACAAGGGTTGTGAGTTCTTATATCCTTAACAGATACACCTCAATTATCTATGTGATGAGTTGTTCATGTGATGAGTCAACTATCCAGATGAATATGAGGAACTGAATTTTGAGTTATTGTTTATGACCATTACATCCTAAATGACATCCATGTGAACCATAAGGTATGACCTTGATGGTAGCACCCATTGGATGAAATCCATAAGTGCAAATGAATCTTAAGTGTTAAGACACATGGATAACATTTTGAGAAGGATGATGCTTGTTGATTGCAACTTAATGACTAAAGGCATTTGGCATATGGATACTAAAACCGCATTCCTATGAGGAATAAAACAAGGATGGGTACATGACACAACCTATAAGGTTTATGAATCCACTAATGCAAATGAAGTCTATAAGTTACAATGGACTAATCAATGTGATTGATTGAGTACAAGAAACTCAAAATTGGATCTTTACTTTGATGATATAGTCAAAGGGTTTGACTGATATGTCAAAGATAAAGAAGGGATCTGTGATTTACCGGGAGCGTGTTCACATTCCACATGTTGATGTGAAATGGAAATGTTCTAGAATGGAAATCCAAAAGTGCAAATTATCTTTAAGGAAGATAGAGATGTTTCCTATGTGATAGGAATAGAGATCTATAGAGATAGTTATCGAAAACCTCTTGACCTAAAAAGGAGAAAGCATACATTGGCAATCTGTACTGAAGGGTTCAGTATGCACAGATTAAGTGGGAGAAAACTTGTCCATGTTACATGGAGTTAGTATCCCAAGGCCAAGTGTCCAATTCTTATGAATAATGGGAACACTAAGAATAGATATGGATCTATCATGTATGTAATCATCCCATTACCTTGCATGTATGGACATGGCAAGAACAAAATGCATTCATCATCTTGTATGTAGGACATGGCAATATGATGTGCTCATCCTGATAACTCGTATGTGAGACATGATGAGTGGATGTCTGTCTACTTCCAGTAAGGGTTACTGGAATGCCATGAGAACTTGATAAGTACTTGGGAAGTACTAGTTCTATGGAGATAAGGAAGTGTTCAATGTAAAAAGTTACATTGATGTGAACTTCCGAAAGGACAGAAAATTAATCGCAAAATATATATAGGATATATAAAAGTGAAAGTTTGTTGATAATTGGAAGTGTTCCAATAAAACCATTTAAAAGGAAATGTCGAGTATCCGTGTGTTAGAGAACAACAGTGGATACTATATGGGTCTGGAAGTTCATGAGATGAACTTAAAGATATTTTGCTCATTGATGAAAAGTATGGAATCCTTGATCATGTAATATGGCTAAAGGTTAGCAAAGGAATACTAGATCGCATATTACGGCAACTCCATCTCATATGTGTGACGTAAAGGAAGAGATGTGAGACATGCAATTTATATTGACTTTGGCAAGGTGTTTCCATAACTCACTATGTTCGCACTAGAGCACAGTAACATGTGGGACATGTTTGAAGATCACTATGAATATGATTCAAGGGTGATTGGCTCGCAGTGCAAGTGGGAGTCTGTTGGTATGTATTCCCTGAGAGCCAATCATGGGATGATTGGTGGGATACATTAAGATTGATTTGATAAACATCAAAGGCAAGATTCCAATTCTTTCTGGTTTAGTCATATATATGAGATAATGATAGAACAGATTGAATGTCTAGAGAATGACCATACTCAATGACGTGTGCTTTCAGGTTGAGGACCTGAACGATGAGATCATACGGATGCTAAGAGTTTGTACATTCTTGTTATGTCCCTAGTCGGATGTCATTGTGGAAGGTAGATAGACAACAATGACACACAAGACTAGATTGTGGTGTTGGTTGATGACATAATCTCATTAGTCATGATATAGAGATATCAAACCAAACACATATGTACTTGTTAGAGAACAAGTGTACCGGACAGACCCACCGTGAGTTTGACACATGGAACCATGATATGGTAGTCACAGTCAGTACTCACAGTGATGGTGGTGAGTGTGATTCTATGACCTGAAATCACTACACTCAACACATGTCGTTGGGCACACTTTGACATCATCAAACGCAGTCCTGAAACATGGGTTGTTATAAAGGTGATGATTGGGTGGCTTTGACACAGGGGGCTTTTGAGGGGTGAGTGATAGATATGGGATTTGTCCCTCCTGAGGGAGTATGATATCCATGGCCACTTGATGAGTAGGATTGATAAAGGCATGCACGCATGTGTGAATCAGTATGTGATATCGATGTCATACATATCTCTTCCAATCTACTCTGAGATCAAGAAAGTGAATGAACGTAGACAGGATGATTGTTCCATGCCTCGAGTTCATTCGGGATATAAGTGACAAAGGAATTATACATTCACTGTAACACATTCATGGATTGTAGGATTGAAAGTTGTTCTCCAACTTTCTATTTCACTTGGGTAGCACTGATGTGTGACTAGGCACAACTCTTTTCTTGTGAAGTCATAAGTGTTATGGACTTTCACTACAAACGTGAAATGGACCTGCAGGGTCACACACATAGGATTTAACCTGGAAGAGGAGTTTTGTCCATGAACAATGTTTAGATTGATTACTAAAGGAGTTTAGTTGTTCATTTAAACACTCAATTAATTGATAGCTCAATGTCATAATGTTCAAGGTGTTGGACACATTGATTGGAGTATCGGATTGATTGAAACTGCAATTGACTGATTCTGCATAATCTACACTCCCAACCGATCGACTCATGTGATGAACCGATCGGCTGAGCTTGGTGAACCGATCGGCTCAGATGGTGAGTCGATCAGCTCATGGACAGGGTGAACGATTGCTTCAAGTGTTGAAACGATCGGTTCAACTGGTGCAACCGAGCAAGTTGGGAAAGTTAGATTGGTGAGAAATTTCTTTTCGTATCACTTGCCCAATTTGATTGGAACAAGGATTGGTATTTGATACCAATTAGAAACAAAAGAAGGAAAGTCATTCGGGAACTGATCAGGACCACGAACCGGCCGATTCAGAAATGAACCGACCATTTCATGGGTCCCAACCAATCTGTTGAGGTGTCAACCGGCTCAGGTCCCCAACCGACCATTTCAGAAATGAAACGATTAGTTCAGGTTGCGAGTTGGTTGTTTTTGTGGAAAATCTCGAACCCTTCTACTCCTGCTTTAGTCCCATATTGCCCGGGATAGAGAACCCTGTCCCATGACCCTCCTATATATAGGGGTATTGGGGGCTTCTTAAAGTACAACTCAGTGCAACCCGTTGCTCTGTGAAGTTGTCGTTCTCTCTGGTTTTCGTAACCGAGAGAGCCCGAGCAAGTGCTACCCGATAAGGGAGGCACAGTAAGGGAAAGACAACTATAGAAAGTGACTGGTGGCAGGAGAGTGTGTCGGTGACTAGTACGCCGACAGGAGGGTGCGACGCCTTCCAATTCCTTGTGGGACAAGGAGATTTGAGTTCCAGGTGGTCCGTGTGGACTACTTCAGAGGCGGGAGATTTCAGTCACTCGGAGGACAGCTGTCAATCCCGACAGTCCCGGTGAGACCAGGAGTTGTCAGTCCTGGTGTGACCAGGAGCTGCACAGACACTGTCCAAGACCGGAGGTGAAGACCGCGCAAGTCGCGAGGTATTGTCGCCGAGCAAGCCTCGGGACAAGGTATGATTCCATAAACCATCCTTTCCTATTGTATAGACGTTGACGTGTTTCCTTGTTCTGGGTTTGGGGAGGAGAAAATTTTTTATTTCTGCTGCCTTCTCTGCCTCCCCTAAAACCCGACATATTTTTGTAAGTAAACCCTAGTTTTGATGAAAAATATGTTAAATATATTGAAAAAGGTTATTTCCTAGTCATAATATAATATTTTTGAAATATAATTGATGTCATAAGATTTTGATCAGATTCAGTAAAATAATTATGATCTTTTAGGGTGCTAAGCCACAAATAATAAAATTAGGGTCTAAATCTAACGTGCTTTATTGTGATAATAATCTCCATGATCTAATTGGATTGCTAATAATGAGGTATCATGTTTAATATTATGACTTACGGTTACCCTTAATGTCAAGATAGGGTTCGTATCCATTATGACTCATGATAAGGTAAGATTAGGGTTTTGAGTGGAACCCTAACATACAACACTAAGATAAACCTAAAACTCGGATGTAAGCCATGTTAGGTCTAAGTAGAATTGATATCAATGGATGGTGACACTTTAGGGTTTAAATACATACAAATTGAATGTTTGTTGATGGGATGTACTTTTGCTTGCTTTGATGATTGAATTACATAAAACATTTGAAGATTATACAACATGGCTCAACAATGAGGTACATGGTTATGCTTATGAATACTCAGATTATTGACTTTAGAAAGTTTGCCAAGGTTTCACAAAGATAGAATGAATGATAACTAATGGATGCTTATTTATTTCATGCAAACTATAAATCCCCTATCTGCATCACATAATATAGAATATTTTGAACCCTGGGTTTCACCCATCAAAGGGTAATGCACTTAAGTCCAATAATGGATAGTGTATACAAATGAAAGGGCATACCAAGAATGGGCTAGAAATGAAATAACATACAAGTTCATATGTTCCACTAAATGATTGTTGAATATATGTATATGTGATGTTTTAGATGAACCCAAGTACCATTATAGAAATATACTGACTGTATTTTGTTTTTTGGAATTTAAGGTAGATGATATACATGATACAAAAACAAGAAGATAAAGATGAAAGCTATTGAAGATATTAAAGATAAGTCAATGAAGATTAAATAGTTTAGTATTTCTTCTCATTTATGTACAAATTAGTTCTTGATGTATTCTTGTAAAAACTTTTTGAGGTATATTTTTCAAATACATGTACTCATTAAAAGTGAAATAAATGGAACATTTTCACTATTTTGTATTATTATTAAACCTAATCTTGGAATTTTAGAGTAATGATCCTAGACTTTAAGGTATGTCTTAATTGGGAGACATTGAAAAGTGGGGTTCGTTACATTTGGTATCACAACCCATATTTCATAGTTAATATTTAATAGTTTATAATTTAAAATAATCCTTATATATAAGGAAAATTATTAAGGAATAACCTAATGGTAATGGTGTTTAGAAAGGATTACAGTTTTGTGGGTTGAAAATATTTTCCTCCCCACCATTAAGTTGCTATACGGGGACTCCCTTTGCCAATGTGATTCCTGACTGGCGAGAACCTGGGGTTTGCCTGAAATAATGTTTTTTCTCGGTTCCTCATCTCTAAATTTCTTGTACTTCTCATCTCTCTACTTAATAAACCATAAGATACACTTCCCTCCTAATCTCAAGTTAGGGTTTTGAGAAGAAGTAGTATTAAGGCATCTTATGGTTTTGAAAAATGGTTCTGTGTTATTTGGGTTTTCTCTAATGAGGGTAAACCCTAGAGCTACCTAGGTATGTGTAGTAATATCCAATCTCCCATCAAGAATTTGAGTAGAGAAACCCAATTGGGTATAAAAACCCTAGTAGTTCGACGGAATCATAAAACCTTAAGATTTTGGTGTGATCTCTAACCCTAACCCTAACCCTAAATCCTAATACTAGGAATAAAAAAAACCCTAAGATTTGAATTCCTTAATTTCAAATGTTTTAAAGGAAATAAATTTTATTGCAAAAGAGCTAATGATAGTGTCGGTTTGGACTTAAGGTCCCAATATCATTCATTCATGTTATTTGATGTGTCATTGATGCATAATTTTTGATAGGTTTTTTATGGTCTTTTAAAAACTAATTCTTGCATCTTGCTTGGAAGGTATAAGCCTAAAATTGTTCTTTGACTATCCTGAGTAGTTAACCCTATTCATGGGTTGTAGACTTGTCTTGGAATGCAAGTAGGTTTTTATTACCTTAAGAGATGACATGCCTTGTTGGACATTTTCTTTAAAGATATATGCAAGGATTGCTATGGATTAAACTCTATCCATATCTTGAACTGTTTGTTCTATGTTTGTTGCCTACCATATTCTACCAATGGTTCCCTAACATACTCTATCGGTGGATATATATCTCAATTGTGAAAGGAGACTGACACGAACCCTCCCTCTATTATCCTCAATCAAGGCGAGCGAAGAGGGCAATGGACGTTATCATAATTCTAGGATCCATGTTTAGCAAGTAACTAATAATAATTTGAAATTTCATTGAATGGAAAAGAGTTTGATAACAATACAAAGATAGAATGTTCTCCATGGGAGTTCCATGGAAAGGGAAATCGATATTGAAACATAAAGTAAATATATCTATAAATCCTCTATTAGACTTAAGTCATCTTTTCTTTTGGTGTCATCTTCTCTGGATGTCCATCACTTTTTAGATAATTTGTTGTTTAACCTAACCGACAATCAAAATGCAATGAATATATCTCTTTACTGTGTGTACATGGTGCAAACAAAATATGTGCATGTAGTTTAAAGATATTTCCAACGATACGAGCAATTATTATTAGATCATTGAACATGCATTTTCTGTTATAGCTTCTCAACCCATTATTGCTCAATATCTATGGTACTCTCTCATAGGGTCTTGTCCCTAGATTGGACGCACATAACGTTCACTTTTGGGCTTGGTATTCTATAGGCCTTCCCATTCGGGTTTGACCTCTTGGTGAACTTCCCTTCCGGGCTTGGTCATTAGCCATTTCCATAATGACTTTCTTTCTCTTACCATATATTCAACCCTCTAGAGATATAATCTTGGGTTCGAGAAAGTTATGTTCATATAAGGTGATACACACAACACCTTATAGTTTGCAAGAAGTAAATAAACAACCAATCAGGATAATGGCAATACACTCATGAAACTTCAAAAAACATGAGAAGTCGATTGGTGTGGTTATTCATAAGTAACCACGTACCAACCTTCATGGGTGACTTAGTCTCCAAGAAAACAAGTGTAGATTTAATTAACCTGTAACTAATGTTTAACACCCATGTATTACTTTTATGTTCACAAGCTATCACTTAAGTCTAACTTGGGCCCTAAGTTAGGGTTTTAGGGTCAATTTAGGGTTACATTAGGGTTAGGCTCCACAAACCATAATTATCACATATGTAAAATTTTCAACTTAGGATACCCTAATTAACAACACGTGAACCCATTATCCTAAATTAGATCCAATTGCGTTCTTTTATCCAATTAGATAAACTTTCTTTAGTAGGATTAACTAATCAAGATATAATGATCAATTTCATGAAATTAGGGTTTGTATGTATTAAATATCATCAAGGTATGAATTACTATATACATTTGGAAATGCGAACAAAATCAAGCAATGAAACCTACTTCACTAAATTCTACACATTTTTCTGATCATTTTCTTATATATATTCATTGTCAAATGAGTTACCATTTATTTTATAGATTTTTTCCCAAGATTAAACATATTCTAGCCAATCGGGGATTGCCATGTTACAAAGATATACTATTATCTACGTGTGATATTTCCCTATTTAATTCCCAAGAAAAAGACACATCTTCCCATTATGTTGTGACATTTATGCCACGTAGATGAGGGCATGATGGTCCAATCCCCCAGGGATTGTTCCTTCTCTTGCCCAAAGATAGAACGTTGGGCATGGGTAAACCCAGAATTGACTGGGCTACTGGAGGCATAGAAGCCATGATTGACGATCCAAGGGCCTTTGTCAGGTCCTAGTGAAACTAACTGGCCAAAGTGCGGTGGCAAAAGAGGTCTAGAGCGATTTCAACATGTCTAAGAATAGTAGAAAAGAATGGAGAGGGAAAGTTGACAATTACCTGCCAACTCGACAAACGAAGCTCGCCTCAAGCTTCTTGTATGTCCATCAGGTAGTTTCCACCCCACATCACGTGATGTAGTGGCATGAAATGCATCCTCAGTAAGGATTTTCAATCTTTACGCACTATGACTAGGGGAAGTGAGAATAGGTCCTCATTGTTGCCTTTAGATGTATTGGGCACCCTCGGGGAGACCTTGCAATGCTTCTGGATGAAGCAATTGGCCTAAGGTGCCCTGGGTTCAAGAATGATGACTACAAAGAATTGGAGATAGGGTGCAACTAGACAAGGACAATTAGAGTGCTTGGTAATCAATTGAGGGTTGCTATGGATGCATAAGGGATCAAGGTGCTGAAGGTATCCTATTGATAGGATGTGCATGTGTATGGAGGATGGAAATCGGCAACCTAGTTTTGGAATTTTCTTGCGAATTGGGTTTTCCCAGTTCACATTATGAAATGGGTTTGATTTTGGCTCATTTACTCAGGTTCTTTCTCCCAATTTTGATGAAACGTGTTTCATTGGAAATGAGGGAGAGGAGAGAGAGATAGGCTTGGGGCTGGTCGATGTGTCAGTTTTCAAGTCAGATCGGGAGGTAGACGATGACACCCGATTGTCCGATCTTGATCTAATGGTTATCAAATTAGTCCCTACCTTTTGTCACACGACTAAATCTCAAGTCATGTAGCCTTGGTCCAAGGTGTACTTATTTAGGCTATTATTTTAATCCGATCGAATATAGTATTTCCACTTTATTCAATTCTTTAGAAAATTCTCTAGGATTTGAGAAAACTCCAAATGCTCTTAAATTTTATTAAGGAAAATACATAATAACTAAATCTTAGATTGTGAAAAAGTTGATGGAAAAACATAGAGGTTAAATACATTTTACTTGCCTCCCAAGTATTTGCTTTATTTTAATTATTTAAGGCATGTAATAACTCCTTCCCTACCCAAACTTGGCAAGTAATCCTATTTCGGTAGATTTCCACGTTGGGTGCAAGATAGGGCCAAATTAAGTCTATAAGTTGCCTTCGACTTGTCTTTCAAGAAATCTAAGACATTACCATATATTAATTATCATTTTTTCTTACTCTTGGAAACCCTATATTATTGATTTTTCCACTATTTCCTAAACCAACAATTAATAATAGATTACTAAAACAACAAAATACACAAAATCCTTTCTATGTATATAAATTTCATTCATAACCCAAAATTATTAAACAATACATAAAAATATCAAGATTTCTAATTTTTCCTGAACAAATCATTATTTGCATCTGCCGATATATTAATACATGAAAATTTAGGTTATAACATCCTTTCACCCTTACATGAATTTTTTCCTCAAAATTCAAATTGGTTATAAAAAAGATGGGGATGGAATTTTTTTTGAACGTCTTTAGCTCCCATGGGGATTCATCCTCACCATGGTGTTTCCAAAAACCATTACCATCTCAATATTTTTTTTATTTCTACGCTCTTTTTCCTTCAAATCCAAGATCCTCATAGGCGACTCGGGGTATGTCAACCTTCCTTGGACCTCCAAAGGTTTGATGTTCAACACATGGACATGATCCTTCCCATAGCACTTTATATTGTACACACACGTCATGTATCATGCTTTATTATGACAGTAAAGCTAGACGATAAGTGGGATCACCAATCTGCTCTAGAACCTCAAAAAAACCTCAATATTGGGGACTTAGTTTTCCTCTATTTTTGGCTATAGCTCAGAAGGGTCAAATTCTCAAAAAGACATGATCTTCTACAACAAAGTGCAGACTTGTCTGCTTTGCATTAGTATAATACTTTTGCCGATCCCAAGCTTTCTTCTATCTCTATTTGATCAAAGAGACTTTATTAGCATACAACTGTAGTTCTTCTAACCTAAGCAAGGTCCTCTCACCAACATAATCACAGTGAAGCGAAGACTGATGTGGCTTCCCAAGAGATTCATATGGAGGCCTCCTGATATTGGCTTAGAACTGTTGTTGTAGGCAAACTCAACATGGGTAGATATTGTTTCCACAATCCAACCCAATCTAGGGCACATTCTCTTAACATACCTTCTATGATTTGAATCATGCATTCTAAGTGACCATCGATTGAGGGTGATAGATCGTGCTAATCTTTAGCCTTGTGTTGAGTTCTTCTTGGACTTATTTCCATAACTTGGAGGAGAACTTAGGGTCACGTCGAAGATGATTGAACTTGAAAGACCATGCAAACAAACTATCTCCTAAATGTAAATCTCAACTAGGTATGACACCTTGGCAATAATCTTCAGGTCAAGGAAGTGTGCTGACTTGGTTAGGCGATCCACCATGCCCCATATAGTCATATCCTTTCCTTGTTTTGGAAAGACCCACCACAAATCCATGGTGATTTGGCTCCACTTCTACTCAAGAATCTTGATGGATTGTAATAACCCACCAAGTTGTTGGTGTTCAACCTTCACCATTTGGCACATGAGACAACTTGGCACAAATGAGGCTATGTCTCACATCATTCCTGGCCGCTAAAGGGGCATTGATGGTCTTTGAACACTTTAGTGGTTCTGGGATGTATGATGTACTTCCATCCATGAGCTTCTTGCATGATGCTAGCATGCAAAGGTGAATTCTCAGGTGCCTAGATAAGAAGCTTATATCTGATTCAGCCATCTACACCTACAGATAGGTGGGTTTGAGGTTTTACCAGTAGGCCTATCATCTTCTCTAGATCTAGATAGACTGACTGGACTGCTACTATCTCAATCAATAGGTCAAGCTTGATTTGAATCTTGGAAAAATAGGTTCTATCTGCCAATAGTTGTAGAGTCCATCTAGCAAAATCTTCTAGTCTCATCCATTGGGTGGCCAAACCAGCCACACAATTGAGTCATTTATGACTGAGGGCATCGACTACCACATTAGCCTTACTCGGATGGTAGCCTATGGTGAAATCAAAATCCTATAATACTCCATCCAATGTCATTGTCATAAGTTTAGGTCCTTTTGAGTTAATAGGTATTTCAAACTCTTATGGTCAGTGAAGATGTCAAAGGTATCCCCATACATGTAGTGTTGCCAGATATTTAAGGCATAGACAATTACTGCAAGCTCCAAGTCATGGGTCATATAGTTCAACTCATTTGGCTTGAGTTGTCTTGAGGAAAAGGTGATGATATGATGAATTTTCTCCAACGCACATCCTAACCCAACTTTGATACATTACTGAAGATGATGAATCCATCATTGCCTAAGGGTATGGTCAACATAGGGGCTAAGGTGAGCTTTTCCTTTAACTCCTAGAATCATGTTTGATACAAGTCTGACCAAACAAACTTCTTCTACTTTTAGGTGAGATTTGTGAGGGGAAGAGAAGTCTTTAAGAAATCCTTGATGAGTCGTTGGTAATATCCAATAAATCCAAGAAAACTGTGTATTTTTGTGGGGGCTTTGGTGTTGGCCATTCACAAGTAGCATGTATAGGGTCCACTGATATGGTTCCTCGAGATATGATGTGTCCAAGGAACATGAATCAGTCTATCCGAAACTCACATTTCAAGACTTTTTCATAGAACTTCTGCCTTCTAAGTATATCAAGGACCTTAGACAAGTGATCATGATGTTGTTCTAGGTCATTATAGTAGATTAAGATGTCATCTATGAACAACATGACAAATGTGTCGAGGAAGGATAGAACACATTATTCATGAGGTTCATAAACACACTTGGAGCATTGGAAAACCCAAAAGGCATGAGAAAAAACTTGTAGTGACCATAATGGGTTCAGAAAGTAGTTTTTAGGATGTCTTCTTTCTTAACTCGTAACTCATGGTAGCCGAATTTTAGATAAATCTATGGGAAAAGCGGGTAGTTTTGAGCTGGTCAAACATGTCAAATATATAGGGTACGGGATACCTATTCTTGATTGTATCCCAATTTATCATTATGTAATCAATGCAAATGCATAGCAACCCATCCTTCATTTACATAAAAGGAATTGGTGCTCCCCACAGGAATGTTTGGGTCAGATGAAGCCCTTATCTAGGAGTTCCTATAATTGCTTCCTCAACTCAAGAAATTTGACGAGGGCCATTTTGTAAGCCCCCTAGAAATTAAGTTATCTTGAGAGCTAGCTCTATGAAGATATCCACCTCTCTTTCTCGAGGTATGCTTGGCAAGTCATCTAGGAACACATCAACATAATCCTGACTACCTCTATTTACTCTAAGGGCCACACCTTAGGCTCCAACTCAGTCGCTAAATCTACAAAAGCTAAACAACATTTAGCTACCATCTGTTCTTCCTTTATGGTTGATAGATATAGGATGGCGGTGGAATCCTTCCTACCTCAGATGGTAAAAGGTGGATAACTCGACCTTTATGTTTTGATTTTCTTTTACTTACAATATATTTTGCTTTATAGTTATAAAGATAATCCATTCCTATAATGACATCAAGATTCATATCAAGGAGGATAAGATCAGTAGGGAGTTTGTTATTTATATACTTATCAGGGTTGATTGGTGTCTTAAAAAGGGATGAGAAGGTACAACCACTAGGGGTAGTGACTTCTAGAATGTATCCTAAGTCCTTGAAATCCAATCAAAGAATTGTTGTGAGATTTCATGAAATGAAGGTATTGGTACAACTGGAGTTGAATAAAGCTCTAAACGTACATACCATGATATCAACCAGTACTACATTTTATACATGGAAGTCATGTTGATCCAACGATCATGAACTCACGAGTTTACAGAGGTAGCGACAAGCAAAGAAGAGATGAAAAATGAGAGATTTTTTGGATGTTAAAAAAAGCTCATAGGTGCCTTTTCTTTAAAAGGAACAAATCGTGTATGAATGGATGTGAAGCAGTTGTAGTTGGAATTCAAACCATCTATTTCCAACAACAACCAGAATCTCAAATAGATGTGTCACATGATTAATTTGTTAAGAGGGCCAAGTAGAAAAATCATGGAGCCGTGCTCATGGAAGGAGCCACGGACACAACTTCTGCTGACATGCCCAATTAAAGGGTTTTCAAGAAATAGATCAACCCAGAGCATCTTAGGATGTCCCACAATGATCATTCATAGAACATGTTCCCTTGTGTTCCTCTAATATCATATGGATAAGTATCCATATATAAGGAGGGAAGTAGCTAAGCTCACCCCATGTAGGACTAAAGTTTTTCCCTTTTTGGCTTTAAAATACCAATATTTTCTACAACAAGACTCACCTCTTTGTATGTTTTCTCAAGGAGATAACCATATAGTTGGGTGATCATAATCGTCACTAATGGGGGAGATAAAGGATGGCTCCTTAGTAAAGATTCCATTTAAGGCAAATGAACTTCTTTGGCTTACTTCTCACTTTGTTTGGCATGTTGGTAGAAGGTGTATATGAGATTGCATTGAATGTTAAACTCAATCAATGATCAGTGAATGGTGTGACAATTGAATTATAGTGGCCAATAAGTCCTTGTCACCTCATCACCTGACCTCACATCTTAAGTGTCGGTTGTAAAAGGCGTCGGTTATCTACAAAACCGACACCTAACATCTTAAGTGTCAGTTGATAGTAACAAACCGACATCCAATTGGACATTCCTTTACCCTAATTTTTTTGGCAGACACGGCGCACGCACACTTATCACGTCGGTTATGCTAAGACAACCGACGCCCATATTGGAACTTTTGGCGCAAAATTTATCTTCATTCAACATAGGTTATTAGGTAAAACACCGACATTGTATCTGATATTTGGCTTAATTTGTTTTTGCTTGAAAATATTAGATTTCGCAGGCTACTTTAGGCGTCAGTTTATTTTCTTGAACTGACATTGAATGAAAAGTGATACCCGTGTCTAGCTGGTCTTCAAATATAGACGTTGGATGTCCTTATTAACTGACGTTTAATATTAACAGCATCAGTTTTACTAAAAAACTGACGCCTCGAAAAGTGACGTTGAACGTTGTTTCTATAGTAGTGGGCATAGACAATTACTGCAAGCTCCAAGTCATGGGTCAAATAGTTCAACTCATTTGGCTTGAGTTGTCTTGAGTCAAAGGCGACGATATGATGATTTTGCTCCAACGCACATCCTAATCCAACTTTGATACATTAGTGAAGATGACGAATCCATCATTGCCCGAGGGTATGGTCAACATAGGGGAGAAGGTGAGCTTTTCCTTTAACTCCTAGAATCATGCTTGATACAAGTCTGACCAAACAAACTTCTCCTACTTTTAGGTGGATTTGTGAGGGGAAGAACAATTTTAAGAAATGCTTGATGAATCGTTGGTAATATCCAATAAATCCAAGAAAACTGCGTATTTTTGCAGGGGATTTGGTGTTGGCCATTCATCAATAGTCTGTACAGGGTCCACTGATATGGTTCCTCATGATATGGTGTGTCCAAGGAAAATGACTCGGTCTATCCAAAACTCAAATTTTAAGACTTTTTCACAGAACTTCTTCCTTCTAAGGATATCAAGGACCTTAGACAAGTGATCACGATGTTGTTCTAGGTCATTATAGTAGATTAAGATGTCATCTATGAACAACATGACAAATGTGTCGAGGAAGGGATTATTCACATTATTCATGTGGTTCATAAACACACTTGGAGCATTGGAAAATCCATAAGGCATGATAAAAAACTTGTAGTGACCATAATGGGTTCAGAAAGTAGTTTTTAGGATGTCTTCTTTCTTAACTCATAACTCGTGGTAGCCGGATTTTAGATAAATCTTTGGGAAAAGTAGGCAGTTTTGAGCTGATCAAACATGTCAAATATACAGGGTATGAGATACCTATTCTTGATTGTATCCCGATTTATCATTATGTAATCAATGCAAATGCATAGAAATCCATCCTTCATTTACATAAAAAGAATTGGTGCTCCCCACAGGATTGTTTGGGTCAGATGAATCCCTTATCTAGGAGTTCCTATAATCTCTTCTTTTGTATGCCCCCTAGAAATTGGGTTATCTCGAGAGCTAACTCTATGAGAAATCCACCTCTCTTTCTCGAGGTATGCTTGGAAAGTCATCTAGGAACACATCAACATAATCCTGACTACCTCTATTTACTCTAAGGGCCACAGCTTAGGCTCCAACTCAGTCACTAAATATAGGAAAGCTAAACAACATTTAGCTACCATCCGTTCTGCCTTTATGGTTGACACATATAGGATGGTGGTGGAATCCTTCCTACCTCAGATGGTAAAAGGTGGATAACTCGAACTTTATGTTTTGATTTTCTTTTACTTAAAATATATTTTTGCTTTATAGTTATAAAGATAATCCATGCCTATAATGACATCATGATTCATATCAAGGAGGATAAGCGCAGTAGGGAGTTCATTATTCATATACTTATTAGGGTTGATTGGTGTCTTTAAAATGGATGAGAAGGTACAACCACTAGGGGTAGTGACTTCTAGAATGTATCCTAAGTCCTTGAAATACAAACAAAGAATTGTTGTGAGATTTCACATTATGAAGGTATTGATAGAACCGGAGTTGAATAAATCTCTAAACATATGTCCCATGATATCAACCAATACTACATTTTATACATGGAAGTCATGTTGATCCAACGATCATGAACTCATGAGTTTACAATGGTAGAGACACACAAAGAAGAGACAAAAAATGATAGATTTTTTAGATGTTAAAAAAAGCTCATAGGTGCCTTTCTTTTAAAAGGTACAAACTTGTATGAAAGGATGTGAAGCGGTTGTTGTTGGAATTGAAACAATCATTTTCCAACTGCAACCAGAATCTCAAATAGATGTGTCACATGTTTAATTTGTTAAGTGGGCCAAGTAAAAAAGTCATGGGGTCGTGCTCATGGAAGGAGCCACAGACACAACTTCTGCTGACGTGCCCTATTAAAGGGTTTTCAAGAAATAGATCAACCCAGAGCTTCTTAGGTAGTCCCCCAATTAGCATTCATAGCACATTTTCCCTTGTCTTCCTCTAATATCATATGGATAAGTATCCATATATAAGGAGGGAAGTAGCTAAGCTCACCTCATGTAGGACTAAAGCTTTTCCCTTTTTGGCTTTAAAATACCAATATTTTCTACAACAAGACTCACCTCTTTCTATGTTTTCTCAAGGAGATAACCATATAGTTGTGTGATCATAATCATCACTAATGGGGGAGAGAAAGGATGGCTCCTTAGTAAAGAGTCCATTTAATGCAAATGAACTTCTTTGGCTTACTTCTCACTTTGTTTGACATGTTGGTATAAGGTGTATATGAGATTGCATTGAATGTTAAAGTCAATCAATGATCAGTGAATGGTGTGACAATTGAATTATAGTGGCCAATAAGTCCTTGTCACCTCATCACCTGACCTCACATCCACACCCATGTAGTTAAATGCCATAAGTGCACATCAACTAACCAGAATGGATAAATGGATAGATTTTAGACCATGTTTTAGCATGATTTGTTCTCAAAATGTCCTAAGAAGTATCATGTCCATCTGCCCCCTCCTCTATGAGATCTATGAGATTTTATTTCTTGTTTAGGTTTTTCTAGATTTTGGATGCAATTTTAAATGGAAAGTATGTGGGAAATAGTTGATTTGACAAAGCACTTAGAATAAAAAGTCACAAAATAAGGTTTGCATTTTGTAAATCAATAGACCCATTTTTAGGATTTGGTTTAGATAAAGGAAATGCATGTTTGAAACTTCTAAAGTAGTAAAAATATTTTCTTTCCAACGTCTCTTACGCAGTCCATAGAAAGGTTCTATTTTTGTAACATCAGACAAAGGAGTTTGTCAAACGGTTGGAACATTAACAATTTAATTTTTAGAAGTGGACAACATCACAAGTGTAGTCAGAGCTTCAAACCCTTATATTATCATACCCATCAAATTATAGTACTAATCTTAAGATTGTTATCTTACTACATAAATAGGGAATTTTGAAAGAAAAAAATACTATTGGATTTGTTGAGGCATGCGTAATGCACTATGCCTAAGAGTAATTCCCCTTTATTCAATGACGTAGGATGGTTCAGTAGAAAATATGGTGGTGACTCTCTCAAGGTACATGGACAATTGCATCGGAGATGTGTGCACACACAATTTGTAGCATCCCGACAACCACCGACAACCATTAGTTAATCGTTCTTTCAACAAATATCAACATATGTGTTTATTACGGTAGCAGAAAACAAAGAAGAGAAGAAAAGTGAAAGATAATTTTTTATTTTTGAATATTAAGAAATACTCACATGTGCCTTTGTTTAATAGGATCACACCACACTGGAAAGGATGTGAAGCGATTATGATTGAAAAACAACTAAACTACAATCACAACCTCAAAAATATGTCACGCATGTAAATTTTTTTACATGGGCCAAGTAGAAAAACCAAGCCATGACCATGACCACACAAAAGTCCCTAGAGCCAGAATTTACACCCCCTGTGCACAGGACATGACATATTTTGACATGTCCTGTTAAAGAGTTTACAATCAACATCGACCCAAACCCCCTAAGGATGCCCCACTATGGGCATGTGTAGCATATGTTTCCTTTTATTCCTCAAATACCCTATGGATATGAATTCATATATAGGGAGAAGGAAATTCTCTAAAACCCACCCATGTGGGGCTAAAAATTTCTCTTTTGACTTTAAAATACCACTTTCTACAACAACTTCCCACTATTTGAAAATAAAACAATAAAAATTTGAATAAGAGCTCATTGGAAGAATGAAAGAAAATGACATGAATAATTTTTTAATCGAAGCAAAATAGTATATGTGCATAATGTGTAGATGATTAATGGAACTATGTTCTTGGATCAATTCCCCTCTGATCGATTAGAAATCCAGTACTCACATGGAATTCACAAAATTAATTGTCATTCTTATGATTTGGTACATTTAGGCCATGTGCTTACTAGGAATATTCATGAGTTCTTTAGAGACTTGCCCATATCTTAATAGAGCGGCCCCACTCAACACTCACATAGTTCAACATTCATGACATTATATTACAATTATATACACCACAATGAATGGCTATAAATCCTTTACGAATAAAATAATATTCAACTATGTCATTGCAAATTGTTATTTACAACATAAGAATGAGATACAAATAATTACAATACATTTAAGATTTGCTAGCCAACAAGCTTGCAGATAAGCTAGCTAAATGGGCCTCGCTTGAGGGTATTCCACAATGTAGTTGGGAATCATGCCCAGAGTTTGCCTCTGATATTTGGGGTAACGAAACTGGGAACCCTGTAGACATGGAGAACCCTATAGTTAGCCTGATCCGGGAGCAGGATGAATAAAGTCCCCGGTAATAAAAAAAAGATTTGTTTGACAAAGTGTCTGAGAGCGGAAGGCAAGGACCTGTGAACGTGGGAAAACCTTAGAAAAGAACGGGTATGTCTAATGAAGGATTTCCTAACACCAGTGAACTTCACTACTACATGTCCTGATAGAAAGCTAGACTTTCAATACAAAATCAACAATCACAAGCGTTCAAAGCCATTGTGTCAATTTGAGATAGTGAGCAGTGGTAGAATCAATCATGCTGCTAAACAATGCATCAGTCATACAACCACTTAGTATTTTTTCCATTGAACCTCCTTCTTGGTATTATTGTGTATCAATGTTGAGTCTCCATAATTTTGATTTCTGGTATGGGCATAAAGCCATTCTCCTTGATGTGCTTCTCACGAGTCTTTCACTTAGTGGCTTGCTTAGAGGATCGACCAATGTTAATTCTAACTTTACATAATCCATTGAGATGATTCGATCACATATAAGCTACCTCAAAATGTTATGTCGTAAATGAATATTTCTACTCTTTCCATTATAAACTTTTGTTTTATATCTTTCTAGGGAAACCTGATTATCACAAGTGTATGTACATTAATGAATAAGGTTTCACCAGAATGGGAAGATCTATTCGAATATGTCTAAGCCATTCAACTTTAGTTCCAACTTTTCTAAGGAAATAAACTCAGATTCCAATCTAGAACGAGCTATAAATGTTTTGTCACCTCCACCCGTAGTGAAATGTAGCCACTTGTAGATTTTGATTCATCTGAATAAGAAATCCAATTGGCATCACAATATCCTTATAACATAGTTGGAGAACCTCAAAAAATCAATCCATGATTATTTGTGTCTTTTAAATATCTCAAAATATATAGAGCATCCCAATGGTCCTTGTTAGGATTTTGAGTATAACTACTTAATCTCGCAACTAGGTATGGTAGATATGTATGAATATAGTTTATTATGTACATCAGTCTTCTAACTACTTGTGCATATTTAATTTGCTAAATATTAATATTTTTGTTTTTCTTAGTATTGCAATTAAAGTTAAAGGCGTGTTAATTGTCTTACAATCAAACATAAAATATTATGAGAATTTTCTCGGCATAATCTCTGGATAGAGCATGATAAAATGATCAAATTTAAGAATTTTAATTTCTAATATTATGTTTGCTTCTCCCATATCTTTCATATCAAAGTTAGAATCCAAGAAACTTTTAGTACTGATTATAGTTTCAACATTAGTATCAAATATAATCATGTCATCTATATAAAGACATATTAGCACCACTTTGGTTATTGATTTTGGAATATATACATATGTCTCCTCCATTAATGTGTAACCCGCATGATGTAATGACTATATCAAATTTCTCAATCCATTGTTTAGATACTTCTTTGATGCCTTAGAGAGATTCTATCAATGTGCATAACATATGTTCTTTCTCGGTATAATGTAACCTTTTGGCCGATCCAGAAAATTTCTTTTAATAGATATTCACACAAGAATGTAGTTTCAACACACATTTGATGTGTAATTATTTTCTTAATAGATTCTAATGTGATTAGAATCCTAATTAAGGAAATTCTAGTTACATTAGAAGAAGTATCAAAGTGTCAATCTCCTTTAGTGGTTTATATCCCTTGACAACTAATCGATCTTTATATTGATTAAAAGTCCCATAAATTTGTAATTTTATTTTGAAAATCCATTTACATCCTATTGGTGCCCGATAGAAGATCCACTAACTCTCATGGTGATTAGATAATATCAATTCATTCTCACTATTAAGTGCTTCCTTCCATTGGGAGGAATTAGATGAATTAATAACATTATTGCATGATTGAGGGTCATCATCTATAATATAAAAATAGAAGTCATTTTCAAAATTATGTTTTGTCCACATGCTACTTGATCTTCTAAGTTCTACATCACCAAGTTTTAAAGCATCATTAGTATCAGATGTACTTGATATATTCTCTACAATTTTATTTAAAGTATTAGATAATTTTTTTAGAGTTTTCATAGGAAAGATATGCTAAAAAAATTCTAATTTTTCAAATCCAATGATAGTGTAAAGTTGTTCAACATTGTTGCTACTTATTAGAACCAAAAATTTATATGTTGTACTATTTTGAACGTAACCTATGAAAATACCATCTAGAGTTATAGATCCTAATTTTCTTTTCTTAGGTTTATTTAAGAAGACTTTACATATACATTCCACACCTTCAAATATTTCAAATTAGGAGGGTATCCTTTTAAATTCATATTGCACTTATTCATCTTCCTAATAGGAATACTATTTTGAATAGTAAGATGATAAAATCACTTTGCCTTTAAGTTGTTGGGTACTCCTGATTTAATTAGAATATAATTTGTCATCTCTTTTAGAGTTCTATTTTTAAGTTCAAAATCCCATTTGATTGAGGCGAATATGGAGGAGTGTATTCATGTATAATACAGTGGGTTATACAAAAGTCATTAATGGAGATCAATCATATTCACAACCACTATTAGTTGAAGACATTTTATATTCTTATTAATTCGATTTATTACATTTTTTATATGTATAACAAATCTCAAAAGCTTCATCTTTTAGATGTAATATATACTATTTTTTATAGAGTGAGAAACAATCTACAAATATGATATAAAATATTTCCCACCTCTAGACAAAATTTATTTTAGATCTCCAAGTTTGTGTAAACTATATCTAGAAATTTATTTCATCTCAAGTTCTAGAACACCAAAACTTAGTTTCTAAATCCATCATCAAGGGCTATAAACTTGATGATAACGTTCAAGTAACAACCCTAATAGTGAAACTCTCACCTTCTTGGAAGGATTTCACCAGAACTCTTAGGTATAGACAAGATAATATGTCCATGACATCCTTAGTCAAATCCCTATAAAATGAAGATAGACATAGGGAACAAGACAAGAAGTCTAATCCTACCGTCAATATGATTTAGGTGATAAAACCAAGAAGAATCCTAGACCCTCCGATCTCAATAAGAAATCTAAACCTTCTTTTAAGGGTCGTAACTACCACCAAGATCAAAGTAATAATAATAGTGATCAAGGAGAAAAATATATCTTATTTGCGTCTTAAACCTGGCTACTTAAAGAATGTGTATAGATTTCACAAAGACCAGAGAAAGCAGAACGTCTAGGCTCCTACAAATCTTGAAGTAAATATGATCATTGTGGGAGTGGTCTCTTTGTCTTCCATAGATAGGTTAGAAAATCCGACTAATCTTTTTACTAGCTTATTTTATGATTGGCACATGGAATCTGGTGCCACCTGCTATATTTGCTTTGACCAATCTTTATTTTCTTCCTACCAGGCCGAATCTGACAAAGTGATCAAGTGAAAAGATCATTCATCGACCATCCTGATTGCAGGATATGAATGTGTTGACATAAAGCTTACATCCAGAAATACTCTTATATTGCATGATGTTCAACATGTTCCTTCTTTCCATAGAAACTTATCTAGTCAACTTATTTTAAAACATTATGGTTATGCCTTGTTGTGTAAAAATAATCATATTGCTATTTCTAAATATGATTCTTATATTGAACTAGGACTTACTTGTATAGGACTTATAAAATTATCTTTTATTTCATGTAAGACGTCTTCTTTTAATAAAATATCTTCTACTGTTATAGTTTCTAAAACTAGTGATGTTTGACACACACATCTTGATCATGTGAACAAAAATATGATGAAACAAAATATTAATTTAGGTATGATTCCAAAGACTCATATCAATATTTGTGATAGATGGCAAACTTTTGTTCAAGCTAAGCTACATAAGAAACCATTTAAATCAGTAGATCATGATACATTTCTACTTGATTTAATTCATACTTATGTTTATAATTTCAATAATATTCTAAGCACTAGAGGCCATGGAGCTTCTAAAGAGGGTCTAGAAAGTGATGAATAGTAATGTTATGAATCTTAAGTGTATAGATGTAGTATTTCAAATGTTTGGTTTTGCAATCTAGAAAGGACTAGCAGCACAACTTGTTACCTATACTTGTCTTCTACTTCGATGTAAATCCCCAACTATGATATTCTTGAGCCATTTTCTTATAAAATATAATATTCTTACTCATGATGATATGAGATACTTTGTGATGTTTAAATATGACTTTTATATATCATTTTATTTTCTTACAAAAATTTAAAGACAAATAATTAGAGAAATTCAGAATCTATAAAATCCAAGTGAAGAAACAATGTAAAAAGACTGTTAAGAGAGTGAGGTCCAATTGAGGTGGTGAATACACTTCTAATAAACTTAACAAATTCTATGAAGAGTGACTTATACATGAAACTACTTTCCCATATAATCCTCAATCAAATTGAGTAGTTGAGAGGAAAAGTATAACTTTGATTTACTTGGTCAATTTAATGCTAGCTGAGTCTAGAATTAGTCATAGACCGTGGGGAGAAACTCTTTAATCTTCAAGATATATTTTAAACAATACACCTTTTAGACATGTTGACAAAGCACTCTTTGAACTTTGACTTGACAAGAAATCTTGTTTGAAATACCAAAAAGTATGGGGGTGCTTGACCAAGGTTGAAATTCCTGATAATAAAAAGAGAAAAGTAGGATCTAAAACTATTGATATTGTGTTTATTATTATTATTATTATTATTATTATTATTATTATTATTATATATATATAGTTAGGCTAGAATACACTCAAGTGTATTCAGATCAGAATACACTTAAGTCGCTTTCATGATGAAATAATTTTTTGAAAAATATAATCCATTGATCTTCTTAAACATCTTGTGAATAGCTCATACGCAAAATTTGAGCACATTTGGACATTATAGGTCATGTTATAAAGACCGCAAAAATTATGCATTTCAAATTAGTTTCGCGCGTTGATTTTGTTGCCCTTGGATGAGTGACTTAACTCATCCAAATGGGCTCAAAATTTGTATGTAGCCTAGTTATAGTATAACAGTGAAGATCCAATGGTTTACATTTTGCAAAAAATAGTCTTGATATGCGAACACACTTGATTGTATTCGTGCAATCTATACACTCGAGTGTATTCTAGCCTGACTCTCTCTCTCTCTCTCTCTCTCTCTCTCTCTCTATATATATATATATATATATATATATATTCAAAATAGTAATCCTATTAGATTACTAGTAATAAAATTTGATATCTCATACATTAGAGTAGGATTGTCATTGGGGAGGGCATGGGGAGGGTAAGGGCTTACCCTTACCCCTACCCCCCAAGTGTGACATGTAAGGGTATGGGTAACTCCCCACTCCATCAATATCCTTACCCTCCCCTTACCCTTACCCTCTTACCCATAGCATAAATGGGGACTGTAAGGGTGAAACATGGAATTCATATGTCTTCAAGAATATTTGTGCCAATATTACCAATAACAATTTACCTAACACATTATATATTTAAGTAAAATACCGAGATGCTCCATAATGGCTACTAACTATTAAACATGATTCTTAGTAACCTTGTACAACATTATACATATGATTTGTGTTGTATTAAAAATATATAGCCAAGATATAGCTGATGGCGTTGAACATGTCTGCGAATGCGAAAAGGTGAATACCTCAAAGATTCCCAAGGTTAGTTGTCCCGACACTGTGGATCTTATGAGGAATCAAGAGAAGATTGCAGTTGAATCTATTATATTTGGTTTTGTGGGTGAAGGAGTCAAACATTTTGTTTCGTTTCCTTCTATGTTCTGTGTCTCTGAGTCCTCAAAATCATGGACTGAATGTGTTGCAATGAAGAACTATGAAGTTCCAGGGAAGTTGGCTAAGATTGATGTTGAATGGTGGATGAGAAGTTGATTTATCTGAAATGTATAGCAGAGATGAATCAGAAGAAATGGAGTCTGACGGCGGCAGGGTACGCCGTCTGATTGAATCCAAATTGAGTCGTGTTTGTGAGGCATTTTGCTCATATCTGGAATGTTAAGGGATCCATTGAATTAAGGTCAAGAGTAAAAGGTTTCTTCGTGATCATGTTCTCGAATGAAGAAGATTTGATGTCTTTGATCGAAAATGGGCCTTGGTTTGTGGCTGGTAAGTCATCGATAATCAAGAAATGGGGTAGAGGCAATACATTAGAAAAGCTTAAACTACCAGAAATACCAGTCTGGTTGAAGATTTATGACCTTCCATTAGAACTATGGGGTGATGAAATGTTCAAACATATTAATTCTGTTCTTGGCAAGCCGTTGTAGGTGGACAAGTTGACATCAGATTTTTACAGGTTAGAATATGCTAGATTACACATCCTAATCTCTGTGGACTTTTCATTTCCAAAAGGTCTAGAGATTCAGAGTGATGGTGGCCTTATTGATAATATCTCTTTTGAGTATGAATGGGAGCTAGACAGATGCATAGTTTTTAGCTATTTTGGTCATGAAAAAGAAATGTGTGAAGGGAAGAAGATAACACCTATTCCTAAAAGCAAAACCAAATGGGTTACAAAGAAGAAAGCTAATGAGAGGGATATGGAGGAACCAGAAGTTTTTTGTGATGTTGTAGAAGAGGTATAGGCTGATGGTGCTATTGCAGAAACACCTAATGTGGTGTTTGTGAAATTGCCTGAACCAGAGGTTCATCAGGATGAGATGACAAATAGGATGGGTCTGCTACCTACCCTGCAGATTACACCTAACCCATCCCTTGAGTGGGAATCTATGAAGAGGAAGGCCAAATCCCCCATGAGAGAGACCGTGAAACCTCTGTCTACTCTTAAGAATATTCAATTTACTCTGAACATATTCTTACTCCTTACAAAGATTAATGATAGAGCTGGTGTTTCATGGCCTTATAAAGTACTTTTCAATGGATATGCCCCTCACTATTATTTCTTGGAATGTGAAGGGTGTCCACAACAAGCTCGCTCACATTTAAGAAAGAACTTCAGAAGAATAAAACTGACATTTATCTTATTCTAGAGTCAAGAGTCATGAAGAAGGATATCGATGGTGTGGTTGAAACTTTATGGCCAGGTGCTAACTTCCTGTCAAATGTAGATTTCTATTCTTATACAAGAATTAATCATTCTCCTATGGAGGGATTATTATGTTTCTATTACAAAGGTTTCTGAGAATGAACAACTGTTGCACTGTGAGGTTACGTTGAGAATCTTCTCTTTTCTTCTTTCTACTGTTTATGGAGCTAACGGAGATTCTAATAGAATGGTTTTATGGAAATCTTTGAACAGTCTGTGTGCTACAAGTTTACCATGGTGTGTAGTAGGTGATTTTAATGTTGTTAGATTTAATTTTGGAAAACAGGGTAAAAATCCTCCTTATACTAGAATCATGGAGGATTTTAATCATTCCTTATCTATTACCAATTTGATGGAGATTTCCTCAAAGGGAAAAAATTTACTTGGGACAACATGAGTAAAAAAAGGAAGAAGCACTTTTTTCTAAATCGACAAGATTTTTTACAATCTATCCTTTTTGTCTTTATTTCCATCTCTATGGGCTGAGATTGTTTCAAATCTAGTTAGTGATCACTCCATTCAGATTTTACATTTAAATTCTTCAAAGAGGCCTAAAGCTCCATTTAGGTTTATCAACAGTTGGATAAATCAATCTGGTTTTATGGAGGTTGTGGAGAAGTCCTGGGTCAGCTCTAATCCATGTGGTGCTCTGATGTTGAGATTATATAAGAAGTTTGACATTCTTACTGCTAATATTATAAATGGAATAGAAAGTAGGTTTCTAATTTCTCTCCTATTACTAAAGAACTGGAAGTTGGTGCTTTTATTTTACAGAAACAAGTTGATAAAAACCTACTGATGTTCAGCTTCAGCTTGAGCTAGTTGAAGCCAGAAAGAAAGCAAATGCAGCCTTTGCTACAAAGGAGAGTTTCATTAGACAAAAGTCTAGAGTCCTCCGGTTGAAGGAGGGGAACATGAATACTGCTTTTTTCTATGCATCCTTGAAGACTGGAAGAATTCACAATAGCATCCATGTTCTCCATGATAAGATTGATGTGCTTAAGGAACCAGAGGCTATCTCAAGCTATATTGTGGATTTTTATACTAGGCTCTTTAACGATACTTCCAATGATTTGGTTCAGTGGGATACGGCATGGGAGATACCTACTTGAACTACTGAATATCTAGAGAGTAATGGGAAGGAAGTCTCTAAAGAAGAGGCAGAGAGTGTCATCAAGAATTGCAATAAGGATAAATCCCCTGGCCTTGACGGTCTGAATGCTTTTTTTTTCAATCATGTTGGCACATTATTGGTGACGATGTAGTGAAGATTGTTCTTAACTTCTTTGTTTCTGGGAAGCTTCTTAGTCAATGTAACAAATCTTTTATCACCTTGATCCCGAAGGTACCTAGTGCAATTTCTTTGAAAGAATTTAGGCCTATTTCTTTATGAAATATGGTGTTCATCATTACTAAAATTCTAGCTAATAGGTTACAAGACATCTTTCCCTCTCTTGTTGATTCTAATCAAGTTTCTTTTTATTAAGGGGAGAACTATTAGGGATGCTATTCAGTTGGTGAATGAATTGCTGAGTTCTTTTCCAAATATTGGCTCACATAAAATGTGTGTGGAAGTTGATTTATCCAAAGCTTATGATATGGTTAGAAGGGATTATATCTTTTTTTTCATAGAAAGCATGGGTTTCCCAATATGCTAACTAAATTAGATTCATATCTACTTTGATACTACATCCTTCTAGATTCTGATTAATGGGACCCTTTCTCCTTCTTTTAAAGCTAACAATGGTGTGAGGCAAGGGGATCCCTTGGCCCCTTATCTTTTTTTTTATCACTATGTAGGGTTTCTCTCCTATTTGCAAAATTTATGTAAAGAAGGGATGTTTGGAACCTTTAAAAGCTTCTTGTAGCTTTGGGGTTACCCATATTATCTTTGTGAATGATTTATTGGTCTTTTCTAAAGCTAATCAAACAAGTGCTTGTGCTATTTCAGAGATTATTGAGGTGTTTGGAAAGGTTTCTGGCCTTAAGCTGAACAATACACAAAGCCATGTTTTCTTTAGTAAAGGTGTGATGGACAGAGAGGAGCTATGAATTATTCTTAACATATCTACTTCCTAACTACCTATTCACTATTTGGGACTTCCCTTATTTAGAGGGAGGCTAACTAAGAAGCTATGCGCCCCTATCTTAGATAAGATGAGGAGAAATCTTGATTCTTGGAAGAGTATGATGATATCATTTGCTGGAAGAGTTGAGTTGATATTCTCTACTTTGTCTTCTTATCATGTGTTCTGGTCGGCTGCATTTCCCCTTCCTAAAAATGTGACTATGGAGATTGAAAAAATAATGAGGAACTTCTTATGAAATGATATAGAAGATCACAAACATATTCATTATGCTTTGTGGGACACTATTTGTAAAGCAAGGAAAGAGGGGGGTCTTGGAATCCGATATGTGGAGGACTAGTTTAAAGCGGTTATGCTAAAGAACCTATGGGATGTTTCTAACAACAGGGATTCTTTGTGGGTTAAATGGGTTCATGAAAGGTACGTTCAAGAGAAATCTATTTGGGTTGTGGAAAGCACATCTAGCTCTTCTCAGCTCTGAAGGATTCTTCTTAAGTATAGGGATCTCTTGAAATTCCTTGTGGACTTCAATGTTGGAAATGGTGAAATGTTTCTATTATGGCATGACCCATGGCCTTTGAACAAAAAATCTCTCGTGGAACTTTGTGATCAGCAAATGATCCTAAGATTGGGTCATGGTTAGTATTGTCGTGTGAAAACTTGTTTATTAAATGGAGTCTGGAGATTCCCAAAGATTAGGGGAGGAGATCAGGTGGAAAATATATTTAGTCTACAACAAAAACCGAAGGGTGGAGAGGATTATAATACTTTCAAATGTAGAAAATCTTTCAGACTTAAAGATGGATGGAACATAGTCTGAAGATCTAGCCCTAAAGTCTGTTGGGCCAATTGGATTTAGAGTCAGAATGTGCCTAGTAATTGGTCATGTATGCTCTAGAAATGTTATGTTCAGAGGCTTCCCACAGTTAATTACCTTAAGAAAGTGGGTTTTCAGTTGGCTTCACGCTATAATTTTTATAAAAGCAATGAAGAGGAGTAGGATCATCTACTTTTTTCCTATCCATTTAGATCTAAAGTGTGGAGTCTTTTTCAAGCTTTTGTTGGTGATGCTACTTAAAGCTTCATGAATCTATTAAGGTATGATGGAGAAAAGAAGTTGGTCGCTATAACAGTCGTCTATTGTATACGGCAAGAGCAAAATTGTAGTATTTTGGAGGGCCTAGAAGAGAAGCTGCAATGATTTTGTCTTGTTCTTATACTGATATGAAAAACTATTGTAGATAGTCATTTTTCTTGTTGTGTGACATGTCTTCATGACTGAGGAGGTGCCTTCCAGGAATCTACATTGGGCATGGCATGTTTTGATCTTGTATAGTTTTATTTTTGTTTCATTCTTTTCCCTTGGTACTTTGCCTTGGGTCAGTTTTGTATAGCTTTTACAAAAGTAATGGAAAGAGTAGAACACCATTTACATCAAAAAAAATATAGCCAAGACAATGGTTATTGTAAGACCCCTGGCCTGTGTTTTGGGTTAACCCTTTTTTTTGGCTTGATGTTGTGCTTAGAACCTTGCTATAATCCTTTGATATGATTGTAGAGCATGTGGAGAGCTTAAGTCTCTTGTTTGAGCTTGTTTGGTAGTTGTTAGTTCCTTATGTGCTATTTTTGGTGAAAATTGCAAATTACCCATTTGAAGGGGTATTCTTGTAATTTTCCACATCTAGAGTGTTTATTCTCTATCTTGGCTTCATGAGGGAGGTTGTGGTGCTTTGGGGTGTCTAGGTGGACCCTTACTTGAGTAGTATCACCCTTAGTGGTGATTAGGGTTTTTTATGGTTTGGTGTGCCTTGACCTTGTGACCCTTGTTGGTTTGTTTTGACCTAGGCCATGACCTAGGGCCTCATTGGAGGGTGTTGCAGTTGAGACACCTCCCCTAGGTATGGTTGTCCTGACCGAGATGGTCTTGGGTGTCTTGGGTTAGGATGGGTGCTCTTGTCTAGAGTGTCTCGACCTAGGGTTTGTGGCGACCTTGTGTCGTGACCTTGTGTCGTGACCTAGTGGTCCTTGGTGGTGTGTTGCAACCATGGGTGGTTCCCTTAGTGTGTTGTGGTCACCATATGTGGGTTTGGGTGGCATAGGTGGTCGAGATCCAACCTAGAGTGTATTGCCATCTCTTGCATGTGGGTCATATGTGGTTGCATGTTAGTTTTTTTAGTGGAGTCCCTTAGTGGTCACCATGCCTTGTTTTTCCTTGAGACACGACATCTCTTTGGCTAGAGGTTTTGGGTTGTAGTCATAATGCCACATTTTCCCTAGTTTTGGTCATGGTTGTAACACCACATTTGCCCTAGTTTTGGTTGTGGTCGTAATGCCACATTTTGGCTTTAGAGTCAAGATGAGTCTTCTCTTTGGATGTCGCGGCCGTGAAACCTAGTTGGTCATGACCCATGAGCTATTTCAGTTGGGATGCCCTAGTTGTGTTTTGTTTTCTCCTACCACGACTTGGTAGGTCCTTGCTAACATTTTGGATGAATACGTGTGCTTGTGTTGAATATGACCCCTGTCCTTGTCGCAGTCGCGACATGCATAGGGGTGGTGGTCGCAACAACCCTTCTTCTTGGGGTCGCAACAAGTTCTTTTTAGGGGTGGCAATGACATGGTCACATGACTAGTCATAGCATATGCATGATGGGTGGTTGAGAGACATGCTTGATCACATAGTTCATATACTTCCATGAGTAATGTATAAGCCATGTAGAGATTTGTTTGTATAATGTCTAATCACTCCTAATCATGTTCCTTGAACCTATGATGCTCCAAGATAGTGGGAGGTGGTGCTCCTCGAGTTTGTTGTTTATATCTAGATTTAAACCCTAACACTAAAGTATGTGTTTGCTTTCTCTCCCATGAGATGTTCATCATGTAGAATCTTTTCTCTATCTTGTTTATAAGACCCTAACCTTGCAGGTGACATGTATGCCATGGCTTGTGTATGCTATGGTGGTGATTATGTGAAACATGGTGCTTATGCACATCGATGAGGCATATTATGTAGGGTTTAATGTGATAGGTCCCATGACCTGGCAATGGCTTAATGCCTATTGAGAGGTGATGCCCTCAATGTGATGTGATTAAGGTATTGGTATCCCATGGTGATATGTGACTTCAATGACCAGCATGTGAATGGCATAACAGTGAGTGTCATGTGGTGATTGTGTGACAAGTTCACACCTTGTACATTTTACGTCTTCTGAAGTTGCAATATGACTGGCAGGTGAATGGCATAACAATCAGTATCATGTGGTGATTGTGTGACAAGTTCACACCTTGTACGTTTTACGTCTTCAAAAGTTGCAATACACTGTTATTTTTGTAGAGTTTGTTTTGGCTTTTTACATTGTAACTTGATTGATGCTAAAAGTCACCCAATTGGCTAACTAAAGTGAAACCTAATCATGTAGTTTTCCCTGTTCCATAGATCCAATTCCAGTGTCAGCTTTATTTGTTGGATTGGTGAAATGAGTTTTACTTGGAACACATATTTTTAAATATATAGTGTTGCAAGTCCAATGTCTCCTTGCGTCTACAATTACATGTTGTGTGACACGACCATGCGTGAGCCTATCTCCTTGTGATATTGTATCCACTCCTTCTTTTAAGAACGACCATGTGTGAGCCTATTCTTGTAGCGCCGCTACCTATACCAAGGCGGTCTAGGTGTTTATATATATGGATGGCCATGTGTGAGCTGATCCTTTTGTTACCATGTGTCACCCTCTTATAGTTGACCGGTATGTCTCTACAATATTCTCTTGTGTTGACAAAGAGGTGTTGGAGAGGTCATGGATTCTGACTCTTCCATGGACCTTGTATGACACCATCAGTTGCGCTTCACAGGGGGTGGTTGGATTTGAGTGGTATGACTCAAATCCTATGGGCATAATAAAAGACGTAAGACAAACATGTAGTGTATATGCTTAGGGTGACATACACCTCACATTGGTAGAGCCTTTGCCTTATCTTGTTACTGATTTCTTGAATTATAAGACGGTAAGAGAAATCAGTTGTTATACATGTCCTTCATATTCCTTTTTAGAATGTAATTTGATCTACTATTTAGTAGTAGTTGCCTAGTCTTGTTTAATCTGCCTTATCTGTTGAATACATATTATTTAGCTGAATCTGCTCAACTTGCTAGCTATGCTAATTATCTACTTAGTTTTACATGTTTGGTTTATATGTGCTTTAATAGCATTGGTGGATAGTTATATCTCTTGTTGGGATGTTTGGTCTCACCCTGTGGTTTTCCACATCTTTTAGGTGATCGTACACGAAGAGGTAGAGGTCGTGCAACTGAGGAGAGCAACAACAAGAGTAGTATCTGATAAGATTGGATGGGCTGCTAGTTTTTTGGTTTTAGAGTCCTAGAGTCATCCATGTACATACAGGTTCTTGGGGTGTGTTTGAGATGTTCTATGATTATGTGATCGATACGAGGTTTTGACCTGTGTGCCATGGTTGTATGGTTATGACAACTATATTTGTATATATATGTGGAACTAGTATCTTATATAATAGGTTAATGATAGGAACATTGACCTACAGTGATGTCAGCACCATGTGATGTGTTATTTGCTGCATGTGGCAGACCTTGTGGACTCATCTGTAATAGGTTTTTGGCTTATGGTGCTTTAATAAAATCAGTTTTAATTTCCTGTGTTTTCAAGTGACTCTCTTGTTTAGGGTTGATTCCTCTTTTGGTTTTGAGTAATCTCATTTGTGGTGCGATGAGGCGTCACAGCTATTGCATATAAAAATAGTACTTGTAGCATTGGTGTACGAACTATAAACAAATATGTACAAAAAGTTATTGTTGCATACACACATATCATATATCGTTCAAGATGTTGTTGTATATAAAAAAACTGGTCACAAACAAAGTAGATAACACCACTAAAAATATGTATCATGTAGCTCATCAATGATTAAATCTTTATATTATATACATGAGTGTCTTACAGCTTAAGGTTTTATATCATACATGATCAATCACCACACAAAGATGCATAAACTATAAATGTCATTATTTCATGCATATGTGTCATTCACCTCCAAAGTGGTGTTGTATACACAACCAAATTAGATACATAAGAAGAAGATAGGAATATCATATATTGTATTAAATCATGACCAAATAATATTTAATAGTCCATAGACATTAAGCAACATACTGACTATGTAATTATTACATTTTATATAAATATTGGCATGTAGCAAGTTAGAGGGTATGGGTAATGACTTACCCTTACCCTTACCCACTATGGTAGTAGGTTAGAGAATAACAAGGAAAGGGTAAGAAAATCCTTTACCTTATTGTTCCCCTACAAGGTATGGGTAAAGTATTATCGAGTTTATTCTTACCCATGGACAACCCTACATTAGATTCAACTCTATTTTTGAGATTAGACCTATACAGGTTGTCTATTATGAAACCATATTTCCCCTTGAGGAAAAGGTTCCTAGACAAGTTAGTGAAGAACTTCCTTCATCTTCTCAACAAGAACTTATTTATGTTCCAACTTCATGTGAAGCATACATTGAACTCCTTGTCGATGAACCTCCTAGTGACCTAGGTAGGGGAAAAAGGACTAAAATTGATACCAATTTCTACACCTACTTAGTAAAAGAAGACCCACGTACATATGAGGATTATATGAAATCCATAGACTATAATGTTTGGAAGGAAGTCGTTGACAATGAAATAGAATCAATTATGAGCAGTCATACTTGGATTCTTAACAAGCTTCCTCTAGGATACAAGACTATTGGATGTAAATGGGTTTTTTTCAAAAAGATACGGGCAGATGATGTTATAGATAAATTTAAGGCTAGACTAGTATCCAAAGGCTTTACTCAAAAGGAAGGATTTGATTACTTTAATACATATGCTCCTATAACATCCATTCCTATCCTAGTTGCATTGACTGTGATCCATGAGCTTGAAATCTATCAAATGTATGTCAAGATGACCTTCTTGAATGGAGAGCTCGAAGAAGAGATTTATATGGATCAACTAGAAGATTTTTTGCACCTAGACAAGGACATAAAGTTTGTAGACTAGTGAAGTCATTGTATGGGCTTAAACAAGCAACCATACAATAGAATGATAAGTTTGATAAAATTGGTTTAACCCATACAATAGAATGATAAGTTTGATAAAATTGGTTTATCTTCTGAGTTTATTGTGAATGAATCTGATTGTTGTATGTATTCCAAAACCATTGATGATAGTTGCATTATTAAGTGCTTATAAGGTGATGATATTTTTCTATTCAGATCTAATTCCAAAATTATTAATGAATCTAAATCTTTTCTTTATAGAAACTTTAATATTAAAGATTTAGCACTTGGTGATATAATACCCACTATTAAACTGAGTAGATCAACTTTTGGTTTTGTACTTAATCAAACACATTATGTTGATAAAATCTAAAAATAAATCTGATTTGTTTGATTGTACACCTGTTAATACACCTTATGATCCTAATTTACATCATTAGGTACATAAGGGTACTCCAATGGATCAACATCAATATGCTCATCATAGGAAGCTTAATATTTCCTGTGCCATAAGTAGGTTGATTAGGTAAATAAGTTATCCTAATACAGACTACTAGAAGGCTATGGTTGGAGTGTTTAAGTACCTTAAAGGGTGTGTCTGAATATAGTCTCCATTACACTGGTTATCTTCCAATATTGGATGGCTATATAGATGCAAATTGGATTGCTGATTCATATTAAACTAATTATACCAGTGGGTATGTGTTTTACCTTGGAAGAGGAGTAGTTTCTATGAAATCATCCAAGAAAATTGTGAGAGATAGATCCATTATGGATGTTGAGTTTATTGCTTTAGATTTAGCTTGTTGTTAGGATGAATGTCTTAGAAGCTTACTTCTTGATCTACCAATTATTTCAAAGCCATGTCCTATTTCTATATTATGTGGTAATAAAGTAGCCATAGACAAAGCTAAACAATCTAAGGGTAATATGAGAAAGCACTTTATGAGATTAAGATATGAAGATGTGAGAGATCACATCATCCATGGGGTCATATCTATTGAGCATGTGAAATATGCAACAAATATTGTAGATTCACTTACTAAGGGTCTAGCTAGAAAGCTAGTATTCAGTTCATCGAGAGGGATAAGTCTTCTTCCCATAGAATAAACATTGCAATGGTAACCCTATAATTCCAAACTGGATCCTATGCAGATTGGTTCAAAGGGACAACTAAACTTCCATGCTATGTGAATGAACACACTTGGAGTTTCACTCATGACCCTCCCTATGGTACTAGTGCTTTATTTGGTCCAAATATAGGAAGATCTCTATTTTGAATATATTCAAAGCCATTTAATTACATAGTGTATGCCGGATAGGATACCCTTCAAGATCTCTGCTATATGAATGTAACTCAAGAGCTGGGATTTATGTGAGTTGAGCATACTAGCTAGAGTGCTCCTTACTAAGTTTGTTGAAAAAGTTGTTTATGCACACACCGACATGAACTTGTTCTTGTAACCACACTATTGATTGTGTGATTCATCATTGTCTAAATTAGAGAGTCTGATTCAAGACATAGTTCACCATGACTCCCTATATAGAAGTGGATCGTTCTAGGCAACAGTTCAAAGTCACAAGCTACCAATGTTGAAAATATAGTAATGTCACAAATTTTTTTATTTATATATTAAGTTGTTAAGATTTTCTGGAACATGTGATAGTATGTTGTAGATTTTATTCAAGAAAATTCTATTTATAGCCATCAACTTTGTCCCATATTGCGAGTTTGTGGTTTATCTTTTTACAGAAAAATTAATTTTATTTATGGTATTTTTCTGAAAAGATTTTCTTATTTTTTTTCATCATTTGGAGCCATTGACATCATTAAATACGACGAAAATTATCCTCTCTTGATTACCCTTAAAATCTTCCCACTAAACATGATGTTAAAAATGTTAGCAAAGACTAATAACTATAACACATACAACATATGTGTGTTGTTACAATGAGCACGCTCGAGACCGTTCTCCTAATAAGGAGACATCCTCTCTCCTTCAGAAAAATATAGTGAAACACTAGTAGACATACAGAGAGAAAAGATAGATATCTGTATTCTAGTTTTTCCTGTCTGAATCACTCTAGTACTCCATACATCACCTTCCCATTTTCCTTCATTCCCTCAACCAACTTTTTATTTTCTACTTATGTTCTTGGGTCGATGATGCTTCATGATGTTCACCATCTTCATCCAATAAGGGGATAAAGGAAAGAGTTTGACACATTCCACTCACTTGCACCTAGTGGTTGTACCAGGGTTGGGGTGGGGGCAATCTTAGAGATAGACCGTCGAAAAAGTTCGCATTAGGACTAACATAATCTATCTTGGAGACTTTGCTTCACATATATTCATCTTAGACTCTAACGTTTGCATCTTCTAACTGATCACTATTTTCTCAAAATTTATTATTGTTAATAATGTCGTTGCATTTTTAGTGGTTAATTGTTGCCTAAATTAGTTAACATTTGTCTTCTTATTCAACAACTTTCACATTAGATGTAGCTGCCTAAACCCCACATAAATGAATGCATCTATTCTATATATAAGAAAATAAGTTTTTTCTACAATTTTCTCTATTGTAATTATATGTAATTGGTTATGTTTTAAGTTGTAACATTAATTCTTATTTAAATACAATCGTTCAATTTAGATGCACTATTTTTTATTAATTTTTTGAATTATGAATGGATCCTTATATATTCTAATAAACATATACATGAAAAGTTGTAAGAAGGATTAAACGTAACTGTGGATTTTAGTTTTATAAATTACAATCAGTCATTGTGTAACTATATATGAAAGAGCATGGGAAGGGCTGTATGTAATGTTTACTTGTAATGTTTTGAATTACTAATTGGACCTTCTGTATTTAAAATATATATATATATATACATATATATATATATATATATATATATCATCGCATTGTAAGATGAGTCACCATTATTTTGTTGGTTGATAAGATTGTCAGAACGTAACAACTAAGGCCGGAGGAGGTATACGCCGTGATAGGTCTGAGGTGATACTTGGAAGAATTTGCGTGGTGCTGTAGTCGACATTAGCAAACAATTATTTTTATATTTGCTTCTCTTTTAAGTAATTATATTGTTCTTCCTTGATATTGTGTCTGATATGATATTAGTTGAAATGAGTTTCAACATATAAGTTTTTCTTCCAACCTACCTTATTCATAAATGTACATACTTACCAACTCTAGTTTTATATGTTCTTTTCTGTACATAAATAAGGTAATATAATATTAGGTTATGGTCTTGAAAATATTCTCATATCCTTATGAGCGAGCCATACTTAGTAATAATAAAATATTGTTGGCCCTCCTACATGTCCACGTCAATGTCCACATCACTATAACACCAGCCACATGATTAGTGGTTGTTCTCTTGTGCCACACATGCCCCACGTGAGTTTGAATTTAGATAATAGAATCTAGATTGAATATCGTGTTGTTTGGTAAAAATGAGACTATCTAGGTATGTTTGAAATTCCGTAATCTCCTAAAGCGGATCAACTCAACCCTACAATGAGCAAGATTACAACTAGTTAAAATTAGACCATGTCTTATATATTACGTTATTTTTTATATGCAACAGAAAAATGAGGCCATACCTGTAAGATCCTTAAATTTGGTACATTTAAATTCTATGAATATAAATCTTAATTTTATAAGTAAATTTCTTAATTGTAATTAATAGCATCTTTGAGGCATGGGTTCAAAATGTGACCCAAGTGAGTTCCATGAGACTATTTACGTTGCAAATAGGTCCATGTGTCACAAGTTTATGAAATAAGAGAATTCATGCTTAAACAGATTATAATGACTTTGTGATTTGTTAGATAATAGAAATACATATAATAGATAAGTTTCTAAAATATTCTAAGATAATGTGTGGTTTAGATAACTAATAGAGTAATTATCTAATCCCGACTTGTAACACAAGTTTTAAGGAATGTAATAAAGTTAATTTGATCTGACTCTTGGAACACTTACATATAATGAAGACACTAAGATAATTCTAGAATTTGAGATAAAAAGGACTTTCTATATGATCTAGATAATAATTTAAGATATGCTTGAAAGGCAAGTTGTATCTATGAGAGTTATCCCAATAAGTCCCAAATTGATTACAAAATTTGAAAAAGATATTAATGAGTTTACATCCAAATTTCATAGCAAATGGATGTTTCTAGGGGTCTATAGAAAATAGAGAACAAAGAGGGACCTACGTGTAATAATTACATGTGAATCTATTTTGGAAATCAATTAATTAAACTCGACTTTAGTGAGTGGCACCCCTCAACCCTTTGATGTGTCAGGAGGGGTGTGACCCTCATATACAGATCGATGGATCAGAAATTGTCTCCTAGATCACATTTGGAAAGAAACATGAGCCTACAATACCTACAATCTTCTCGCATCTCGTTCTCTCTCCAATCTCAACCTTTTTCCTTGATTCTTCCTCCATTAATTTGGGAGATATATATATATATACACATTGAGCCACAAAACAACTGCCAAAGTGCCATATTTGGAATATGTCCAAATCCGTATTAAGTCGGGATTCTAGGGCAACATCAGAACCTCTGTTACCCAACCTTCCATGCCTGCATAAGGAAATGGAGAGCTCCCCTCGACTCCTACGACTCTTCTCTTCTCTCATTTACTGTAGGAAATCCCTAGCACTCTCCACCCACCTTCGTCCTCCTCCTCATTAAACCTAAGATTACCAAACCAACTGGAGGTAGACCAGAAAATTCACTTGGCATGGAGTACCGATAGGATTCCACAAGGGGCCCTATATACCAAAAGGGCTTGTAGAAGCATGAGGATGGTCTACGACCTTTGACCCCCTTCTACTCAAAGAAGATCACCAGAGATTCAGGTCTAGGTCATCATAGATGGATGCAAGAAATAGATGAGATTTGACTGGACCCAAAACTTACTCCAAGATCTCTGGGTCATTGTGGAACAAGGTAAACTGTTGGTTTATCTCCTCTAGCATGTCCCTGACATGTTGACCCCCTCAAAACTGGCATAGACCACTGCATGCCTATACCAGATGCTCGACATCTTCAATGAGGAATAGTGGAGGTATCTTAGACTTTTTCAATGACTTTTCAAGCCATTGACATAGGATTAAACTGTGGAGTTGACCTTTATGCTTGGCTTCCTTGCAAGCAGGCTAGAAGGGGGAGAATCCCCTTTGTGGATTTACTTCTCTCCCCTAGTCCATGTGACTAACTCTATCACTACGAAGGTGGAAATTGAGTCTTTTACCCATGGTTCAAAGCCCCACCTGCATGGAAGCTCTAACTAGACACGACGTTGTGTCGTTGGACAGACGCGGCATGTGTGGCTAAATGGATAAAATGACTATTATCATTGTGTCATCACACGACTAATAAATGATTATCTTATATACATTATAGTAAATAATTTGTAGCTGGGATAATATTGACATATATGGACTTGATCAGAAAAAGGAGTATATCATGAATAAAATACTTCTAGAATCTAATTATCCTTCATGTTCTAAAAGTGTATCTAATTCATGAATGTATGGTAAATAATATTTGGAAACCCTAAATCTGATAATAAACATGTTGAATATATTGAATTCCTTTATTCGAGACATAACTTAATTTTGTGAGAATCCAATATGATGATGATGAATAATTAGGGTTTATGTATCAATATTCATTTCTTAATTGTAATAATGATGATGGGAAGGCCAATAGAATACCAAGACCATAAGGGAAGGTCACTAATAGGTCAAGTCTGGATGAAAGGACCAATAGAATACCAAGCCCTAGAGAGGGAAGTTTTGTGAGTCCACTATAGGGACATGACCCCACACAAGACAATATACTATAGAGATTGAGAAATTATGTGTTGAGAAGTTAGAAAAAAAAAATGCAAGTTCAATTATGTAATGATAATTGTTGATATGGTTGTTATTTTGTTATACCTACATGAACATATTTTAGTTGAACCACGAACACAGAATAGAAATATGTTGACCGCGCTTTGGATTGTCAATGTTTTAGGTAATTGTCGTATATGAAGATATCAAGACATGAGAATCAGATGAAACCAATTCAAGATATTAAAGCTAAAGAGGATTAGTTAGATGCTTCTTGTCATTATGTAATAGTTCTCATGTTGAAAGTTAATGTAACTCCTTAGAGGAGCATCAATATACATTTCGTAAACAATATTTGTAAAATAATAGAAATTATTTGCTAAACCTAGATCCTAGACTTTTTGGTAATGGGTCTCGAGTTTAAGGTCCTTCCTTAATTAGGAGACACTAAAAAGTGAGGTTGTTACAATACCCAACTATGCCAATTAGATTTCCAGATGCAATGAGATGAAAACTAGATTATACTAATCTCATTATCCCATTCCAGTCTGACTTGATATGAAATTTAATGTTCAGGCCCATGCAAAATAGGAAATGGAGTTTCTGGTTACAATTGAGATGATCCATTAATATCATCAACCCAAATGATGAGTGCCCCCATGGGTCATTTTTCATGCTTATGTGAAGACAGTCTCCTAGCTTATGATGGATATGAGTGAAGCAAAACTTGAAATTAAGAGCTTGTTTACCTAAATACATACACTACATGCATATCATGGGTGAGAGAGACCTCCTGAAGGATTTGTGTTCTCCTATTCCATTTTCTATAGTATGAGGGAGTCCATCAAATTATTAGTGCACCAAAAGAGTTACCATTTTTTCCTTTTTATCAATATTCAAACACGAGTTTGAACACACAAACTACAAATAAAAAATTAGAACATTTATCAGCTTGAGCTAATGAATAAGTTCCCCTAGGATACTATTACGTTGGGGAAGATTGTGGGATATATGGATGAAAAGGGACTTGTTGCTTTATAAGTACAGAAGGTGGTCAAATTTATTTTATGTATGGGGATATTAGTTTTGTTTGGATTGAAACCTATTATGATGTTAAGTAGTGAGTGGTTTTTATGTTTTGTGAGTATCATATTAGATGCAATGGCTGTCCTAGACCTGTGAATACCATAATTGAATTGATAGACGAGCATGAAGTAACCACCATTTGACTTAATCAGACAATTGATGCTATTCAAACTGTCAATTTCTTTATTAGTGAATTGTAAAAGTCATATGTAGACAATTTTTGTATCTACATGATCATCCACTGTAGTTGATAAAACCCAATTAATGAACAATTCTTCACATTTTTGTTACCAAGTATCTCAAAACTCTAATGCCCCTCTGAATTTTTAACTAGATCCCATATGAAAAAATTTCTTCTCCTTACCACTACCAATAAGCTTTAGACTGACTCTAAACCATCACAAATATCAATTAGGCTTTCTGAAAGTCACTCTCATAACTTACTGAGGTTATATATGCCCTTAAAATAATTTTTTAGTCCTCCCTTATCCTTGATTTCATATTTTCAATTTTGATCCAAAATTCCCATTACTAGGATTTTGATTCTTAGTGAAACTTTCTATAGTGAATGTGTTGTCAATCGTAGACCTCTTGGACTAGGAAGATTCATAGCCACAAGACAAATTTATCATGTAAATAATTAGAATGAGCACTAAGTGTATACTACACTCCTTGTACACCATCTTTATCCTTCAATGAGTTTAAAAGGAAATCAACTTCAATGACATATATGACTAAACATTTCCAACATTGTGTTTATGTATTAAAATATAAAGATAAAAACAAGTGATGTGGTCTATTACATACTCAAATAAATTTGGAAAATTGATAATTTCCAGTTGTCATTATATGTGAGTTGTTGGCTAATATGTTAATATGCATAGCAATGAATTTATTGTCTTTGAATATATTTCTACAAAATGTTGGTAGTGAAAGAACCAACCCATAAGAGTTGAATGAACTATCTCTAAGACCCATGTTGAATACCATAGGAAATCAATATGACCACCTTAAAAGTATGTGTGGGCCACCTATAGAATCTATGCTCACTTATGTTCAAGTAAAAAGATATCATAACATGTACAACAATGATGTTAGTGTCCCCAATAGTGAAGATTCAAAAACTCTATATCTAATGATAGTGCCACATTGTTTTGGTTAGGAGTTAGGAAATATATATATCCATTTCTTAAACAACTTGTATTGATATATCGAGCTTGTCTTGTTTATAAGTTGTTTGAGGACAACATGTACCATGCATATGATAATGAGTTGGACTTCTTTGAAATTAGTCCATTATTTGAGGTACCTTTCCCTCAATAATACTTCTTAATAGTTTTATGTGTACCAAATCCCCAATAATTTTTACCATAGGATTATGTAACACTTGAATTCAATTTTGGGCTTCCTCTATGAGTTAGCATTATACGTGCCACCCAAGAACACATGTATCTCGTAGCATCAAATGTCACATTCCCAAAAGTCTCTAGACCCTATTATAGTCTCATTGGTTGTAGAAAGGTCAAATCAATCAAATAGAAGAAAGAATGAATAAACTAAATCTAAACAAATAAAGGACTATAACCTAACAATCTTCCAAACTAAATTAGACTATATAAAATGTATTCACAAGGTTCACCACATTACCGCATAAACAACCACTCACTCTCATTTCAACATCATCAAATATCTATTACTTCAAAATATAATTACTCTAAAGCAGCTTTGTTTTATTTAATGATTGTGAAGACTTCAAAAGAATAAATATCCTCATGTAGGATTATAAAACTACAGAAATTTAAAAATGATAGATAATGACTCGTCATATTTGTTTTCCCACCTATTGGAAGAGTTAAAGGGTTTTATTCTGTAGATCTACACACTACAATCAATAATAAAGGATTTCATCATAATGAGGATGATGAAAGTTTCACCATATGAAATATCAAAAATTACAAATATTAGAATAAATGAGAAGCAAAGTACTTTATATAGTTTTAGAGATGATGCTAGTTGCATGTAAATCTAAGATTGGAATCATGCTTAGATGATAGATGTCACATCCTAGTAGTTGAGGCCTCAACATAAATGATCTTTAAAGGAATGAGTGGACTAACCATATCACTAGGGTGCACCTCCTTTTCATGTAATCCATAAATAGTATACTATGTAGTTAAGCGTTGTTTGGTTTGTAGTAGTACTAGGATGGGTGACCTACAAGGAACTTACATAAGCTATGAGTGAGTTAGAAAAAAGTTACAATTGAAGCCAATAGTGGTATATGGAGCTAGTCGTCATTATAAAAACTATTCTAGATCCTTGGGTTGTGATATTGGGTGTTACAAATGGTATCAAAGATATGTCCCTTATAGTAGGTGGGGCCCACATGGACATGTAGCATTACATTCTTGAGTCGTGTGGTTCAAGCTTGGGGAAAGGGCTATCTATTTAGGTGGTGGTCCTCGAAGTTACAATACAAATACTAGATAATGGTAAATGATACAATTATTATTTGAGTTACATTATTCAACATAAAGAATAGGAATGGGGGAAAATTTAGGGTGGAGATGACCTATTACATCATCTATCCTCAAAATTGTTAGCAGTGTGAATGTATTTTTTTTCTTGAGTCACTCGATCCTCTTTTATGAATACCAAGTCAATATGACGCCATTGTGTTTGAACTTTTACCTATGGTATCACTTCATCATTTTGTACAATACATGCATAAGTAAAGATATGAGGATATTGTCAATACACAATTAACCTACCACTCAAGTGTGTTACAGTTTGCTCGCTAGAGTGAATCAATTTTAGGTGTGATTATCTTACATAGAAGTATGACATCCATCCATCATTCAATATGTGGAAGGACACTAAAAAGTTATGATCAATAAATTTATGAGTTTCTATAGAGTGCCTATATGAGACCATATCCTTGTTCTATCCTTGATAATGTTTATTTTTTCAATCATATTAGTTATACTTCTTAAATTTGAATAAAAAAATAATTTTGTGTCATAATTCACACACATGTTTAAATTTTGTGTTTATGCCTTGATTGAATCTTGGTTTATAAATTTTAAACTTATGGCCTTGAAAAGGGTATTTTATTATATTGTGTCAATCATGTAGTGGCATTGATCGATGGAATCAACTAGTGTAGTGGCATCAATATTTGTAACTACATAAATCAATTGACAAAGATTGTTCATACTAAGAGGACCTAGGAAAAATTGATTTGAGCATTGTGGGAGGTTGATGCAGACCTAATTGGTTCTCTTAAACCATTGTGTGTCGCCAAAGTTGAGTCAAACCAAGTCAATGTGGACAAGACCTAGTCTATACAACCCATTTTTGGTGGATTTTGATCAGTGAGACATCAATGAGATCGATGTCGGGGTCAATATGAATGTGTTTTGGGACACTTATACCATGTTCGAGGTCCAAGTTGATCATATGAGGTCAGTATGGGATGCATCAGATATCTGAGACATGTTTGAAGTTTGTTTTTGGTGGAAACATAATTTTCATGTGAACCAACCTATATGAATAGGCCCCCTTTCATCCATGACCCATACCCAACTAAACATATGAAAGATTCATCATCTTTGTTCATCAGCAAGAACATATACATTGGTTATCATGTGACTCATGACACAACATATATAATAAAAACTTGATGTCTTTGGGTGCATACAACATATGCAAAATCTATAGTAACATACTCAATAAAGATGATTCATAACTACATTATATGTGAAATACCGTACCCACAACCCGACTTTGTATGGATGACTCTAAGTGCAACCCCAAACTATAAGATTCCACCTAAAACTATGTCGATTGTGGGGAAGTAGACTCATCACCAACATACATAAGTGAGGTGCTAAGACCATAAAAATGACAGATGTGGCAACACATCCCACTATCACACAGACAGCGAGGTGTTACGTGAAAACATGCGGAAAAACACCATAAACCACTAATTACCAAAAACTAGAGTTAATTAAAACCGATTTGTAGAAAGCGGATAAACCAAGAAACTATTACATTTAGATCCTCATCCTACAAGGAAACAGTTATATAAACATTTACAAGTCTTGAAACGTGTCCACAGCTTAGGAGATCAGCTGTCAAGCTATCACATGAGTTCATCATCTATTATATATACATAACGGCCCACATCCGGCCAGCAGTAGGATATACAAAGCATCAACAGCTATACATCGTGAAACAGCGTCAAAATTCCTCCAAAGACCTGAGAGTACCGGGATGACTCTAAGACTGTACTACAAAATGACCAAAACAGCAGCATATCCATCTCTTGCCTTCTACTGCTCTTCTTGCTGCTCGGCCGCAACTCTGCAACCACCACCACGACTAGCTCGACCACCTAAAAAGGTTATAAACCATCGGGGTGAGACACACAGTCCCAGTGAGAAACATAACTCCCCGCCGAAACTACAAAACCTCAGAAAGATAAGATCAACAATAGCAGATAACTGATAAGAGGTATAACAAGAGCAATTTATAAAGTAAAGCTATTCATACCATCAAGCTTACCAAGATGCACGGAAGGCAGATAACCAAGTATTTCTTTATGGAACATGATCAACAAGATAAGATTTATAAGATCTTACCGCATAACATAAGGAATGTATAAGTAACTGCAAGTATAACAAGATTAACTACGCAAGCAAGGCCTCAACCAATATTCTGTATTTTGCCTTATGCAGTAAAGACTGTTCGGCTGAATTACATATTATTATGCCCTGAGGAAGTGAGTCGTACCGCTCAAATCCAACTTTCGATTGTGAAACCCAAGTCGGTGCCATACAAGGTCAATGGAAGAGCCGGACTCCACGACCTCCCACCTCATGGTCAGTGCATGAGTACAACACAAGTAGGACTGCAGTCTCATGCTTAAGTGGCCTTAGCCACAGGGTCAGGCTACCCTCTGCCTAGCCCGCCTCAGCACAGGTATCGGTGCTAGTAAAACTGAGCCACGGGCATGTTCACTGTTCTCTGAGCCATGAACGCATTCATGCTCTTCTTATCACACATTCCGAGCCATGGGCCTATTCACCATGCTCCAACATATTGAGCTACGGGCCTAAAACCGCACTCTGGAGTCTACAACCGAAGTTGCACTCAAACCTCCTCATTTTCAGCTAGGAGAAATCATACATATTCAATAATATGGGCTTCCAGGTTAACCCGTAGGAGAACCTGTTTCACCATCACCAACTACTGACGATGATGGATCTATGGCCAGGGCAAACTACATGATTTGTTCCACTGTGATTAGTTAGTATATTTTAAGTGGATTGCAAGATTCATCCAAGTTGTATAATATGCAAATAAGAACAAGAATAAACAACATGAAACTCAATATCATGCTTTTACAGTCATCAACATCATCCTGATCCATCACCAGGGTCCAACCTTACATGTTACCACTTGGCCTCTTGCCAATCATCTAGATCCATCACAAGGATCATCACATTCCCATGGGATCTCAATCCCTCTTCACATAGTACCACTATCTCTCAAGGCTTACATCATCACCATGGGATAGCAATCCCAAGTCATCATCAGAGGATAACACCTCATCTAGGCACTTTTTGCCATCTCAGGTCCTCAGACCAAAACACATCAAGCATATTATCTCATCATCAAGAGTAACCATCGAAGCAGTGTTACTCAAACATATATATACCTCATAGCCCTTATTCCTGGCTATGCAATTGTATGAGTCACCTGCATGGTTAGTATACACACTCATCATGAATTAACAGAAGATTCATATTATCAACATAGGGCAACATTGATGATTATATACGTTATCATTCATGCCTCAACCTGTGACCATAGACATAGGTCATATCATTAAGCAAAGCATCTTATATTGTTTACCATTTCCTTAGCATTATACAGATGATTCAAGATGATCATAACACAGGTATTATCATGGCAAAATACATAGATGTAATCTACTATCATGATTACCATCATGGCAAGATACATAGATGTAATCTACTATCACGATTACCATCAAGCATGTCAAGGGTTACTATCAAAAACCAACGTGATTCATGAACAAGAGCTAGCGTATAGGTTTTCCATAAGAGACAAGACCCTCACTAGAAGCACCCACTATCCTCACCAAAGGTGTGATGGGTAGGGCACCCTCACTAGAGATGGTATCGGGAAGATCACTCCCCACATGTCGCCCAACACTATAGCCACCTAACGGCCAAGCAACCTCTCTACATATCGACCAAGCACTCAGCATGGTATCGGGCTACTACATGTATCGGGCAACAAGGAACTAAACAATCTCCATCACTCATGTGTATCGTGCAACGCGTGTCGTGCACCTCTATGTCATGCAACACTGTGTTGTGCAACACTGGTATACCGTGCAGCAAGATCTTATGAGGCATATCGTGCAACGACGCGTCATGCACAAGGTGTATCGGGCAGCACCACACAGTAAGGCATAACGCCCAAAGGTGCAACACGTGCAGCAAAGAAAACATAACGCCCAGCATAAAGCTAGCCACATCTATCGGCTGACACACAAAGATAGGGTCAAGGGATGACGCCCACCACAGAACCAGCTAAAAAGCTTCCACAACATCAGGGTATAACGAGGTGAAGTGTGTCGGGTAGGGTACACAATCAGGTGTGATTCCCGGCACACAAAGGTCAGCAACCAAGAGTGACACCCGACATAGCCACAACATGTATCGTCCAAGGCTCAAGATCAAGAGTGGATATCGGGCAACACCAACCCCAAGGCCATATTAGCCAATTTGCAACCCGACAGGGTCACCACCGACCTTAAGCACAAGGGAACCAAAACCCAAATGGATCAAGAAGATGACTCACCTCTCAACTATCAAGAGAGAGGGGTCTTTCCAAGCTTCTTAACACTAAACGGGAAACACAATGTTCAACCACAACCAAGGTCTACAACCACTACAAAGCTCACCTCTAGAATCCATGGTGAGAGAAGGGTGTTGCTCAAGAAACTAGAATACAAGCTCACATATCAATTCAAATGAGAGAGGAGTATTGCTCATATTTCTAGAGTTCAAGCTCACTTCTCAAGACCAAGGAGGGAGATGGGTGTTGCTCAATAAGAAACCCTAGAACATGGTTCGACCAACAAGAAGCAACTAAGCAAGAAACTAAACTAGCAACATGCTTAGCCGATATGATCACAAGAAACATACAAGAACATAGGAGAGGTAATATAGTTAGGGTTAGGAGTTATGTAACCCTTCTTAAGCAAGCTCCAAGCTCCAAGCACCACCAAGGAAGAAGATCAAGGCACTCTAGGGTTCGGCCACCACTAGAGGAAGAAGGAGACTCCAAGGCAAGGATCGGCCACCAATCTTGCAAAAGAAGAGGGTGTCGTGCACCAAGGGAGAGGGAGACTAAGGAACTAAAGGGATCCTTAGCAAGATAAAGGGAACACATATATAGGAAAGGATGGAGGAGATACCAAGGAAAGACAAGGCAAGGTGTCACCCATCTAGGGACACTTGTCCATGGGCAATGCCACCACTCCAACATGCCCTAAACACATGTCCAAGGCCATTTCCACATGCAAGCATCAAACACCAAGTGTCCACTAGTGGTGACACAAACGAGGTCAAAGAGGGTCAAAGGGTCCATGGGCGACACACCTCCACACCATGGCCAACACATCCACACCATGGCCGACACACACCCTGGGTGACACACCACAGGCTGACACAAGCACAGGCCGACACACCTAGGCCGACATAGGGCACTCTTGCCCGACACAAGGTCCAAAGAAGCAAAGACAAGGCACCGCAAAGCCCAACAAGCTCAACCAAGCCCAAAGGAACTCAAGCAATGAGCCCAACCCTTCCTCTCAACACTAGAGGAAGCAAGGAGAGGGAGGAACACCTCACAATGTGACAAACTTTCCCACAAACCCTAGACTTGGGTTAATTGCAAGTAACACCTCCATCTCTCAACAAAGCGCAAACAAACCCTAATCACCACTAAAGGTGATTAGCAAGCAACTAAGCATCAAGGTTAAGCGAAGCAAATAGGATAAGCCCTAAACGGAGGTCAGGGTCCTTACAACAGACCTCAAGATTGAGACCAAAATACCATTTAAAGATAAAACATATATTTAAGGACAAGAGTATGGAAGCTATGAGCAGAATGAATCAAAATATTTCATATAAAAAGAGAAACATATGCAAAACATATTAGAGAAAATAGAGAAACATGAGAAGCATAAAGTGAGATAGATATTAGTGTAATATTCTTAAATATTTACTATTATACCATGAATAAAATTTACTAATAATTATATTATTTAATGGATATGAATCACCTTGGATGACCATAAAGGATTTTGAGGATTATCTAATCTCACGAAAATCCTGCCATGTCTCAATTAATGTGAGTATACAAAGTTGGGTCGCTTTTTTTTTTGGAGCAGGTAAAGTAATACTATATCAACAAAAAAGCGTATAGATGGTGGAAGCCATCGTATACTATACATGGGGTTAAGCTACAAAACCCCACCTGGACAACACCTCCCTGCTGACCCCTCTACCAATCTTAGGATTAGCTTTGAAAGCCATCCTAAAAAAAGAAACAAAACTATCAAACACAATAAGGACATATGTGTCCTTTTTCCCATGTAGTCTATTGTTGCGCTCCTTCCAAATAAGAAAGCAAAGGCCGGTGAAACAAAGCCCAATAAAATGCCTCATTTGTGTATTACTGTTGGTCTGAACCAACATTTCACAAATGCCATCCAATAGGGTATTAGGAGCCACCCCACCCCACCCCAATTTCAACCAGCACCTGCTCCAAAGATAGTGAGTGAAACTACAAATGAAGAACAGATGAGAGTGGGAACCATCCCCAGATCTAAACAAGAGACAGCCCCCATTTAAACATCTGGTCCCTCATAGGCAATCTCCCCAGCAGAATTCTGAAGGAGTAGCATCTCCACTTTGGCACATGTCCCTGGCTCCATAACAGTGGAAACCAGGGGACACATGGACCCTACTTCGACACAACCTTCCAAGGGATAACCTTCTGATCAATCAATGCCCAGCCATCAGCGGATGGCATATAGAGAGGGGCCACCTCGGGCCACAGCCTGCACATTCCTCTCCAGGTCCTGGAAACATTCTTCAGACTGCCAAGAAGCAGAGAGGGCCCATACCTTCATCTCATCCACTTGCTTCAAACAGACTCATTCGTCAAAAAAATATAAATCCTCTTGATAGATATTGCACGAGCTAAATCTTCTGGGTCATAGACGTTCAGCCCTCCTTCAAACCTCCTGGAAATCGTCTTCCATGCAACAGCATGCCCCCATCCACCCCAAACAAAAGAGGACATAACACTCCGCATCTTGTCTAATACAAAGAGAGGGAGATGGGCTTGCAGACACAAAAGTTGGGTTTCAATGACATGTGACTTTCATAAACATTAGGTATCACATGGATACATAGAACCAATACCTCAAAAAAGTAAATGTAATCACAAACACATATTTTCAATCATGTTGGCATGACTTCCATATAACTACTTGAGATACAATCTCAAATATACTCACATATAACTTGTGATTTTTATGGTTCTTGTGGGACAATATCGCTTACAAATTCTCATTCACTCACACATCAATAACATTGCATGACTTGGGGTACCTTATCTTGATCCCTAAATTTCTACAATAAAACCCATTTGCTTCCCTGGCTTTCCAACACCAGGGAAGTTTTATTGTGTACAGGGAGAACCACATAATTATGTTTTCACTTATTAGTTGTAATCATGTCCTTTGGCAATAACATTGATTAGTCTCAAACTCAATCTCCAATAGCTAAACATCTCTAATTCATTAGTAATTTAAACTCTAGGATGTTTATACAAATGATTCCATCATATCACATGACAAACTAAATTGGACAATTTAGAGAGATTTCTATGCAAACATCATATATTTCAATTGCATAGTTAGAATAAAAAATTTCTTCTTTTTGTATTTGGAACAAGTTACTATAGAGAGAAAAAAATAAATTGGTGATTCATGTATTTTCCATGAAAATCATCCCATAATGACACTATAAGGTAATATATATCATGATTTTTTAGGTGATTATAGCTCAAAGTTGCTTCACAAAAATCATTATGCAGAAGTTGAATAAGATGTCTTAGGAAGAAATAAGATCATGTTGATAAAAACTCGAACCATAGTTTTGAGATCTCTTTAAACTAAGATCTCAACAACTAAACCTACATGGTTGACCTTCAACTTGGTCAAAGAATCAAAAGTGGTGAAAATATGATAAGTAAAGAAGGATCATACTTGGATTATTTATCATATAGGTTAGAATGATTATTCCTAGATTAAAATTATACAAAAATACACCATGATAACCAACATGCACAAAGATCGCTACAAAAATATCCGCTCTAGATAAACAATGAAAACAAATAGTGATCAGAGTTTATATAGTCAAATATAAAGGTGCATGCAGTGTTAAAATTGCAAATACACCCATATTTAAAATTTTCAAAAGAATGACTAAATAGTAAGTTGACTAAAAAATGGTTGGTTTAACTAATGAATCATACCTATCCCACTTTTGTAGTACCAAGGCTGACTAGTAACTCTACTCTCACTATAGGCTGACTGACTAGTCTGTCTAGGTAGTCACTTAGTTGAATGACTGATGATTTGACAAACAATGGGTCAAGGTAAAGGGCATCCTCCATAATGATCGATCTGATATGATAGTCGACCCAAAAATTTAGTTTGACTAACCAAATAGGTGACCGACTGGGGACAAAAACTATTGCTAACTTATCTGTAACACCACACAACCACAATATGAGACTACTCCAAGAAAAATGCTTATGGCTGCTAATAAACATCATCAACCACATACAAAGAAAAGAAAAAGATAAAATTCCAATAACATTTCAAAAAGTGCACACAAAAGGCCCATTGTTTCATTTAGGAACAAGTCACTATACATGTATCATTTAGTGACCTCTGTCACAACCTATATACAAAAGGTAAATATGCTAAATTATATAACATGAAGACTTATATACATGATATTCAAGCAAAAAACTGATTCACTTATAAATTTTGATATGAAACCACCCATCCTGAACCCAATTGTGTAGGGAAAACTCTAAGAAATCACCAAAATACCATCCCCAACCTTTGTCTGTTGTTTTCCATCAAAAGGAGGCTTCTAACTATTGAAACCCTAGGTATGGCACTAACCGGATGAAAATTATGGATGACCACAAAGGTGAGACCCATGTACTAGTGTTTTAATATAGAAATAGAAAAGATTCTTTACATACACACCTACCGTTATCTATATAGTAAAGGTTGACTAAGAATGAGCAGTAACTTCCACAAGATATGAAACAACATGAGATGAAACATAACAGTGAATCTAGAAATAATCACATAGTCAATTAGAGCAATAAAATCATAACATAAGAACAACAAGATAATTGAAAGGTTGTATGAGTACACATCTTGATTACCTTATTGACAATTAGTCATGGGTACCCCTCAAACTACTATCTAGTGATTGTGAAGTGTGCTAGCTCAAAGTATAAGATCCTAGGATTACTGGTCTCCATAGGACCCTTCCATGCCTCGATCAATATGAGCATAAATAAGTAGGGATAAATCATGTAGAAACGTACTAGTAGGGTCTCAAAATCCAAACTACATCATTGGGTCCACCCTGGATCCTCAAGGAACATTACCTCATCACATTTCACATACATCTTGTATATTACATTGTCATATATCACTAAAGTAGAATCATTGACTTCACTGATAAACATAAACACATTTTGGTGTTGAAGAAAACTAGCTCTAAATTTCCACTTATAATAAAAAGTATAGGGCCATGAGTACATTCTCAGTTACCAAGATTGTTACTAAGTTACCCATTTCAGCATTTCACTTTCCAAACACTGGGATAGTTCATATGGTCATAGAGAGCTACATGATTATTGTTTCACTTGATTGATTAAACCAACTATGGTATTATAAAATGCAGTCAAGGTGAAAACATAGCTTAAATATGCAATACAACTTAGAATAAGTATCAGAAACTCTAGAATCCATGCAAGCCTAACATCATGCATCAAAATGCCATACTTAGTTCAATTTGTCATTTTCGGCCATAACAATGCCACACCTTCATATAGGTTCAACATTTACCTCCAACAATGCATTTAAATTTGCATACTAGCAACAAAAAACTATGCAAAATTTCATATTAGAACTCCTTAGTATGAAGAAGATATGACTTAAGTAAGAATATGTATAAAAATAACACTATTAGGCATAAAAATGTCATATTTAGGTATAAAACCTATGTTCCATAATATTCTATAATTATAACAATTAGGATAACTTATGAATTCCACCATAGATGATTTAAAAGCAGTAATGAAGATTTTAAGATTTGTATTTTATGAAACACAATATCTAACAACACTTAGAAGTGACAATTTCAAGGCAGAAACATGCCTTTTTTAAATTTTAGTCGTATGGATTCAAAAGAGATATTTTTTCTTCATAATTAAGTGGAGGAAGATAAGAAAATTTGTGATCATTTCATTATCTACCATGCAGACAATAAAAGCTCCATTAGGTGTATTAAACAAGTTTCAAGCATATTTAGGGTTTTCATGTAGAGAAATTTGTCAAAAAGGCTAAAATTAAAAACAAAGAGGCTACCGGTAGCTATATAAGTTGCCTCAAGATGAGAAAAATGAGATCCAAGACATAATATCCTGAAATAATCACCACATGTCTCAAAACAATCCTTCAAAAGCTCCATCAAAGTCCTTCTGACAGTCTCTTTTTAACTCGATCAAAGAGAGAGAAAATGAGAGATCTTTAGCCAAAGGGATCAAGATTTACTATGGTCTACAATGGATCTCAACCAGAACAAGGAAAAGAGAGGGATATAACAGAGAAAAGTGAAGAAGGAAGGAATATCTTACATGATCTAGAGTTAAGACAAATCTATCTTGATTGAGATCCACCAAAGAACCACTTGATCACCTCCTTTTATGTACATGCAAGCTCTAAAATCTACCTCTCAACTTCCTTGACTATTCCTCAACCTCCATTATCTCTTCTACATGTTTTGGCAACTCTTGATGTAACACTCCTGACCTGGGTTATGGCTTAACCCTAGAAATCTTGCTTAAGTAAGTTAGTTACAAACTTGTTCTAATCTTTTGGAAAGTAATTAAGGCTTCTTGTGAAGTTTATTTTCAAGATTGAGCTCAATTGCAAACTATTTGTGCATAATATGATAGTCTGAGTGAAAAGTGCAATTTGCCCAGGATGAGGGGTTACATTGCAATATGTCACATGTTGAATGGGTTCTAAGTGTTTTAGTATCATAATAGAGAGAATGATGCTAAATGGTGGCTTGTGGAAAGCCTAAATCCCAAGTTATAACTTATTTGAACAATACTAGCACTATTGTGCACCAATTCTGGTACAATTTGTAATTTACCTACAATATAGGGTAGAAATACAAATTTCCACCTCTAGAGTGTCCCTAATACCTCTATGTATCTTTTAAAGGAAAGATAAATAAGGAGACACTATGTTTGAATCATCTTTGAATGATGATACTCTTGGTGATGAAAAGACTAAGAAAGAATTGAAGGTGAAGCATTATATGTGTTGTATCGAGTTGTACACTTGAATAGGAGCCCTATTGGCCAAGGAGCCATAGTAGAAGTCTCCTATCGGTTTTTTGAGCCTTGGAAAAGGCCATGTTGGTCAAAGAACCTCAAGAGGGTGGTCCATGACGACTTGCAAGCTCCTTGCAAAAAGTATATCAGTTTGCTTTATTGATAAGATAAACATGAGATAACTTATCCAACAAGATAAGGAATGGCTAATATATTGTCTCTAGATTATCCTCAAGACTCTTGTATGGCAGGATATATATGTGTTCATGCATGGACACGTGTCAACCATGCATGGCCACATGTCATATAGTAACATGAGGTGAAGACACCTCTTATACACTTTATCTCATGAACCCAAGTATTATACTTCAACTTCCACCTACTTATGGAAGTTTATGAACCCCACAACCCTCTTCCTTGGATATATCATGCATAACCTCTTAGATATCATGAAAAGTAGCTCAAGGAGCAAGGGGAGCTCGAGCACCAAGCTTAAGGTAAGTCTTTGTTCATCTTCAACCTTGGTTGAAGTGGGATTTTGGGTCATGGATATTCCTCTCTTTCCTTCTTCACCAAGTTCTTAACTATGGTGATTCCTTATATATGGAGGAGTTGTCAACGATTCTTGGACCTTGGATAAGTTCATCTTCAACATTAGGAATGTAAAGCTTTGGAGCTTGGAGCGTTGAAGTAGTTCATAAGGTGGGTTATATAACTTGAACCCAACTATGTTATTACTCACCATTTTTCTTGCTATACTTAATGATCTACTTTCAATTTTAAAATTTTCTTAAATATTTGATGAATATATGAGTTCTAGTAGTTTCTTGGACCTGTTGTCTGTGTACTATAATAGTTAGAATGAGATTCTAGATCTTAAAGAAGATGGTATCACTTTATAAAGTGATATCGGGTTCAAGCACACAAACAAGTACCTCTAACCCGATATGGTTATGTACATACAACACTAGCACAATATGTTTAAGAGTTTATATCTCCTTGCACAATATGGAGATGAAGTTCGCACCTTTAACACGATATGGTGCTAACCATACACCTTTTGCACGATAGGAAGTCAAGCAAAGACTCCATGCACGATATAGTCTAACATAAGACACCAAGATGGTTAGACACTCAGTTGGTTAGCAAGAGGTCCCAGGATCGAGCCCATGCCACGGGATGAATAGAATGGCCAATTTTTTTAAAAAAAATACACTTCTAAAATAGATATGCTAAACCCTAATTTTTAGTAACCTGATATGAGTGAGACAAGCAAGCACCTCTTGCACGATATGATCATGAAGTACACATCTTGTACACAATATCTTTTTAAGCATACACTTATCCACAATATAAGACATGGAGTCAAATACATGGTATAACCCGACATGGGTTGAAATATCTTAAAACCAATATGAAACCCAAGATGGGTGTTAACCCGATATGGAGATAGATGATAGCTCACATATGATATGATCCATGTCTTATGAACAATATGGGAGATACCCACTTACACCTTATACACGATACAAGTCTAAGTCTATACCTCTTATACGATATGGAGATAGTGAACACTTTGAACAATATAGAGTTAGAAACACAAGGTGATGGGTAAACCGATATAAGTGGGGAGTGATACCGCATGGATGATATGATTGATATTCCTTGGATGATAGGAATAGCATCTACTTTTGCCTTGTGAATGATATGAGGTCCAATTCATACTTCATGCACGATATTGCCATTCTACCAAATATGGTGGAAACCCCTAGATGATGGATTGAAATCCGATATACCCTATCCTTTGTGTAATGGATTGTGGTAAGAGAATTCAACTAGACACCTAGCTTGTCATGTAACTATATGATAGGGTTGATTCTTGAAGGCATAAAGAGGTTATGAGCTTAAGGGTCTACCTAACATGGTAACCTGATATGTTATCCAACATGGAGACTCGATATGATAATCCTAAGATAGGAAACCAATATGGTATCTTATATATATCACTTAAACGATATATGATGACACATAAACTCTATGTCTGATATGGTGCACATCTTGTGCATGACATGGAACCATGCATATAGCTTATACCCGATATGGGGTCAAGCACCTATTGATATGTATGCCCATAGAGCAAGTCATGTGATGATTGTAATGGGATACATTGTAAATGATTTGAATAATAATAAAGACAATTTCCGATCTATATGTTTTAACTGTTTCTAAGATGATAGTGTAACATGATATATGTCTAAACAATTGTTTTACTCAATGACGTATGCTTTTGGGTTGAGGACCTAAACGATGAGATCATATGGATGTTAAGAGTATACATTCTTGTTTAGTCCCTAGTCGGTTGTTATTGTGGAAATAACCATAGACATCAATAACACTAAAGACTAGATTGTGTGTTGGTTGATGACAAAATCTCATTAGTCATGATATAGTGATATCCAACTAAGCACATAGGTACTTGTTAGAGAACATGTGTACCGGATAGACCCACCGTGAGAGTGACACATGGAACCATGATTTGGTAGTCACAGTCAGCTCTCACAGTGATGGTGGTGAGTGTGATTCTTCGACCTGAAATCACTACACTCAACACATGTCGTTGGGTACACTTTGTCATATCAAACGCAGTCTTGAAACATGGGTTGTTATAAAGGTGATGATTGGGTGACTTTGACACATGGGGCTTTTGAGGGGTGAGTGATAGATATGGGATTTGTCCCTCCTAAGGGAGTTTGATGTCCATGGCCACTTGATGAGTAGGATTGAGAAAGGCATGTGCATGCATGTGTGAATCAATATGTGATATTGATGTCACACACATCTCACACAGTCTACTCTGAGATCAAGGAAATGAATGAATGTTGAAAAGATGACTATACCATGCCTTGAGTTCATTCAGGACATTAGTGACAAAGGAATTATACATTCACTGTAACACCATTCATGGATTGTAGGATTGAAAGTTGTTCTCCAACTTTCTATTTCACTTGGGTAGCACTTATGTGCGACTAGGCACTGCTCTTTGCTTGTGAAATCATAAGTGTTATGAACATTCACTGCCAACGTGAAATGGGCATGCAGGGTCACACAAAAAGGATTTAACCTAGAAGAGGAGTTTATCCACAAACGATGTTTAGATTGATTACTAAAGGAGTTTAGTAGTTAATTAAACACTGAATCAAATGATAAATAAATATCGTAGTGTTCAAGGTGTTGGATCGATTGATTAGAGTATCAGATTGATTGAAACTGCAATTGACTGATTTTGCACAGTCTGCACTCCCAACCGATCGGCTGATGTGATGAACCGATCGGCTCAGGACAGACTGAACTGACCGGTTCAAGGGTTGAACTGATCGACTCAACTGGTCCAAACGAGCAAGTTGGGAAATTCAGGTTAGTAAGAAATTTCTTTTCATTTCACTTGTCCAATTTGATTGGAACAAAGATTGGTATTTGGATCAATTCGAAACAAAAGAGGAAAAGTCAATCGGGAATTGACCAGAGCAGTGAATCAATCGTTTTAGAAGTGAACCGATTGGCTCAGGTGCCCCAACCGATCTGTTTAGGTGTGAACTGATCGGTTCAAGTCCCTAACCGATTGGTTCATGCTTGAAACGATCGGTTCAGCTGGCACAGTTTGTTGCTTTGTGGAAAATCTTGAACCCTTCTACTCGTGCTTTAATCCCGCATTGCCTGGGGTAGAGAACCGTGTCCCATGACCCTCCTATATATAGGGGTATTGGCAGATTCTCAAAGTACAACTCAGAACACCAGTTGATCTGTAAAGTTATCGTTCTCTCTGGTTGTAGTAACCAGGAGATCCCGAGCAAGTGCTACCCGATAAGGGAGGCACAGTAAGGGAAAGACAACTGTAGAAAAGCGACTGGTGGCAGGAGAGCGTGATGATGACTAGTACGTCGACAGGAGGGTGTGACTCCTTCCGGTGCCATGTGTGACAAGGCGATCGGAGTTCCAGGTGGTCCGTGTGGACTACTTTAGAAGTAGGAGACTTTTGGCGTTTAGAGGATAGTTGTCAATCCCGACAGTCCCAGTGAGACCAGGAGCTGCACCGACATCGTCTAAGACTGGAGGTGAAGACCACGCAAGCTGTGAGGTAGCGTCGCCGAGCAAGCCTTGGGACTAGGTATGTCTCTATAAACCATCCTTCCTATTGTATAGACATTGACGTGATTCCTTTATACTGGGTTCAGGGAGAAGAAAAAATTTTGTTTTCGCTGCCTTCTTTGTCTCTCCTAACATCCAACAATGGTATCAGAGCAACGTCAACTGCTCTATACTTTAGGATTATCGATGTGATCGATTTTAGTTTGTCATATTTATTTATTGCATACGATGCGAATAAAATTGGCTTTATGCATATCCAATCCACAAATTCCAATATACATATATGATATGTAATATGAATGCACTCGATACGCGTCACCTTTAAACAAGTTTTGTGGTGGATGTATAGTGTGGTTATGTCCAATAAACCCTATGACTTTGTATGGTTGAATGTGGTTGCTTGCATCTCAGTTTGTGCACTGATTCCCTATCTCTTATTCCTGATGTAACTCGAGATAACTCGAGATCTCTTTCCTACCTTAGCTCCCCCCGAATGTAACTCGGGGTTTCCTTTTTCAAATGTAAAATAGGATAGATTTTTTTATTTCCTGTTATGTCAAAGAACGAAGGACAATCTGACAACAACTGAGACGATCAGTTCAAGGCGTGAACCGATCAGTTGGCAATCCATACCACTGGTTCGAGGAGCGAGATGAGAGGGTGGCGGCCATGAGGAGATGCACGATGACCAAACAAACCAATCGGTTAGAGGAGCCAATCGATCAGCTGGTGGCACCCAACCGACCGGCCTGATGGAGAGCTGATCAATCATGGAGATGAGTTGATCAAACCCAGTAAAGGCAAAGCACAGAGTTCACTTGTACAGGTTGCATGTGATGTGGACCTAGATGATCGTGATTCCTCTTGGCTTGAGGAATCACATTAGGATGGCCATAATCATTGTTTTTATCATTTTGTATGTTTTCTGTGGGATATAGCATGTATATGATACATACTATGTATTGTGGTGATTGGATATGTATATGTACCTATAAAGCCGAATCCCTCATCTAAATATTAAGTTGTTTACACCTTCTATTAGCAGCACACATGAAAAACTTGATCGACCAAGTGTAGGTTATGCCAAAGTGTGGTGCGTCGTCTATCTCGTAGAAGTGTGAAGGGTAAACATGTAGGTTCTGCCAAAGCAGGGTGCATGTTTACCGTGTCGGCTTTTGGGATAGACTTAACTGGTGATTCTTAGAGTGTCTAAGCCCAGAGGCACGGAATGTTCATGGCAAGGTGTTGCGCATGTTCATTCATCAAGAGTTGCATATGATGCAATTGGCATGATGGCCTACCTTAATAGTCAATTTGTGGGTGATCAGCCAAAGCTGACTCATGACTTGATGAAATACAGATCTTGCCCACTAGAAGATTGTGCACTGCAATCTTCTGAATTGACGGTGAGGGCTATAAATTTGAATCAAAATAGTTGGAGTGGTAATTAATTAAAGGCCTAATTAACTATCATCAAATTTTATTCAAATCAAATCAAAAGGAATTTTGACAAATGCAATTTTTCTCTTGTAGAATGGCAAAAGAATCATCTTTTAAAATGAGCAAATTAATTGAGAATAAATTCCATAACTGGTTGGGGATTGTGAGAAGTGTTCTGCACAATCTAGAAATACCGGTAGCCTTTGAATCCACTCCATGTACACTTAATGCGTTGTTTGAGAAGAAGGATAGTTCATTTATGAAGATCAATGGAACAAAGTCCAAGGACAAAGGTGAGGGAGAGAAGGGTTCTCTTGCCAAACCAATGTCAGAGTCTTCTACATGGAAAGGATTGAAGGAACGATGGAAGAAGAAGCGAGAGATAGATATCTCTACTTTTGGTGTATACATGATAGAGATTAACTTTACTACTTCTTTGTCATGGGTACTTGATACCATATGTGGATCTCACATTTATTCAAATGTAAAGGATCTTAAGAGAAGTAGGCCTTTAGGGAAAGGTGAGGTTGAACTACGTGTTGCCAATGGGGCAAGAGTTGTCGCCAGTGATGTAGGAACCTATGAGTTAACTCTACCTAGTGGGCTAATATTAGAGTGAAAAACTGCTATTATGTACCTACCATAAATAGGAATATCATTTCCGTCTCTTGTTTGGACAAGGATGGTTTTGAATTTCTTATTAAGAATGGAAAGTGTTCCATTTCAAAAGATGGGATCTTTTATGGTAGTGCCCCAATGTCTTATGGTCTATACTTGATAGATCTAGAGACAAGTGTATACAACGTAAACACCAAAAGGCAAAAACTCAACAACTCAAATCAAACGTATCTTTGACATTGTCGTCTAGGGCACATAAATGAGAAGCCCATTTCTAGACTCCATAAAGATGGTTATCTAGACTCTTTTGATTATGAATCAATAAAGACATGTGAATCTTGTTTGTTGGGCAAGATGACCAAGACTCCCTTTTTAGGTAATGGTGAGAGAGATAGTGATCTATTAGGACTCATACATACTAATGTATGTGGGCCTTTTAGAACTAATGCCAGAGGTGGGTATCAATACTTCATTACCTTCACTGATGACTTTAGTAGGTATGGCTATGTGTACCTGATGAAACATAAGTCAGAAACCCTTGAAAGGTTCAAGGATTTCATGAATGAAGTACAAAACTAACTTGGTAAAAATATTAAAGCACTTTGATTCGATCAAGGTGGAGAATACTTGATCTAGGAATTTGAGGACCTTCTGCGAGCCTGTGGTATCGTATCACAATGGACTCCGCCTAGAACACCACAGTATAATGGTGTGTCTGAAAGAAGGAATCGCACTTTACTGGATATGGTGCGATCAATGATGAGTTTTGCTAATCTTCCGATTTCCTTCTGGGGTCATACTCTTGAAACCGTCGCGTTTACACTTAACCGAGTACCATCTAAATCGGTTCAAAAGACACCATATGATATATGGACTGGGAAGTGTCCCAATATGTCTTTTATGAGGATTTGGGGGTGTGAGGCATATGTCAAGAAAATGTTTCTTGACAAGCTAGGCCCTAGATCTGATAAATGTTATTTTGTTGGATATCCTAAAGAGACCAAGGGATATTACTTATACCACCCAACTGACAAAAAAGTGTTTGTTTCCAGGGATGTTGTATTCCTAGAAAAGGAGTTTATTTTCAAAGGAAGCAGTGGGAGGAAAATAGAGCTTGAAGAGGTTCAAGCCCAACAAGAAAACATTGAACCAGTAGATTTACAAGAGGAACATAGAGGTTCACAAGGTGTTGTGGAATCTCAATCTCCTCAAGTAACACAAGGACCTCGTAGATCTAGTAGAACACGCCTTGAACCTGAAAGGTTTGGATACTTTGTGACTCAGGAAGGCGGTGAGTTGATCATAGATGATGATCCAACTACCTATCTAGAGGCTATGGAGGGACCAGATTCTAAGAAATGGCTTGAAGCCATGAAATCCGAGATGGAATCGATGCATTCCAACAAAGTATGGACTTTGGTGGAACCACCCGAAGGGGTAAAACCCATAGAGTTCAAGTGGGTCTTCAAGAAGAAGACCGACATGGATGGCAATGTGCAAACTTATAAAGGTGGATTTATTGCAAAGGGTTTTCGCCAAGTTCAAGGTGTTGACTATGACAAAAATTTTTCTCCAGATGCCATGATTAAGTCCATCAGGATCATGCTTGCTATTGCGGCTTACTATGACTATGATATTTGGAAAATGGTTGTTAAAATTGCATTCCTTAATGGGAATATAAATGAGGATGTGTACATGACACAACCTAAAGGTTTTGAAGATCCAACGAATACCAATAGAGTATGTAAGCTACAATGATCAATATATGGATTGAAGCAAGCGTCACAGAGTTGAAATCTTTGATTTGATGAGGAAGTCAAAGTGTTTGGATTTATTCAAAATGAAGATGAACCTTGTGTGTACAAGAAGGTTAGTGGGAGCACGAACACATTCCTCATATTGTATGTGGATGACATACTATTGATGGGGAATGATGTCTCAGCCTTAGAGAAGGTAAAGACTTGGCTTGGGAGTACTTTCTCAATGAAGGACTTAGAAGAAGAATCCTACATTTTAGGTATTAAGATCTATAGAGATAGATCTAAAAGGCTTCTCGGACTAAGTCAAAGCACGTACATTGACAAAGTGTTGAAGTGGTTCAGCATGGAGAACTCAAAGAGAGGCAACATCCCCATGCTACATGGAGTCACCATCTCTAGATCTCAATGTCCCCAATCTTGTGAAGAGAGGGAGCGTATGAATGGGATCCCATATGCATCAACCATCGGATCCATCATGTACACTATGTTGTGCACACGTCCAGATGTCTCGTATGCCCTCAGCATAACGAGCAGGTACCAGTCAAGTCCCGGGGATGCTCACTGGACAGCTGTAAAGAACATCCTCAAGTACTTGCGAAGGACTAAGGATCAATTCCTTGTATACGGCGGTGAGGAAGAACTGGTGGTAAAGGGTTACACTGATACAAGCTTCTAAACTGACAAAGATGATTACAGATCGCAATCAAGATTTATGTTTTGCCTAAAAAATGGAGTTGTGAGTTGGAAGAGTTCCAAGCAAGAAATAGTTGTCAATTCTACTATAGAGGCCGAGTATATCACTGCTTCACATGCATCAAAGGAAGTTGTGTGGATCAGGAAGTTCATCACTGAACTTGGTGTAGTTCCCAGTAGTTGTGATTCAATTGATATTTATTATGACAATAATGGAGCTATTTCTCAAGCTAAGGAGCCTAGATCACATCAGCGGTCCAAGCACATACTTTTGTGCTTCCATCTCATACGAGAGCTCGTACAGCGAGGAGATGTGAAGATTTGCAAAGTACCAACTGAAGACAACATAGCTGATCCACTGACTAAGGCCCTTTCACAGCAGAAGCATGATGGTCATGCTAGGTCACAAGGACTAAGGTTCCTAGGTGATTGACTCTAAGTGCAAGTGGGAGTCTGTTGGTATGTATGCCCATAGAGCAAGTCATGTGATGATTGTAATGGGATACTTTGTAAATGATTTGAATAATAATAAAGGCAATTTCCTGTCTATATGTTTTAACTATTTCTGAGATGATAGTGTAACATGATAGATGTCTAAAGAATTGTTTTACTCGATGACGTATGCTTTTGGGTTGAGGACCTAAACAATGAGATCATACAGATGTTAAGAGTATACATTCTTGTTTAGTCCCTAGTCGGTAGTTATTGTGGAAATAACCATAGACATCAATAACACTAAAGACTAGATTGTGTGTTGGTTGATGACAGAATCTCATTAGTCATGATATAGTGATATCAAACCAAGCACATAGGTACTTGTTAGAGAACATGTGTACCGGACAGACCCACCATGAGAGTGACACATGGAACCATGATTTGGTAGTCACAGTCAGCTCTCACAGTGATGGTGGTGAGTGTGATTCTTTGACCCGAAATCACTACACTCAACATATGTCGTTGGGTACACTTTGACATCATCAAATGCAGTCTTGAAACATGGGTTGTTATAAAGGTGATGATTGGGTGACTTTGACACATGGGGCTTTTAAGGAGTGAGTGATAGATATGGGATTTGTCCCTCCTAAGGGAGTTTGATGTCCATGGCCACTTGATGAGTAGGATTGAGAAAGGCATGTGCATGCATGTGTGAATCAATATGTGATATTGATGTCACACACATCTCACCCAGTCTGCTCTGAGATCAAGGAAATGGATGAATGTTGAAAGGATGACTGTACCATGCCTTGAGTTCATTCAGGACATTAGTGACAAAGGAATTATACATTCAATGTAACACAATTCATGGATTGTAGGATTGAAAGTTGTTCTCCAACTTTCTATTTCACTTGGGTAGCACTGATGTGTGACTAGGCACCGCTCTTTAGTTGTGAAGTCATAAGTGTTATGGAATTTCACTACCAACATGAAATGGACCTACAGGGTCACACACAAAGGATTTAACCTGGAAGAGGAGTTTGTCCACAAACGATGTTTAGATGTATTACTAAAGGAGTTTAGTAGTTCAATTAAACACTCAATCAATTGATAAATCAATATCATAGTGTTCAAGGTGTTGGATCGATTGATTAGAGTATCGAATTGATTAAAACTACAATTGACTAATTTTGCACAGTCTCCACTCCCAACCGATCGGCTCATGGGATGAATCGATTGGCTCAGGACAGACTGAACCGACCAGTTCAAGGGTTGAACCGATCGGCTCAACTGGTCCAAACGAGCAAGTTGGGAAAGTCAAGTTGGTGAGAAATTTCTTTTCATTTCACTTGTCTAATTTGATTGGAACAAGGATTGGTATTTAGATCAATTTGAAACAAAAGAGGAAAAGTCAATCGAGAATTGACCAGAGTAGTGAACTGATCATTTCATAAGTGAACCGGTCGGCTCAGGTGCCCCAACCGATCAATTTAGGTGTGAACCGATCGGCTCAAGTCCCCAACCAATTGGTTCATGCTTGAAATGATCGGTTCAGCTGGCGCAGTTGGTTGTTTTGTGGAAAATCTTAAACCCTTCTACTCCTGCTTTAATCTCGCATTGCCTGGGGTAGAGAACCTTGTCCCATGACCCTCCTATATATAGGGATATTGGGGGCTTCTCAAAGTACAACTCAGAACACCAGTTGCTCTGTAAAGTTGTCATTCTCTCTGGTTTTGGTAACAAGGAGAGCTCAAGTAAGTGCTACCTGATAAGGGAGGCATAACAATGGAAAGACAACTACAGAAAAGCGACTGGTGGCAGGAGAGCGTGTTGGTGACTAGTACACTGACAGGAGGGTGCGACTACTTTCGGTGCCTTGTGCGATAAGGCGATTGGAGTTTCAGGTGGTCTGTGTGGACTACTTCAGAGGCGGGAGACTTCTGCCGCTTGGAGGACAGTTGTCAATCTCGACAGTCCCGGTGAGACCAGAGCTGCAGAGACACCATCCAAGACTGGAGGTGAAGACTGTACAAGCCGCGAGGTAACATTGCCGAGCAAGCTTCGGGACTAGGTATGTCTCTACAAACCATCCTTCCTATTGTATAGACGTTGACGCGATTCGTTTATACTGGGTTCGGGGAGAAGAAAAAATTTTGTTTCTGCTGCCTTCTCTATCTCTCCTAAAACCCAACAACACCTAACTCATACCTGATATGAAGCTAACTTGAGATGATAAGAATCAAGTGATAGTCAATCTGATATGGGTACATGATATGATGTTAGGGGATACACCCTAAAACATGACATGGTGATGTGGTTATACCACATGCCTGATATGGATACACGACATGAAATAAAGAATGTATCTTAAAGCATAATATGATAATATACACACATCTTGATACCCGATATTGTAGGGATACTTCAATCATATGTAATTGATTGAGTGACATATGTTGTGTGTCGTGTTAATTACAATATAAAAGATGATGAGATTTGTTAATGATGAACTAATGTTCCTCAAGAGGAGGATTGAACCAACTTAGTAAAAAGTATGACGCAATTAATATCCTAGTGAGGATGAGGGAGAAACTCATACCTTGTGTTGATAATCATTTAATGATAAATGATGAGAATAAATAAGTATGATTGATTACTTATGATATCAATGTATGCTCCTAGATGCGTGGAGCAATGAATTAGGGTTTGGATTGATAATATGAACTTGAAACCCTATTCGGCTAAAAAGGGAAACCCTAACCCTAATAATGGGAAGGTTGTATTTCTCTTATTGCATAAGCCTTATGAGACATGTTAAATACTTGTATAACAAGTATAATGTTTATGTGGTCTGATGACCTAAAAGATATTTGTTGCCTAGTGAGAGGTGATAAGATGTTTAATGAGCCATGTGAATAGTTGTTGCCTAGTGAGAGGTGACAAGATGTTTAATGGGCCTTGTGAGCTATGTGAAGGTTGTATTTATCTTATTTCATAAGCCTTGTGAGACATGTTAAATACTTGTATAACAAGTATAATGTTTATGTGGTATGATGACCTAAAAGATATTTTTTGCCTAGTGAGAGGTGATAAGATGTTTAATGAGCCATGTGAATAGTTGTTGCCTAGTGAGAGGTGACAAGATGTTTAATGGGCCTTGTGAGATATGTGAATAGTTCTTGCCTAGTGAGATGTGACAAGATGTTTTAATGGGCCTTGTGAGCCATGTGAAATACTTGTGCAACAAGTGTGATATATACATGGGTCTGAGGACCTAGAGGTAATGGTTATCTGATAAGAGGTGACATTGTTCAGTAATGAACTAAGGGTTGAATAGCCAGATTATATAATCATGATAATGATAATGATTAAGGGATAATAATCCCCAGTAATATGACAAGAGACTGAGATCCCAAGTGTCATGTATCTAAATATGTTCCAAAGATTAGAAAAGTACTTGATAGATGTATTACACCTTTCTGTGTAGCATTTGTTTATGATTGATTCTTATAACTTGTTTGATGCTAAAAGAATATTGTAATGCACTTAATATATCATTAGAAACCATAAAATGTAGTTTCCCTGACCATAGATCCACCAGCGTCAGGATTTGCTGAAATGGTGAAACGGGTTTTTCCCACGGGATAACTTGGAGCGCATATTTTTGAATATGCGGAGGCATAAGCTTGGACGGCCATATGTGAGCCGATCCCCTTACAAACTAAAAAAATGGGGATTGGCTATATGCCATATCCTGGCTCGAGTGTGACTGCGGTCGTAGACTCAGTGATGAGCACGGTGAATTGGCCCGTGGCTCGGAGTATGACTATATGCCATGACTCAGTAATTTTACAACTAGGGACAGTTGTGTGTCTGTGATCCCCTAAGAGAGTGCATGATGCGGCTGTAGCTCTGAGAGAAGATGCCACTATACCTTGGCATGCTCTTTTGTAGTTTGAGATGAGATGTCACTGTCAGTGGTCTCGTACTGGCCGAGACGGCAGAGGTCATGGCAGTCATCTCTTCTATTGACCTTGTATGGTACCGACTTGTGAGAAGTTTGTGGTCGATTGGAGCATGAATGGTATACTTCATCTCCTCAGGGTATAAGTGTGATTGTAAAATGTAATCATCTATGTACCATAATTGCTTAAGGATCGAATATGGAAAACATTGGTTGATGTACACTTCAATTATACATCTTAGCTGATAGATGTTATTTATGTTTCTTTACATTCCTTGTAAAGTAGATAGATGGTTTATTACTCTACCATGGATAAATGTATCATTTTTATTAAATAAAGAGATTACCCTGTCTTGTTCATACATTGCTTAATCTTATTCATTAATATAAAAGAACCTCTGCTTAGTTTTATAATGCTTATCTGTCATAATAATATGGTCGACGGAGAGTTATATCTCTCACTGGGTTGTATGCCTCGACCTGAGTTATATCCTCAGGTTGTATTCCTTGAGGTTTTATGTTCAATGTCCTGTTCATACACTCAACCTGAGTTGTATGTCTCGAGGTTTTATGTTGCTCCAGTATGTGTTTTGATAGAGAAATTGTTGTATCTTGTCCTCGAGATGAGATGAAACAATGTTGGATAATGTAAATCATGATATGTATAAGTTTTGGAACTTTCAGTAAGAGTTTCCTGGAAGAAGATCTCCTTGCAAAATGGTTTTAAATTTTAGTGAATTTTGTTATTCCGCTATTTATGGTAATTCCGCAATTACTATTGGTGATTACTTGATTTGTTTCTGGTCATCTCACTTGAGGTTCCAAGTGAGTTTTAGGGTGAGTTACATGTGGTATTAATAGGTTGGAGGATGTGAACGACCATGCAGAGAGGTCCATCGACCCTATCAATTGCCTACTTATCGACCTCCTAATATCTTGACCCATAGATCTTCTTATCTCTTGACCCATCAACATCCTCAACACTTGACCCATCAAGATCATCATAAATAAACCCATTGAGGTCTTCATTCACAAACCCATTGAAGTCTCCATTCACTAACCCATCATGTTCACCATCCTTTAACCCATCAAGGTCACCATACATAGACCATAGTGGTCTTGTATTTTCACCACATCAAGGTTCATCAACCTTGAACCCATCAACCTCCAAGACTTCAACATTCAACCCATCGACATTCAACCCTCCAACCATCATAGATAGACATTCAAGCCTCCAAAATTCAATCCATTAACCTCCATGCCCTAGGTGATGAGCCATCGACCTATAAGGATGGGCCCATCGACCCCCTCTCAACCACCAGTAAACCCTAGTCTAGGGTTAGGACCAAAACATAATGATGTAACATCAAATAAATCAAATCCTTATCATGAAAGGTACATATATGAAGCAAAAAATCTCAAACTTTTATATAATAGAAATTATGTTCTCATATATCAAATAATCATGCAAACCATGCAATTAGGAAGCAAAGGCACATTTAGACAAAAATTAGGGTTTTCTTTTAATCAATTGATTTAAGTTCTTCATCGAGCATTGAATTTTGATATAAAAAAAAACAAGAATATGATTTATATAGGTCAAGGGCCTTAAACTATCTAAGCTAATTTATAAAAATGACAAAACCACCCTTGAAAATCCAAGTTCTCTTAATTAGGGTTCCAATCAAGATATTTTTTTGGTAATCTTGGGACATATTTCTATTACTATCTCAAAAAAAAAGAGGAAAATGTTACAAAAGCCACGCGTCTAAGTGCTAGTGACATGCTTTATATTCTTAGTTAACGACTAGTTTGATTGGGTTTCAATCAATCTAGTCCATACCTAAGCATACATAAAGCATGTCAAATAGGTGTGTGAATCATTAAACAATTGCATATAGTTCAAAGTAATCAACAAAAGCAATGGACTTGAGGTGTTAAAAATACAATTAGATTTAAAATATGAAATAGGGTCACAACTTTGATAGTAATACGTTGTTATATTACTCCACTATAGCATGAATTATACAAATAAGGAATATTAATCACGTATTCTCTACTTGTAAAGGTAACCTTTGTAAAGTTTTTGATACATCAAAAGATTACAATTTGATAATGTTATGATTTCCTTAAATGGTCATGTGGCTTATTGTTTCTTACAATAATATACAAATTGTGTTAGTGTGGAGATTATATAAAGTAATTATTAGTATGCTTATTACTTGAATCCTAAGTATGATGAACTAAGTGTGACAATTTGATATTAATGTAGGTTCATCACCAAGAACCAAAAATTATAAACCATGTTCAAAAGATATTGCCTGAGGGAAGAGTGAATTAACTAAAGATAGGAGAAAGTAAACCAATGCTTCTATGACTCAATTTGCTTTATGGGGACTATAATCACACATCCACAAATTACCTTGAGTTGAATATTAGGGAAAAAAATTCTTTCAGAAACAAGTTAAGAAAGGCACTAAACAATCTTTGTAATGATATGTATAGGCATCCAAATATTAAAATATGTGAAATAGAAACTAGGTGAGTGGTTCAACATTATATTTTTGGATAATAGTATGATCATTAAAAGTTCTAATTGAGTATCTTATTTTACAATGACATATCCTCATTGAGAATCAAAGGGAGGTTTATAGGGTGGAAGCAAGCTATACTAGAATAACATCACTTGAAAGGCAATGATGTAACAAGGGCACTTGTCCAAGCTTTGTGTGTGAGTTGGGGGGGAGGGTGAATTTGGCAATGAGAAGTCAACCTCGATGTGGTCTGGGATGAGAAACTTTGGAAGGCACACACATTGAGCATGAGAGGTCACTAGGTGGGTGATAGGAGAGGAGAAAGGTGGAACCAAATAAGTTCTGTATGACGAGAAGGTGGAGAAGTAACCATGCCCAATCAAGTGTTTTGGGATGTGCTCAAGCATTGTGATGCATGCTTAGGCACCAAACTATAATGTGGTGACCCATGCATCATTGGCTTAAGGTGAATTGGATAACTTTTGCCTACTTTGGATCCTCTAATTGGAATATAGGTTGCAAAGAATGTGATGACGTTAAAAAAATGTCGTATCATGTAATGTGATATACTTAGCGCCACTTGTACAGACGACTATTGCTACAATCAACGCGGATGGAATGGTCGGTTTGTTGAAAAAACTAAAAAAACACGTTGCTAATTGTATAAAGAAAAGGCATGTCGTGTCTGGCACGAAGTTATTTTTTTTCCCTCATCCAATCTTTCCTACCATTCTGCGGTCTTGTCCGCTTCCCATCACTTTCGCAGACAAAAGCAGAACGAGAAGGAGCGCACCGGAGCAAGTCAAAGAGGATTTCGACATTCAGCATTTAACACAGAAAAATCTGCAACGATCAGGAAATGTAAGCTAGTGTAATAATATAATTGGTGATGCGAACAATAACATTAACTAGGGAACTCAATTTTCCAGCTAGTATTACGGTCTAATCCCCAACATGTAGGGCTCTCAATGGAGAGGGTATGGGGAGACTAAGGCCTTATCCTTATCCTTATTCATCAAGTGTGGCGGGTAATTGTATGAATAGTTCTCCACTCCACCAACATCCTTACTCTCTCCTTACCCTTACCATCTTACCCACAAGGTAAACAAAGAGAGTAAGGGTGAAACGGAGAATTCATATGTCTTTTAAAAATTAGCGCTAATACTACCAATAATGGTCTGTGTAATCCATTTATTATTTAAATTAAATATCAAGATGGTCCGCAATGGCTATTCACTGTTCAACATGATTCTAAGTAATTTCCTACAACAATATACACATGGTTTGCAATGTATTGAAAATATGCAGTTGATGCATATTCAAATAGAAGTACTCCTAACATGTTGCTTTATGAACAAATAAATCATCCTAAATTAATGTCACATTAAAATGATATTATGTAACAATACGTTAAAAAAAGTTATTGCTACAAACATAAATATCTTATACCCTCAAAAGTGTTGTATACAAAAACAATTAACAGAAATGAAGTAGATAAAACCATAGAAAATATGTATCGGATGGTACATTAATTATTAAATCCTTTTATTATATATCTATGTGTCTTACGACTTAAGATTTTGTATCATACTCAATCAATAACAACATAAAAAAAATTATAAAATGGTGCATAAACTAAAAAATCTCATTACTGCATACTCATGTGTCTTACACCTTTAAAATGTAGTTACATACTCTACCAAATTATCTATATAAGAAGTAGATAAGAATATCATATATTGTCTAATAGTGACCACATACTATTGAATAATTTCTAGACTTAAACAACACAATGACTACATATTTAATATAGTTTACATATATATAGACGGGTAACAAGGTATGAGTAATAACTTACACTTACCACAAAGGTAGCGAGTTAGTGGGTAGCGGGTAGGCGGGTAAAGAAAAAGTATCTTATGTTTTATCTTTCTCCTACCGGGTATGGATAAAGGGTGAACCAGTTAACCCTTATCCAGCCCTACCAGTATGTAGTTAGATATATGTCATTTCAAAATAATTATTTAACTGAATAGCGGTGTTTATATGGGGCTACCAAAGCCGCATCATCCGACCTAATACCCAAGATCTCTCCCAGTCTTACGCGGAAATTTCATGGTTCACCAGCGGCAGCCATCATGATGTATCGACGTCATCTACCTGTTCTATTCATACACATCTCTGTCACTAACATCGACCAGTTGATCTATATGCTCGACGTCTGCCTTGCTTGGTTTTCTCTGCCTTTTACACCGCATGTTTGGAGATAGAAAAGGCACAGTGAATTTCCAACCGCCATCCTCTTCCAGTCCCGTCCAGAGAAAAAGCGAGGAAGTTGGCGTGTCGTATTCATTACAAATTCTTGTGGAAGCATCTTAAAAGAAGGCATGCTGGGTACCAAGTCAGCATAAGTCGCTTGAGACTTCAGTTTAAGTAAATTTTAATTACAAACTTTATATCCTTATTCTATATATTTAGATAAAAAAAAGCAATTGTGATTTGTAGACATGTAAATAGATATCCGGAACCGCAAATTCGATCTGGATTCGAGTCTGAAATTTTGAAAAAAATCCGATATCCGCATAATTCGAATTGGATTTAGGATATCAAATTTTATATCCGAAATTTCAGATAGCATTTCCGCTATGAAAAAATCCGAAATCCGACAAATATATGCATATATTATCAAATATATTATATATATATATATAAATATAAAAATATAGTTATTTTATCATATATATTCATAGTTATATCAATTTTTTCTATATATAATGCATTAATAATAATACATTTATGCTTTTTAGTTCGGATCAGATAATTATCCGAATTCGAATATTATTTGTCGGATCGGATTCAGATATTATCACATGATATTCATCAGATATCGGATCAGATTTTTTTTTTAAATTCAGATATCGGATATAGTAGTATCCGCTCCGTATTCACGTTTACAGATCTAGAGATTTGTTAAGAAATATGAAATTCAGTCAATTAGGAAATATGTCCAGGAGGAGGAAAAGGGAAATAATCAATTATGGTTACTTTATTTTGAAAGGATGCAGATGTGAAGATGGCGGAATTCTAGAGCAAATCAAAGACACACATACACCAGAAGATCTGAGAGAGATTCAAGCTTTCCGCTCCGTTTTACATGATTAATTTAGTATTCTCTGATTTGAATATTTGCTTGACAAATGACATGTGTCCAATTTGCATTAAAAAAATTAAAAGACTGAATGGAGCAGGCAAGGAGGCCTGGATATAATGTTTCTATTTTTCCATTGACATAATTTTCGATCCACACTTGAACCAGACACAATCGAAAAGATAGGACTGACTGATTTTGTGTTTCAAATGATTTTCAGGTCTCATTTTTTGTGGAGGTTTTGTACAGGCAGCCTAGCTACAGTCGGCCGGTTATGGGAGAGGAGATCTCATGAGACAGGTACATGCCCGATCTGTGTTACAGAAAGAGAAACACTGATGCATATGGCGTTCTACTACACGGAGGCACGCAAGATATGGACAAGCTTCAGAGATATGGACGTGATTGAGGAAGTAAGGAACCTGGAGCCGTGCACAACACTCATTCACTTGCACGAGCAGTTGGATCCGGAAGTGGTTGACAAGGTGGTGGCATCTATTTCGGCTATATGGAGCCACAGGAACAACACAGCTTTTAACTCACCGGGGAAGGAGCTATATTTCCTGATACAGTCCTTCACTAGCCTAATCTATGACTATCAGCAATCAAAATCCAAAGCGACAGACAGTGAGGATTAGAGAATCACACGGTCGGAGTGTGGCTGGGTTCCACCGGTGGAGGGAAGGATTAAAGTCTAACCCTGATTTCACGGCTGGAAAGGACGGGAAGGTGGGAATAGCAGGTGCTTTGAGGGAGTCATCTGGGAGGCTGATCGGGGTGGTAGGAGTACAGGTAGAAGCTTCATGGAAAGCGGACATGGGGGAGGCTCAGGCAGTGAGAACGGTGCTCCAGCAGGCTCGTGAGTGGGGCATTTCCAACATCATCCTGGAGACAGATTCGCTTAATTTGATCAATGACATTCAGCGCGGAGGAAGGCGAAGAGATCCCTTAGGTCATAAAGTAGACGATATTATCTGTTTGAGTAGAGCAATTAATGTTATTTCCTTTGCTCATTTAGCTAGATTAAATAACTCTGTTGCCTACGCTTTGGCCAAGAAAGCTGTTCACGGTGGTCTGTCTAGCGGCCAAGAACCGGAACTGATGGCCAGTCTTATGGAGGATCTTTCTTGTAATGTTTTAACTTAGCAGTAGCTGCGGACTTCTTGTCCGCACCTCACCTTCAAAAAAATGATTTTCAAGTGGGCGGAATGGATGGAGCATAAGAGTTTGTCTTTGGAGAGAGTCACTAATCACCCTTGTAGTGGTTCCGTCACGCAAAACAAAAGAACATAAATAACCCATTTTGAAATAAACAATTCCTATATAAAAGTTTTTTGGAAGGAATTTATTATTTTTCCTACTTTGTTTCTCATTACTTAAAGTGACATTTCCAATTCGCATACAAAAACGTGTGGTCCCTAAAAAATGAAACAAAGAAGCACAACGGGATAGAGTGGAGACCGAATTCACTGTCTCAGGTTTCTGTGATAGTCCGTGTTCCGAACAAATGTTATCCGTCCATTCCACCAACATTATGCCATACTTCCCTTCAAGTTGCAACAGCGTGCTCGGTATAAGAAAGTTGAACCCGATAGGGTGGGGGTGGGGTTGAGAAACGCCACTTTCATCATGAATGGTTGGGTGAAAACACCACTAAATGTGGTTCTTTTCCTTCTTTTATGTTTTTTATTTGTTTCTTTTTTATTTATTTTACTAGCAACACACACGTGCGTATGCACGTGCTCCATTGAACATATTTATTTTAAATATTTAAAAAATAAATTTCTCAAAAGGATAATGGTAATCGTGTCCCATTGAACATGTTTATCTTACATTAAATATTTGAAAAATAAAACTTTCCAAAAAGATAATGATAATCCTCGTAACTGCCTAAAAGGATAATGATCATCTTTTTATTCTTTTATAGAAAATATAAATTAAATAAATATAAAAAAGTTGAGAAAAATTGTCAGAAGAGAGAGAATCAATGAGAGCGCAGCGTGAACTCACTCTTTTTATAGTAGTATAGATTACAGACCGGAAATGTAGAACTGTTTTCACCGGACCATGATTTCTCACTTCAAAGGTATCCTACAGTAAAATGGTCTAAATTATTTTTAGAGAGGTCGTACATACAACATTACTAGTATACGCACGTGCAACACACATGACTCCTAATATTTTAATAGATATATTTTTTGTGATTTTTTATGTCTAGAATTAAATTGAAATAAAATTAATCTAATACATAGTCAATTATATTTCCCAATACATAAATAAGTGGTTATCATACCATTTTCATGAAGATGATACTCATATCAATAATATAAACAATATTCTTGTCCTAACATGACCATATTTACTTAAAATTTTCACTCTTTAATATATCTCAACAAGAATTTTTTTTCTCAAATCATATATGCAATACTAATATTCTGTTAGCACAAACGGTCAATTGGAAGAATGAATCTTTACTTTCAGACTATGTCGCAAATTACGCTATGATAGATAATTGACATATATTTTATCTAAGTCTATTGGATTTATAAAACCAGTTTACATTGTCAAAATTGTTTATTCAAGGATGAATATGATTTAGAAAATCACGGATGTACTTAATGAAATCTTTGACTTATTGAGTATGTGAATATTATAGCATTGACACAGTCATGTTTTTGGCTTCAAAAAGTGAAGAAAAATTGGACAATACTTGGGATAACATATTTGAGTCTCCGGTTAATAAATGCTACAAGTATCAAAATCTTGCACTCTAAGCTTAATGATTTTGTGGTGTTTGGACACTAATTTAAGACATGGAACTAATACCAATGCATGTGCACTTTTGAGGTTTGGAAAGATATAAATGCACGATTCCCTTTTTTCTTATCATTGCATTCAATTTATTTTGTATATACTACAATTTATGATAGTGATTTTACCTCAAATAAAACTTAACTCCATGAAAACTTCAAGAAATGTTATTAATTTTTTATTCCAATGATTTAACAAAAAAGATGCGAACTTGCATGATTTAGCAACCCTACATACTCTCATTTTATAAATTCAATGATTTGTTTTCAAGTGACCAAAAATTTTAAGAAAAAGGAAAGCATAATAAGGGACCATGTAAAAAAGTAGCACATATGAAATATATATGTTCATGAATTTGCATCGCATCATGCTTATGTTGTTCCTATTTTTTTTAGATTATTGCCCCATACATTGTTTCATCCATTTCACTTCTTACTAATTATAGTGTAGTGTCATGCCTCCTATCTATGCACGAAGACAACCATATATTTTTATTTTTTCATGTTGATCTATACATGTTTGACAACATTAGAGGTAACTCAACATGCATTGACTTTGTTTTTGAATTTGGATCTACCATGATTCCAAACATGTCTAGTCGTGAAATCATGACATTATATGTAGTTTGTTAGTTTTTTTACAATCATACTCATAGTGTTTCTATAGGATAATGACTCTCTTTGGTCTTCTTCATTGGAATGGCTCTATATGATTTTCTTCATTGGAATGACTTTATATAATCTTTTTCATTGGAATGACCCCATTTGTTAAAACCTTCAAGGAAACATAAATAATAAGAGCACACTTGTCAATTTTTTGCACAACCATTAAAGGTGTTCTCACCAAGGTGTAAATTTTAATGGGTACAAAGACTTCCTCTCAAGTTGTTGATAATATTCACATATTCCAATTGAAAATTTAGTTGACATTTACCTAGTGTTGGGCTTGTCACGTTAAAGTTCCCATTGTTATACACTATTAAACCTTGTATCAACATTTTGTTATTTGAAGAGAGTGCCATTTATTCATGGGTATGATACATGTATAACTCATAAAGTAATGTTGGTTTAAACTGAATGGTTGCATAATAGATTTCAGCGATATAGAAAGGTTATTATTGTAATATTTCTTATTTCTTTACACATATTTAAAACACCTTTCTAGATTTTTTCATACGAAGAATCGCCACTATAGTAGATGAAAATTCTCAATAGAGCATAATATTATCCATAGTTATAGGCCAGAGATACAAATTATTAGACTTAAAGAGGAGTGACATTCATTGACATAAAAACATCACTATACACAAAAACCTATATAGATGAATCACACTTTTGGATAATACTTGTAACATTCTCCCTTTTGAGGGATCAGAGTATATTTACCAAGATTTTTCATATACATATATATGTTTGGTTTAAAATCAAGTCATTTGATCTTTGACTTTAGTGCCTGCATGTTAACATGGTATGGTTTCTTTGCATCTCCAACTTGAATGGGAGTGTTAGTTGATATAGAAATTGGTTGTCATATTTATTGTTGTGAGGTGATATCTTGAAATGTTATCATTTTCAAGTCTTATATTGAAGTTTAAGATTACAACTACACAAAACCACATTTTATTCTTCAAAATGTAATCTTTACCATATCTATTATTTTAGAGTTACATATTTCTAAACTACTTTAGTTATATCGATCACTGGGCATCAATTTTTCAAAACAAAAAAATGCTATCTATATATAATTATTTCTATGACCAAATTAATTACACATACAATAAGAATCCCTATAAATTCTTTCCTAGATTGTTTACAAACATATAATAGTAGAAGCAAGATCTCATATAACAAACTTATCTTAGTGAGGTACATCTCAATATATATACATATATATACACATATACATACATATATGTATGGTATAAGATTTTATTTTCATGTTACATATATAAATATATATAGTGACAGTTGCATGGTATCGTGGTGGTGAATTGAAGATTATAAAAATAATAATAGAAAATGAGAAATACTATCTAAGCTATTATCTTTATGTAAATTTTAAGGTAAATGTACGTGTTGAACAATCCTTTACTTGTTCATGAATTATTTTCTATTTGGTTGAAAATCTAACACTTATTTACTAGGTTTGTTTTATGGAGAGGATAAGAAATAGCTAAAAAAACAATGTACATAAAGCAATTAATTGGTAGGAGATGTGTTTCAAAGAAAGCACTAATAAGAGTCATTTTTAACAATTGAAGACTAATTGAGTTGGAAATTTTAGGTAGGTAGTTGAATCAAGAGTGACAATATTGTTAGATGGAATGACATAGGTTGCATAGATGAAAAATGATACATCAGAAATGGGTAAGAAATTGAAGCAATATGAGAGATAAAAATGGAAACATTATATTGAGGGGTTATAAAGAGAAGTATAAAATTTACATTGATGACAACATGCATTTATAATAGTTATAGCACGTCTTATTAGGATCACTTGATCACAATGTAATAACAAGTCTAAAGAAGTAACTCCTTCAATGTTTTGAAGGTGTAGATAATTGGTAAGCGGGGAGAAAAGAAAAGTTGATCTAGTTAATTTTAATAAAAATATGCAAACTTTTGCTTTAATCAAATCATTATTATTGGAACCACACATGTCCTCCTTTAGTGGTACTTTTCAAATATAGTAGTTGGTGGAGCAATTTATCTTCCATAGCACACTTTTGTTGGCTTCACACACTTATAATAAATTCCTTTCTTGGCTAGGAAAGCTTGGTGGTAGGATGGGTGTCACACCATAATTTTTGGAACCGAGTAAATACATAATTAATTTATTGGTGGAATCAATATAGGACAAATATATGGTTTCAATAGGGTTCCATCTAATCTTCATGATATTTGGATTTAAGGGAAAAAGAATGTAGAAAGGGTCTTTTGTGTTATTGGAACTATTATATAACATCCTCAAAGTTTGGAAATTATGTATTTAATTTGATGATACAAGGTGACAACCAACCTAGAATAAGAAAGGAAATATGATGAATCTGGTGAATGGTTTGAGCCCTATACCTAAATATGGTCTTAATATTTAGAAAGAAATGTGATATTAATCAAATGTATCATGAGGAATCTTCAATAAGGAATTAGGTCAGTTCAAATATTAATTTTTGTAATCAAGTATAGGATTAAGACTATGGACCCTTTGGAAGACCATGGAATGGGTCATGTGCCTAGAAACCAATTTAAGCCTAATCGGGCCGATTAAGATTTACACATGCATCCTTGGAGTACAAATACGAGAATTTAGTATTTCTTACTCATGAAGAATACTTGCAATATTTGTAATAAATAGAGAACTAAAATATAAGATTATGGAAGAAATTTTACATGATTTAGATCTATCTACTGACTTAGGTAATTAACTCAATAATTATCTAATGGTTACATAAAATGTAGTTTCTGAGTGTTTATCTGATTATTTTTTATCTGATCTCTTGCCCAATAAAAAATAATGTATTTATACAAATGATTTCAAATTTTGATATTTAATGAAATAAAAATGTGGTCTACAAAAACAAATTGTGGACTTCTATCAAAAACAAATAGTGGTTGAGAATCCCTCACGGATTGGAGGTTGTGCATAGAAGAAAACTGTGGATGGACCTGATCCACGTTCAAGGAGGCAACAAGCTATAAAATGAAACCCTCGATCTTTGAAGTTGGGTGATGTTCGAACCCAGTGCTATGGTTTTGACACCAAAATTGAGAGAAAAAGAAGGAGAACGAAGGAGAAAAAGGACAAGAAGCGGTCATGGCGGTTGTGCCGATTGGGCCTTTGGTGATTCTTGATCCTATTCACAGAGACCAAGGTGACAACGTCGCCCATGCCATGATGGCTCAGAAAAATGTGAAGGTGAGGCCATACTCGTGATCTCATGGCTAGGAAGGTGAAATCCTATCACTAGAGATCACCCTAACTACAACGACGACTCAATAAAATAGAGCATTGTGTGTGAGCGAGAGAGAAGACTTGGGGTGGTCGAGTTACATGGGTTGCACCTAATTGGATCCAGGTCAGGGTTCGTGAGGGGCCACTGCAAGGTGCACAATGCAGTTGGATCCTGGCCATGGGATTAAAGTTGAACAATCCAAATTTGCAGATTAGAGGTAATCATGAAAATTTTGTCTCTTAATCCAAGAGTAATAATGAAGTAGGCAAGGTGCCTAAGGAAATCTTTTAATGTCTACTACATTATAAAAAGACATTAGAAAGGTATTTTAGATGTATGGTGTTAATTATGATTGTATTACTAAAAGATATGAGATATCAATGTTTTCTACATAAAAAATAGTGAACGAGTTTATACATCGATGAATATTTTGCATTAAGCATGTTTTGATATGTTTAAGATGATTCCAATTATTAATCTATCTAATTTTAAGTTTTAGCAAGGTTTTTGATGCTAATGCTAATATGGATACTTTGGGTATTTCACCCATTGTTTCACCATGAAACAATTTGAGATTTTCACCTAAAACTTAACAAACATTGTTCTTATTTTTTCTTAAGTTTTGATGGATTTTTATGTATACTTATATCAGTATGTGATTTGTAGATCTAAAAGGCCATTATGTAAGTTGATTTATGATTATTTGTCTAACAACATGTATTTTATGTGCCTATTTATTTGCAAAATTATTCAAATTAAATTTTTATCTAATTTTATAAAGACGTAAGTAGGAGAAGTATATGTGTGTATGTTTGGAATCTACTCTTTCTATATGAGGTGTACACTCATATATTAGTGGATATGATTCTTTTTGGTTTATATCGGTACATATGTTATTTAATATAATGTGTGAATTGAGTTTAATTTAATGCTTGGATATTTAATATAATTTAAAACAGACTTAGTTTCGGTAAATAAGAATCTTAACTTGGTATATAAGGTTAGGATAATGGGGTTTTGAGATATAGAAATGGAAATAAGGTATACACATGAGTTATAGAATTTTATTAATGTACAAGTGAATATGTTATAAACCAAAGATTCCAGACTACATGAAGGATATCCTCAAACAAGGTAAGTGGGCCATGTCCATTGAATTTCATTATTATTATGATTCAACTAGTTTCAGTAAATAAGAATCTTAACTTGGTATATAAGGTTAGGATAATGGGGTTTTGAGTTATAGAAATGGAAAGAAGGTATACACATGAGTTATAGAATTTTTTAATGCACAAGTGAATATGTTAAAAACCAAGGATTCCAGACTACATGAAGGATATCCCCAAACAAGGTAAGTGGGCCATGTCCATTGAATTTCATTATTATTATGATTCAAAACACACATCCTGTAACACCCAGATTTTCATAACACATGAGCGGAAGCAATAAATTTTTTTTTCATCTGGGAGTGTCACAAACATGATAACGATTGCAATAAAAGTAAATGAAACACTTTGCAAAACTAGTAAACCTGATTCGTACATAGCTTTTTGTCAACATAAAACTACATCATGTTTATGCATAATTTCATAATAAAAAGATGTCGATACTCAGGATCGTCTAGGTATATGGCACCCCCCTAGGCAAGCTTGAAAGTCTCTTAAGCCTTTGTTGGTCCCTTTGTTCTTCAATTGCTCCAAAACCTGCAGACATCGCGCCCCCAGCCATGCATTGGGAAAAATAGTCGTTAGAGTAAGTGGCATGAGTATTCTAAAATATACATTGCTAAAGATTTGAAATATTCCAAAAGATTCTTGAAATCATAATTATAAAATGAACATTAAACTCTGATTAAATCTAGAAACATATTATCTCTCATTTCTTAAACTCTTATTTTCTACTGTATCTTTTCTGGAGACCTATACTCTAGGTCTCATGGCCTACGCCAAAGTCTCTGGATCATAAATATCTTATCTGAACTCCTCTCATCACACTCGTGGATGAGATTATAGACATGCTCTAATCTTAAGTATCTTTTACTTACGATGTTTATCTGTTTGTGGCCACCATTATACAATAAGTCCTCCTGAATTGGCGTATCTACGCCCTGAATTGGTACTGAAGTACCCTAAATTGGCACTACATGCCTCTAAATGACACTGAGGTGTCTCTGAATTGGCATGGCTACGCCCTGAATTGGTGTTGCAACACCTCTGAATTGGAGTAAACACTCCTCTGAATTGGCAACATATGCCTCTGAATCGTCCCGGGACTTTTGAATGAGGACTTATCATATAATGTCTTATGTGAAGGTTTCAACTTAATTATCTTAAGTCTAAACTTACTTAATTCTTATTCTGAACTGAAGCTGGATACTGATTGCTTTACTGAATACTGAATCTGAACTTATCTTATACTAAAAACTGAATATTGATAACTGAACTTATCTGAAACTGATTACTGAGTACCGAGCATGTACTGAATTCTAAATCTGAAACTGAATTTCTTATTCTTGAGTTCTAAATTGAATCTACAGTTGGCAATGAATATGAATCTCAATTACTTCATAATTGAGACTAGGTCTAAAACCCTTATCATGTATCTTTATTCAAAATTTGGTTGCTCACACAGTGAGTAGTCTAACTCTAAATCTAAATCTCTTACTCTTAAGTTCTAAACTGATTTCATTGCTGGATTTGAACATGTATCTCATTATCTGGGTAAACTTTATTCTAAAACTCTTATTTGGTAAGATTACTTCATTATACCAATTATATCATAAATGAGTCTAATGTCTTATGAGAAAGGATCTGACATGAATATAAAAATAATGAGTATACAAAGTATCTTAAGTCAAGCTTATGAAAGTATCATAAATACCACATAATTTAAAAAAATATCAATTCTGACAAGATGGTTCAATCCTTCTTATAAAATATGATGTTACCCTGAAACTTTGCATATGAACTTACATACTAAACCTTAAATACTAAAATCGAAATATTAGAAAATATTGTATTACAACCTAATCATAAATTAATGTGTCATTATCTTATAATGCCATCATGAACTCATTCTTACAATACATTGTGATCCCAAAAGTACCTTTATTTCTAAAAGTAGACCATGTCTTAATATTCTAAAATTTATAGTCTCATATTGTAATTAAATTCTAGATATTATTCATTCTAAGGGATCTAGTCTTAGATCTCTACATATGTATGAAATCTTAATGTCATGTTTCTACTTGAAATCTTACTACATTCTTATCCCACATTGTCGATCTTGGTTGCATATCTTATCTTGTAGTCTTATTCGTCAATATGAATCATTACTAATAGTTCTTATAGAAACATGATCATTTAGTTTTCTCATGAACCTGGTTCATGAGTCCCTAAATTCCTATAGATCTTCATAACATATCTCTTCTTGAGATATTAGGCACATGAAAGGGCGTATCCATGAATGTATAAAAATCTTACTTGCATATCTTAACATCAAATCTTAGAACATTGGATCACATAAAGTATGAAGTCTTACAAAAATATGCTAGATATGAGTACTCATGGGCATGAACCACTTACCTCTTATACATATGGCATCGATAAGGAAGTCTCCATTCTAAGTTCCATAACTTTAATAACCTGGATATCATCATAGTTTTATCAGTCCAAGAGTATGTTCCCTCTTTCTATTTCTAAATCTCACACCCCACTTTCCTAACTATATATATCAACTTCGGGTTCTTAAACATAATTTTATACTCACTATAAAATTTTGGCTTTGAAATTAAAATAAACTCTTATTTTGTATTTACTATAATCTTTATACTCAACATAAATCGTCTTATGCACTAATATGAACATATACTTCATATAATGAGAATAATTTCGAAGCATAGTCACATATTAGAAAGCTTACTGACTCAATTAGGGAATCAAAATATAATACCTCCACATTACTAATATCAGGCCTAATTGGCCATACATATATCACTTATAGTGTCAGGATCATCATTTATTATTCACTCATAATGGCTACTTAGGTCCAAAACTAAATAATAATACGATAACACAAGAAAATCCCTCAAATCTCTATGAAAGTATTCATATAATGTAGGAATGATCATGTATTAAAATATCAGGTCATACGAAAATCATATCATGGGTGAAATACCCAAAATACCCTTATTAGGGTTTACATTAAAACCTCATTAAAACTTCATATATGAAAGATCAGGATCTGAATTAATGTTAAACATATCAAAATACACATTCAGTAAAATTTGTATGAATTTCTAAAGGCATTTACTATTTTTAATTGGCAAAACATCAAAATCATATAGTTTTGTCTACCCAGAATATAATAAATAGAAGAAATAAAAATCATACTCTAGAACTATTTTTATAGGATATTACGCTCAAAGAGATTTCCATAGGTACCTTGTTTGTCTCAAACCAAGATCTTTAGCTCAAGATATGAATTTTAGAAACTTACCTAATTGTAGCCAATCTCAGCCGTCAAGATCTGATCCGGCGGTTGAGGGGAATAAGCGCCAGCTTCCCAGATCTGGGTGGCGTCTTCTTCACCCGATAAAAAGGGGGTTTCTCCCCTTTTTCTTCTACAGTTCCCCAGTTCACACCGCAGCCCCAGCTGGAGCATCTTCAAAGTCGGCTCCGAGCGCGATGCAGCGCACGTCGAAGCTCCTCATCACTCTGGCGGCCTTGGAACCCTAGGGCGTTGTCGCCTTTGGGCGCAGCCTGGGCAAGGTCGAAAAACTTGGTCCTGCAGCCCTAGCCACCGTCACTACTCATATTTCTCCTCTTCACCGTGCTCTACCCATGGATCCAACCGAAACCCTCACATCTACTTAGGACCACCATGGGTTCCGCAATCTAGGACTTTTATAGTCTCTTTCCTATCAGATCTTGGGCGAGATCCCCTGGTATAAGGGACTCTGCTCGCACCCTATAAACATAGGCGGTGATTCTCCCATCTGTGCGGGCTGGAGTTGCCCTCCTCTATTTTTTTTATTTTTTTTATTTTTGCATAAAAGTCCATTTTATAGAAATATTTATATATCCCAATTTGTAGCTCCGTTTGATCCCAAAATTTGGGATATACATTGTATTCTAATAATCTTTACATTAAAAAATACATCAAGTCAAAACTAATTAGATAGACCATCCAAATTTTCCTTTTAGATAAATATCTGATAATTACTAATTTAATCACTTAGATCACGAGATAAATCAAAAACATCTAAATTTTCTCCCTTGATCTTATATATCAATTATCCGTCTATCAAAATTACATTGAGTATTTATTATAAACACGAAATGTTGGATCCCCAAATTTGAACTCCAAGGACCTATTTGTAAAACTTAATTGGTCCAATAGGGCTGAAATTGGGCTCTAGGGCACATGGCCCATCCCTTAGTATTTCAAAGGGTCCATAAGCTTAATTGTATTCCAAATCATGAAAATAAATCTTGAATCAATATAATTTCTCAATTGACGCTCATGTATGACACATGTGATCGCTATTTCTTTAGTTACATAATATGAAGACCTAAGCCAGGTCTAAGGCTCAAGCCATGAAGTGGACTCGTCATATTATATATATTTATCACATTATTTTTCATAGGAATAATTCATTTATATTCATCTACATCTGACTACAATCATATACATTTAATCCATTATGTGAGTATTAGTTCACCGGATGACTTGTATTACAATTTTGTGAACTTAATTACCTACCTAGCCATGGTTAGGTTCATTAGGTCCCTTGGCATATACTTATTAGAAAACCCCACATTATCATCTTGGACTAGCTATGAAATTGAGGATGTTACACATCCCTATATAGTAACTTAGAGAATAAATTACTTTTAGGCTACAATAATTCATATCTTATCATGCTTTGAGAAACCAGATTTTATCCAGTTTAAGTTATGTTGACATATCATCATATTTCAAGTATTTGAGATTTATAGTACTTTTTATGGTTAATTAAATTTATTTTATTAAATCTTTGAAGTCAAATGTCTAATATATGGTATCATAATTATGTTAGGTCCACATGTGATACCACAACTTTACATTATGATCTATCAGATAATAGGATTATCACATTTAAGATCCAGTGTTAGATTTGGTTTTAAATTAGATAACAGAGATATAGATACAAGGATGATAGATCATATTCAGAGATAGAGATTAAGAAATTATGAGAAGAGATTAGGATTAAGAACTAAGTTTATCTAAAGAAGATAGTTCATAATTGAATAACATCAATGCATCTGTTAAGTAAGATAAACTTTCTGAGATATTCATATTTGATTCAAATTTAGATTTCGATTCAGAATTCACTACATGTTCAGCTATCAATATTCAGTTTCAGTATAAGATAAGTTCATATTTAGAATTAAGTAAGTTTAGATTTAAGACAATTAAGTCGAAACATTCACATAAGACATTATATGATAAGTCCTCATTCAGTTAGTCACGGGATGATGCAGAGGCATCTTTTGCCAATTTCAGAGGAGTGTTTACTCCAATACAGAGGTACTTTGGTACCAATTTAGGGCATAGTCATGCCAATTCAGAGACACCTTGGTGTCATTCAGAGGCATGTATTGTCAATTCAGAGGTACATCAATACCATTTCAAGGCGTAGATACGCCAATTCAGGAAGACTTGTCGTATAATGGTGGTCACAAATTAGATAAAAGATATGAATAAAAGACACATCAATTTAATATAAGTTTACAACTTTTAGATATTAGTTTAGCTTTCCGTTATATTATATTCATGTTATCTTATTAGAAATTTAATGCCACTGACTCTAACATTAGTTCTTCCTATTTGTACATGGTTGGGGATGAGATATTTGCAGGTACGGAATGTCAGGAGATAGTCATGAAAAATGATGCAGCCACAACTATAGAAGGTTTTCTTGGTGGGGCACCATCTACACAATCTGAGACATTAAGACAAAGTACATGTTTTAGCTTCATGTATATATGTGTTTATATAGTTTGATGTAATCATGTTTCTTTTCCTGAGAATTTATGAGAATGCTTTTTACACATTATATAGTGGTTCTTTCTATCATTACTGTAATGTATGTCATGTTAGTAACACTCCCTATTTAAAAAAAAACCTAGCTTCCATTCATTTGATAAGAAGATTTGGGGTGTTACAATATGGTATTAGAGTAATAATGTAGATAGACATTAGGAAAATTCTCATATTCTTAGTTTAGATTGTCCAATGGAAACCAAGTGAAACTAAACAAATCTAGAATACAATAACTGTAGTGATAAAAGGAGTGAGTGAAAGATAGTAGAATATGTATTAGAGGTTAGTCAGTCAGTATAAGTTGAGGTGTGTAGTAGGGTTAGTGTTTGGATGCCTTAGAATGTTTATGTTAACTTTAGATTTGTGCATATTATACCCTTTCTTTTTCCCACATGTTTATGGTATGGGACACAAGTTTATGGGATTTTGTAAAGGGGATGTTATATGCATAAATCTAAACTTATTATGTTTGTCTCGTTCTTTCTAATGCATATGGTTTGGGATGTGTACTTTTTCATATGAGATTAATATGATAAGACATGGATCTTTCAGATGTATGACCAGAAGACATGCATCGAGGAGTGAAAAAAAGAGTTGAAACAAGAAGTTTGAGGTAGATAGTCACCTAAACCTAATTGCATACCTATTAGGACCCTAGAATGCATACCAAAGGTAGGTCTCTTTCAAATAGATGTGTGACTTGGCTTTAAGGTGGAATAATGAGTGGATGGAGATGATGTCTATTTTTGTACAACACTTGATGAGAATTAGTGAACTTTTAATGTCCTTAGGATCTTCATCGCAAGCAGGAATTGTAGTTGCAGGTTGAATCTTGGTGTTTGTTCAGGAATACTTGAGGATAATAGAATTCATGTTATGAATTGATTTTAAGCTCATGGTTATCGCTATAGGTGATTGAATGTCTTTAAGGTGATATATGAGGATGATTTAAGCATATGGTGATACACAATATATGATAGTATGGATTAATGATTTAGGATCACTATAAGGTGATATATGAGGATGCTTTAAGCATATGGTGATACACAATATATGATAGTATGGATTAATGATTTAGGATCACTATAATGTTTGATTTAGATGATTTTCACATGAGAAAGATCCTAGAGAGGTTGGTTGACTATGGTTTGATTTAGTGTTCATGGGGATAAGAATGATTTTGTGGGAATAGTAGTGATTATTAGTACCTTAGGTTAATCCATCCTAGAGAACCATGATAAGAAGAAGAAATCCATTAATAATAATATTAAAGATAAGATATGCAAGTAAGATTTTTTTATGCCTATTCTCTTACCATGATTAAGATCTCAAGTAGAGAAATGTTAATAATATTTCTTAGAATGATTAAGATCTAATAATTAAATACATGATAAGATTATAAGATTTGAATGCATTAGTTCATGATTATGTTTCCAAGATAAGATCCATGTATGAAGATTTGAGATCATGGTAAAACCATGAGATCATAATGTATTAAGATTCATATACGATCATATTTAATGAGATAAAGTGAGATTATGACGTTTGATCCAGGCTCTAGCACAAGTTAACTCAAGGAGAATATGACCCAGACCCTTTGTTCAAGTCATGAGGCCCTGGTTCCTAGTGTAGGCCGATTCAGATACATAAACCTGGCCCTATGAGCAAACTTATGTGATCTAGGAACCTTTGTACATGTCATGAGACCCTAGTACCAGAGTACTATTATCCAAAGAAATATACATTAAAAGATATACTTAAGAGTAAAGAAGGATTATTTGGTTATGCATAAGATTTTCATACTTATTTTCATGTTGGTTGTACATGCTTGTTTGATAAGGCTTTTAAGCATAGTTAATTATCCATGAGAAGTTCATACTTTAAAAGCACTTATGAGACTTTATGGAAATGGTCAAGAATTAGAGTTTGTAAGGTATGTGAAACCCTAAAGTGGGTAGCCTCCTATATTTTAGTCAAATTTTGAGGAAGAAATTTCCAGAAAGGTGGGTAGTATTGTCACACCCTAATTTTTGGAACCTAGCAAGTACATAATTAAGTTATTGATGAAATCAATATAGGATAAATATATGGTTTCAGTATGGTTCCATCTAATCTTCATGATATTTGGATTTTAGGAAAAAAGAATGTAGAGAGAGTCTTTTGTGTTATTGGAACTGTTTGGTAATATCCTCAAAGTTTGGAAATTTTGTATTTAATTTGATAATACAAGGTGGAAACCAACATAGAATAAGAAAGGAAATATGATGAATTTGGTTAACGGTTTGAGCCCTAGTCCTAATTATGCTCTTAATATTTATAAATCAATGGGATATTAATTGAATGTATCATAAGGAATTAGGTCAGTTCAAAATTAATTTTTATAAACTATGATAGGATTAAGCCTATGGTCCCTTTGGAAGACCATGGAATGGGTCATTTGCCCCAGAAACCAATTCAAGCCTAATCAATCTGATTAAGATTTACACATGGGTCCTTGGAGTACAAATTTAAGAATTTAGTATTTCTTACTCATGAAGAGTACTTGAAATATTTTTAATAGATAGAGAACAGATATATAGGACTATGGAAGAAATTTTAGATAATTTGTATTTATCAACTGATTTAGGTAATTATATCAATAATTATCTAATTGTTACTTAAAATGTAGATTTTGAGTTGTTTATATTATTAGTTTTGATATGATCTCTTGCCCAAAGAAAGATAATATATTTATGTAGACAATTTCAAAATTTTAGATTTAATGAAATCAACATGTGGGTGACATGATTATTTCTTCTTACTGGACTTTATCAAAAAGAAGAAAAAAAATAGCGGTTGAGAATCCCTCGTGGACTGGAGGATGTGCATAGGATAAAATAGGGGATGGACCCAATCCACATTCAAGGAGGCAACAAGCTATAAAATGAAACCCTTGATCTTTGAAGTAGGGTGATGGTCGAACTCGGTGCTAGGGTTTCGACACCAAAATCTAGAGAAAAGGGAGAACGGAGGAAAAAAAGGACAGGAAGCCGTCATGGAAGCTGTGGCAATTGGGCCTTTGGGGATTCTTGATCTCATCCATGAAGACAATTGTAAGGACCCTAACCTTTGTTTTGGGCTTACCCTATTTGATTTGCCTAAACCCTGTGTTTAGATGCTTTCTAATCACCTGAAGTTGTGATTAGGGTTTGTTTTGTGCTTTGCTGAGAGGCTGAGGTGCAACTTGCAAATTACCTAAGTTTTAGGGTTGGTGTGCAAGTTTGTCACCTTGAGAGATGTCTTTCTCTCTCCTTGCATCCTCTAGGATTGAGAGGATGGGTTGGGCTCTTTTCTTGAGTAGCCTTGGGCTTTGTTGAGCCTTGTTGAGCCTTTTTGTGGCTTGATATCGGATTGGACCATGGTGTATTGACCAAGGGAGTGATGGTTGTATCGGGCAAGGAGGTGTATCAACCATGGTGTGTTGGGTTTCCATCTTGGGTGACACACACACCCTTCACCTAGCCTCGTTTATGTCACCTTATTTGGATAAGTGGTTGTTGCTTTGCTAGGTGGGTGGCAACTCATGGGCGTGTGTTTTTGGGGTGCTAGCATGTGGCAAAACCCTTGGACAAGTGTGTTAGGGGCGGGTGCCACCTTGCCTTTCTCTTCCCCTTTACCCCTTAGTATATAAACGACCCCCCTACTTGCTAGGTCTCTTTGGTTCCTTTAGCTGCTTCCCTTCCTTTGGTGGCCAAGCTAGGAGAAGAAAGGAGCAAGTGGTGGCCGATACAGCTGGTGTCTTGGGAGACACACCTTGCTAGCTTATCCCTTTCCTTCTTTTGTGGTAGTGCCTTGGAGCTTGGAGCTTGGTGCTAGGAGCTTGGAGCTTTAGAGCTTGAGGCGGGTTACATAACTCCTAACCCTACTATAATACTTCTTTATCATGTTGATTTGCTATATGTTTTGGCCATGTCATCTTCTAGCTATGTTTCTTGCTTTAATAGTTATAAGGTTGCCTTAGATGTACCCTAGACCTTGTTGAGATGGTTCCCTTGGGTTGGCCGAACCATTGGATATGGAGTTCTTTGGGCAAAACCCCTCTCTCACTTTGTTGAGAGGTGAGCCTAGGGTCTCCTAATTCAATGGTGAGTGGAGTTTTGGGTTGGATGGCCGATATGGTGATGGACCTCCTTGTTGCCCGATAGGTGATGGAAATTATGCAAAACCCCTCTCTCACTTAGTTATTGAGAGGTGAGCCAACTCTCTTGATCTTTTAGGGTTTCTTGGTGACAGTCTTGAGGTTGGAGATGACCAACCCGTCATGTCCTTTGAACCCTTGCACGATACCCTAAGTTGTGTTCTACTCAATATTCTCTTCTAGAGTTGAGCTTGGGCGATATGCTAGGTGAACACCTTGTTGACCTCTTGACCGATATGGACCTTCACCCAAGATGTAGTTGGGTGATATGTCCTTGGACGATATGGTGTTGCCCGATATGGAGTCTTGAATGGTGTAACCTTGATGGGCGATATGGTGCCTTGGCCGATAGAGAGTCCCAAACCCTAGCTTGGACGATAGGGATACCTTGGGCGATATGGGAGCTCCTTGGGCGCCATGGTGGGCTGCACATGATGTCGCTTGATGGATGGAAGTGGTGTGCCTTGGGCGATATGGTTTTGGTGGTTTCCCAACATGGAAACCCCAACCCTAGAGGGTGATATAGGGTCTTTACCGATATGATGATAGTGTTGCCCGATACACTCTTGTACATGGCTACCCGATACCCTGTTGTGCATGGTTGCACGATATGCTGGTTTCCCCATATGTGGCTTGGTGCCCTATGGTTTTGTTGGTGACCGATATCCTTTGGGTGAGGGATGGTTCTCTACCTGATATCCCTTTAGTGAGGGTAGGCGATACCTTCGGTGAGGGTAGGCGACACTTTTAGTGAGGGATGCACCTAACCCGGTAACCCTAAGTTGGTGAACTTGTTGTCTTGAGCCCACATCTTTAGTTCTGATGATGAGATATGATAGTTGAGTTGTACCCAGTAATGTGATGGCTACCTAAGGTTGATAATATGACAAGATCATGGTTGTGTTCATGATGTTATGAGATATAGGGCATGGTGGATGCTCACAGTTTGATAACAATAATATAAGTTGTTTGACATACCATCTACAACTTTATGCTTCATGTGTTTATAATAATGGATGTTGTTCAAATCCTATGCACCTCAAATCTTAATGATATGATATTTATAATATGTTCTCTAAAGATCTATCAAGTTATCTCTTCAGATATGCATTCTAACCATGGAGGTATTATCAAATGAATTCATTGTCAGGTAAGAGCTATGAGGTGTATGTGTTTTGTATGACACGGAATAATGATGTTCCTTGTTGATGAGATAACATGCACCCCCAGTATGATGAGAAAGGTCTGGTGACCTGATAAAGGCTGAGTGCCTGATTGAGGTGTTATCCTCTAATGATGAGATAAGGGATTGATATCCCATGATGATGTATGATGATGAAGCCTTGAGGGGCAGTGGCATTATGTGATGAGGGATTGAGATCCCATGGCAATATGATAATGATAGTAATGGTGTGACACAATGTTGTTTATGTTTTATAACCCGGTTTCCTAAATAATTCACTTAAATATACTAATTAATTACAGATGAACATTGCATGTAGTTTGCCCTGGCCATAGATCCATCATCATCAATAGCTGGTGATGGTGAAATAGGTTTTTCCTACGGAATTACCTTGAGCGCATATTCTTGAATATGTAGGGTTTCTCCTAGCCGAAAATAGGAGGATTAGAGTAAAACTTCGATTGTAGACTCAATATGATTAGAGCATGGTGAACAGGCCCATGGATCAGTATGATAGAGCATGAATGTTTTCATGGCTCAGGAGCATAGTGAATAAGCCTGTGGCTCAAGGTATGCTAGCGCTGAGACATGTACCAAGGCGGGATAGAGAAAAGGGTAGCATGCAGAGCTGACCCTGTGGCTGAGGCCCTTAAGCAGGAGACTGCGGTCCTTCTTTAGATATCGTGCACTGACCACGAGGAGGTGAGGTCGTGGAGTCTGGATCTTCCATCGACCTTGTATGGCACCGGTTTTGGTCTTTGCAGCTGAAGGTTGGATTTGAGCGGTACAGCTCACTTCCTCAGGACATAATAAATTGTAATCCAGCCGTATAGTGTATATAGCTTAGGGAAAAACATGGAACATTGGTTGAGGCCTTGCTTGTATAGTTTTCCTAGTTATATCTTGCAGTTAATTACACGTTCCTCTTATCTTATGATAAGTTTTTATATAACTTGTCTTGTCAATCTTGTTCCATAAGAAATATCTGGTTATATGCCTCCCGGATATATTGGTAAGTTCATTAATAAAGTTAGTTTTGTTCAGTATGCTGGATAGATGAGCTGCTTATATCAGTTATCTATTTTACCTATTCTAGCTTTCCTGAAGTTTTATAGTTTGGAGGGGAGTTATGTTTCTCGCTGGGACTGTGTGTCTCACCCCGTTGGTTTTAAACCTTTTTTGGTGTTCGTGCTATATGTGGTGGTGGTCGTGAGGTTGCGGCCTAGCAGCAAAAAGAACAATAGGAGGTAAGAGATGGATATGATGCTATTTTGGTAGTTTTGTAGTAGAGTCCTAGAGTCATCCCTGTACTCACAGGTCCTTGGAGGTGTTTTGACGACGTTTTGCGATGTATAGTTGATGTAGCTTGTTTATCTTGTTGTTGGCTTGATATGGCATGTTCTATAAACAGGTGGTGAATCTTTGTGCCTATGGGACAGTTAGGTCCTATGAGCTATGGAAATATATCAAGGTTTATGTATTTTTATATAACATATTTCCTTGTAGGATAAGGCATTGGATGTAATAGTTTCTTTATTATCAAATTTCCACAATTGGTTTTAATTAACCAGTGTTTTTGGTAATACGTGGTTTATGGAGGTTCCGTATATTTTCACGTGGCATTCCATTATCAGTGTGATAGTGGGATGTCACAATAAGTTTTTGGTATCAGAGCCCTAGGTTCGCTGAGTCTATAGGGATCTTGGACTAGGCTTGTGTATGTTCTTGTGAGTTTTCTAGATTTTCTTACAATAACCTTCTGCCCCCAACAGAAGATAAAGCTTAAAGATGTCTAGAAATCATGAAGAACATGCTGTCGAGAGAAATGCTGCTGCATCTATTGATTGAGCATGATTGCAGAGACATGAAGTTTGGGTGCCTGAGGTCCCCCAAATCAACCCAGCCATTCTTGAGAATCATGTCTACCAGCACCTTATGGGACAAGTAATGGAAACGATGAATCTCATGGTGGAAAGATTGCCAGTGCCTCCGCCAAGAGCACAGGCTTCCCATGGTGAATCTTTGGGTATTGGGAAGACCTTCGAGCGGCTTCGCCGAGTCAGAGCTTTGGATTATGCTGGAACGGCTGATCCAAAGGATGCAGATCTGTGGCTTACAGGTCTTGAGAAGGCCTTCCGGATCCTTGACATCCCCGAAGAAGACAAAGTCAAGCACGTTGTCTACTTTCTGAAAGGTAGTGCTGGCCACTGGTGGGCCATCGAGGAGGAGAAATAGCCTGGTGAGGTGATCGGTTCATACATCTTTTGATGGGAGTTCATGAGTCGATACTTCTCGAAAACCTATCTGGATGAAAAGATCAGTCAGTTTGAGTGTCTGTGCCAAGGATCTATGAGCATCACTGAGTATGAAGCCAAGTTTATGGACATGCTGAGGTTTTGTCCTCACATGACAGTGACAGATGATGAGAGAATCAGACAGTTAGAGAAAGGTCTGAGAGCTAAGCTAACGACACCTGCTGCTGCTTTAGAAAATCGGGAGCATTTTGCCATGTTTGTGGAGTATGTCCGAAGGATTGAATGGTCAGTCAAGGAGAAGAAAGAGACCATGTCCAAGAAAAAGCCTGCTCAGTTCCAGAGGTAGAGGTTTGATGGCCTTAAGAAGTTGAGATTTTCTGCACCTTCTGCGATGCAGAGCTCCAGTGCGTTGTCACAGTGGTCTCCGAGTAAAGGAAGAGGGTGCAGATTTTTGCCATCTAGAGCCCACAGTACAACTTCAGTGGTAGTGAAGGGCCATCTAGGCCACCGATAGAAGATAGGTCAAGCTATCACTGTAGACAGACATGGCATTTGAAGTCAACTTGCCCAAGGAGAAATGTCGAAGTGACACAACAGCCGAGGCAGAATCAATAGGGATCAGATAGACAATAGTCCACTGGTAATAGAGGGTGAGGATGTGGTAAAGTGTCACGAGTAGGATCATCTACTCAAGGAAGCAGAGGGCATGGATGACAACAAGCAACAGCTCGATTGTATGCTATGATTCATCCTGAAGCGATAGTCAACCCGCGAGTGGTGGTAGGTCAGATGGAGTTATTTCATTCTGATCTGTCTTCTTCTTGCTTTGTATTTGTTTTGGTTGATCCGGGTGCTACACATTCTTTTATCGCACATAGTGTGCTTGATAGTTGTCTTTTACCTATTAGTTGTAAGAAAGATAGCTTGTTGTTAGAAACTCCTCTTGATGGTTCCTCGATGCTTCAAGAGGTGTGTCCATCTTGTGTTCTATCTTTCTTGGGACACAACGTACAAGTGGATCCCATACCACTGGATATGCATGGATTCAATGTAATCCTTGGGATGGATACCTTAGAGAGGTATAAGATTGTGCTGGACTATGGTTCCAAGCAAGCAATGTTCACTAATAATGGTGGGAAGTGGATCATTCAAGGAGATAGGAAGATTCTTCTTATGTGTTTAGTGTCAGCCATGGTGGCAGAGAATTTGTTGCGGCAAGGTTGTAGAGCATTCTTGGCTCATGTCTTGGATACTAAAGTGGAAGGTTCTAGCCTTGAGGATGTGCCTGTTTTCAGAGAGTTCACGGATGTGTTTCCCAATGAATTTCCCAGTGTCCCCCCACCTTGAGAGATTGACTTTGAGATCAATCTAGAGCCAGGGACACAACCAATTGCTCAGACACTGTAAAGGATGGCTCCAGTTGAAATGATAGAATTGAAGAAGCAGTTACAGGAGCTACTGGATAAAGGTTTCATCATACCGATCACATCGTCATGTGGTGCTCCAGTCCTGTTCGTAAAGAAGAAGGATGGATCGATGCGTTTGTGCATAGATTACCGGCAGTTGAACAAAGTTACGATCAAGAACAAGTATTTTTTCCGAGAATAGACGATCTATTTGATCAGTTGTATGGTGCTACAGTGTTCTCAAAGATCGATCTATGGTCTAGATATCATCAGTTGAGGATTAAGGACGATGACATACCAAAGTCAGCTTTCAGGACTAGGTATGGTCACTTTGAGTTTGTGGTTTTTCCGGTTTTGCCGTTAGGGCTAACCAATGTACCTGCTGCTTTCATGGATCTAATGAATAGGGTGTTCTGACTGTTTCTAGATCAGTTTGTTGTAGTCTTCATAGATGAAATCTTGATCTATAGTTGAGACAGTCAAGAGCATGAACAACATCTTCGACAAGCATTGACTCTCCTTCGCCAACACCAGTTGTATGCCAAGTTTAGTAAATGTGAGTTCTGGCTGAAGGAAGTGACTTTCTTGGGACGTGACATCAGCAGAAGGAGTCACAGTGGATCCCAAGAAGGTGGAGTCTGTTTCCGAGTGGGAGAAACTGAAGACGCCGACTGAAGTTTGTAGTTTTTTGGGTTTAGCAGGATACTACCGGAGGTTTATAAGGAACTTCAGTGTAATCGTGTTGTCGTTGACAAAGTTGACCAGGAAGGATGTACCTTTTGATTGGGATGATTGTTGTCAGCAAGCTTTCCAAAGTTTGAAGGAGAAGCTAACTAGTGCTCTAGTGTTGGTGCTTCCAGAGCCTGGGAAAGGCTACGTTGTTTTCTGTGATGCTTCCAAGAAAGGCTTAGGATGTGTGTTGATGCAGGAAGATCATGTGGTTTCTTTTGCTTCGAGACAGCTTAAGAAACATGAGGAGAGTTATCCGACACATGATTTGGAGCTGGCAGTGGTAGTCCATGCATTAAAGATTTGGAGACACTATCTTTATGGGGAGGTGTGTCAGATCTTTAGAGATCATACGAAACTGAAGTATATCTTCTCGCAGAGTGAGCTGAACATGTGACGGCGTCGCTGGATGGAGTTGATCAATGAGTATGATGCACCATTGAGTATCATCCTGGTAAGTTGAACATGGTAGACGATGCGCTTAGCAGTAAGTCTTCTTCCCTTCCTATGAAGAAGGTACAGTTGAGTTCTTTGATATGCCATAAGAGGGATATGTTCATCTCTTTGCGACAGATGAATGTACAGTTGGAAGTCTCCTTGTTGGCAGGAATGTTGGCACAGATGCAAGTGAAGCCTATGTTGAGATAGTAGATCAAAGAAGCACAACAAGTAGATGTTGTAGTTCAGTTGATCAAGATAGAGTTTGGCAGCAAGAAGTGTGATGGCTTCCATGAGTCTGAGGGTGGAGTAGTTTGTTATCATAACAGGATGATGGTTCCCGATGTTGATGATCTAAGGAAGTTAGTGCTCAAGGAAGTGCACACGTCATTGTATGCTATGCATCCAGGTGTCACCAAGATGTATCATAATCTGAAGGACCTATATTGGTGGCCTGGCTTGAAGAGAGATGTAGCTGAGTTTGTGGCTAGGTGTGCAGTATGTCAGCAGGTTAAGGCTGAGCATCAGAAGCCGGTAGGTATGTTGCAACCCATGCCGATACCGCAGTGGAAATGGGATCATGTAACCATGGATTTTGTAGTTGGTCTTATAAGGACAGCTAGGAATCATGATTCCATTTGGGTGATAGTGGACAGGTTGACGAAGTCTGCTCATTTCACTCCAGTAAAGACAATGTACACAACAGAGAAGCTTGCTCAGGTATATGTGGATGAGATAGTGTGTTTGCATGGTGTGCCCACAACGATAGTTTCTGACAGAGGCCCTCAGTTCATGAGTCCTTTTTGGGAATAGTTGCACAAAGCATTGGGAACGTAGTTGAGGTTCAGTACTACTTTCCACCCGCAGATAGATGGACAGTCTGAAAGGACTATTTAGACTTTGGAAGATATTCTCCGAGCTTGTATTTTATAGTTCCTAGGAAGTTGGAACGTGCATCTTAGTTTGATAGAGTTCACTTATAAAAATAGTTACCAACGGAGTATCGACATGGCACCTTATGAGGCTTTATATGGAAGGAAGTGTAGATCTCCTCTATGTTGGCACACCACTACCATCCATCAAGCAACATCATGGGCAGCCCACCATGGCACCCAAGGAGCTCCCATATCACCCAAGGTAGCCCTATCATCCAAGATAGGGTTCGGGATTCTCTATCGGTCAAGGCACCATATTGCCCATCAGGGTTACACCAACCAAGACTCCATATCGGGCAACACCATATCATCCAAGGACATATCGCCCAACTACATATTGGGTGAATGTCCATATTGGTCAGGAGGTCAACAAGGTGTTCACCTAGCATATCACCCAAGCTCAACCCTGGAAGAGGGATATCAAGAAGAACACAACTTAGGGTATCACGCAAGGGTTCAAAGGCCATGACGGGTTGGTCATCTCCAACCTCAAGACTGCCACCAAGAAACCCTAAAAGATCAAGAGCGTTGGCTCACCTCTCAACAACTAAGTGGGAGAGGGGTTTTGCACAACTTCCATCACCTATCAGGCAACAAGGAGATCCATCACCATATCAGCCATCCAACCCAAAAATCCACTCACCATTGAATTAGGAGACCCTAGGCTCACCTCTCAACAACTAAGTGAGAGAGGGGTTTTGCCCAAAGAACTCTACATCCAATGGTTCAACCAACCCAAGGCAACCATCTCAACAAGGTCTAGGGTAGATCTAAGGCAACCTTGTAACCTTTAAAGCAAGAAACATAGCTAGAAGATGACATGGACGAAACATATAGCAAATCAACATGATAAAGAAGTAGTATAGTAGAGTTAGGAGTTATGTAACCTGCCTCAAGCTCTAAAGCTCCAAGCTCCTATCACCAAGCTCCAAGGCACCACCACAAGAGAAGGAAAGGGATAATCTAGCAAGGTGTGTTGCCCAAGACACCAACTGTATCAGCCACCACTTGCTCCTTTCTTCTCCTAGCTCGGCCACCAAAGGAAGGGAAGTAGCTAAAGGAACCAAAGAGACCTAGCAAGCAGATGGGGTCGTTTATATACTAAGGGGTGAAGGGGAAGAGCAAGGCAAGGTGGCACCCACCCCTAACACACTTGTCCAAGGATTTTCCACTTGCTAACACCCCAAAAACACATGCCCATGAGTTGCCACCCACTTAGAAAAGCAACAACCACTTGTCCAAAGAAGGTGACACAAACGAGGCTAGGTGAAGGGTGTGTGTGTCACCCAAGATGGCAACCCAACACACCATGGCCGATACACCTCCTTGCCCGATACAACCATCACTCCCTTGGACGATACACCAAGGTCCTACTTGATATCAAGGCTCAACAAAGCCCAAGGCTACTCAAGAAAAGAGCCCAACCCATGCTCTCAATCCTAGAGGTTGCAAGGAGAGAGAAAGACATCTCTCAAGGTGACAAAATTGCACACCAACCCTAAAACTTAGGTAATTTGCAAGTTGCACCTCAGCCTCTCAACAAAGCACAAAACAAACCCTAATCACAACTTTAGGTGATTAGCAAGGTAGGAGATACCTTCGGTGAGGGTAGGCGGCACCTTTGGTGAGGTATGCGCCTAACCCGGTTACCCTAAGTTGGTGAACTTGTTGTCTTGAGCCCATATCTTTGGTTTTGATGATGAGATATGATAGTTGAGTTCTACCTAGTAATGTGGTGGCTACCTATGGGTGATAAGATGACAAGTTCATAGTTGTGTTCATGAGGTTATGAGATATAGGGCATGGTGGATTCTCATGATTTGATAACAATAATATAAGTTGTTTGACATACCATCTACAGCTTTATGCTTCATGTGTTTATAATAATGGATGTTGTTCCAATCCTATGCACCTTAAATATTAATGATATGATATTCATAATATGTTCTCTAAAGATCTATCAAGTTATCTCTTTGCATATGCATTCTAACCATGGAGGTATTATCAAATGAATTCATTGCCAGGTAAGAGCTATGAGGTGTATGTGTTTTGTATGACACAGAATAATGATGTTCCTTGTTGATGAGATAACATGCACCCCCAGTATGATGAGAAAGGTCTGGTGACCTAATAAAGGATGAGTGCCTGATTGAGGTGTTATCCTCTGATGATGAGATAAGGTATTAATATCCCCTGATGATGTATGATGATGAAGCCTTGAGGGGTAGTGGCATTATGTGATGAGGGATTGAGATCCCATGGCAATATGATAATGACAGTAATGGTGTGACATAATGTTGTTTATGTTTCATAACCTGGTTGCCTCAACAATTCACTTAAAATATACTAATTAATTACAAATGAACATTTCATGTAGTTTGCCCTGGCCATAGATCCATCATCGTCAGTAGCTGGTGATGGTGAAATAGGTTTATCCTGTAGAATTACCTGGAGCGCATTTTGTTGAATATGTGGTGTTTCTCCTAGCCAAAAATAGGAGGATTAGAGTACAACTTCAGTAGTAGACTCAGTATAGTTGGAGCATGCTGAACAGGCCCATGGCTCAGTAGGATAGAGCATGAATGTGTTCATGGCTTAGGAGCACGATGAATAGGCCCATGGCTCAAGGTATGATAGCGTCGAGACTTGTACCAAGGCGGGCTAGAGAAAAGGGTAGCATGCAGAGCTGACCTTGTAGCTGAGGCCACTTAAGCAAGAGACTACGGTCCCGCTTTGGATATCGTGCACTAACCACGAGGAGGTGAGGTCATGGAGTCCGGCTCTTCCATCGACCTTGTATGGCACCAGTTTTGGGCTTTGCAGCCGAAGGTTGGATTTGAGTGGTACGGCTCACTTCCTCAGGGCATAATAAATTATAATCCAGCCATATAGTATATATTACTTAGGGAAAAACACATAACATTGGTTGAGGCCTTGCTTGTATAGTTGCCCTAGTTATATCTTTTAATTAATTACACGTTCCTCATATCTTATGATAAGTTCTTATATAACTTGTCTTGCCAATCATGTTCCATAAGAAATATCTGGTTGTATGCCTCCCAGATATCTTGGTAAGTTCGTTAATAAAGTTAGTTTTGTTCAGTATGCTTCATATATGAGATGCTTATATCAGTTATCTATTTTACCTATTCTAGCTTTCCTGAAGTTTTATAATTCGGCAGGGAGTTATGTTTCTCACTGGGACTATGTGTCTCACTCCACTGGTTTTAAACCTTTTTAGGTGATCGTACTAGAGGTGGTGGTGGTCGTGAGGTTGCGGCCGAGCAGCAAGAAGAATAGTAGGAGGTAAGAGATGGATATGATGCTGTTTTGGTAGTTTTATAGTAGAGTCCTAGAGTCATCCCTATACTCTCAGGTCCTTGGAGGTGTTTTGATGACGTTTCACGATGTATAGTTGATGTAGCTTGTTTATCCTATTATTGGCTTGATATGGCCTATTCTATAAATAGGTGGTGAACTCTTTGTGCCTATGGGAGAGTTAGGTCCTATGAGGTGTGGACATATATCAAGGTTTATGTATTTTTATATAACATGTTTCCTTACTGGATAAGGCATTGGATGTAATAGTTTCTTTATTATCTGCTTTCCGCAATCAGTTTTAATCAACCCGTATTTTTGGTAACACGTGGTCTATGGAGGTTCCACACATTTTCGCATGGCATTTCATTGTCTATGTGATAGTGGGATGTCACAACCATGGAGACAGTGCCGCCCATGCTATGAAGGATCAAACGAAAGTGAAGGTGAGTCCATACTCACGATCTCATGACCAGGAAGGCAAAATCATATCAAAGGAGATCACCCTAACGACGGTGACGGTTCTATAAAATAGAGCATCGTGTGCATGCTAGAGATAAGACTTGGGGCGGATGGCTTACATGGGTCGCACCTAATTTGACCCAATTCAGGGTCTGCGAGGAGCCCCTGCAAGGTACACAATGTAGTTGGATCTCTACCTTAGAAATAAAGATGAACGATCCAAATTTGTAGAAAAGAGGTAATCTTGAAAACTTTGGATCTCTCAATCTAGGACTTAGGATTGAGTAAACAAGGTGACTAAGAAAATTTTTTAATGTATACTACGTTATAAAAATATATTAAAAGGGAATTTTAGATGTATAGTGTCGATTATGATTGGATTACTAAAAGATATGAGATATCATGTTTTCTGCATTAAAAATAGTGAATGAATTTATAAATTTATAAATATTTTACATTAAGCATCATTTGATATGTTTAAGATGATTCCAAAGCATAATATATCTAATTTGAAGTTTTAGCAAGGTTTTTTATGCTAACTCTTGTAAGGGTACTTTGGGTATTTCACCCATTGTTTAACCATGAAACAATTTGTTTTTACCTAGACCTTAACATACATTGTTCTTATTATTTCTTAATTTTTGATATATTTTTATGTATATTTACATCAGTATATGATTTTTAGGCCTAAGTGGCCATTATGTAAGTTGATTTATGATTATTTGTTTGACAACATGTATTTTATGTTCCTATTTATTATGAAAAATGATTCTAATTATATTTTTATCTAATTTTATAAATATTCCAAAAGGAGAAGTATATATGTGTATATTTGGAATCTACTCTTGGTGTATGAAGTATATACTCATATATTAGTGCATATGATGTTTTTTGGTTTATAAGGGTATATTTGTATATGTATTTTGTATAATATAATGTATGAATTGAGTTGAATTTAATGTTTATACATTCAATATACTTTAAAATAAACTTAGTTTCAATAAATAAGAATCCCAAGTTGGTATATAAGGTTAGGATAATAGGATTATGAGATATAGAAATGGAAAGAAGGTATACACATGACTTATTGAATTTTGTTAATGCACAGGTGAATGTGTTATAAACCAAGGATTCCAGACTACATGAGGGATATCCTCAGACAAAGTAAGTGGGCCATGTCCATTAAATTTTACAATTATTATGATTCAACCCACACATCCCTATATAGTAACTTAGAGATTAAATTGCTTTTAGACTCCAATAATTCATATCCTATCATGCTTTGAGAAACCAGATTTTGACCATTTTAAGTTAGGTTGCCATATCATCAGATTTCAAGTATTTGATATTTATAGTATTTTTATGGTTAATTAAATTTATTTTATTGTCTTTAAACTCAAATGTTTAATATATGATATGAAAATTATGTTAGGTCCTCATGTGAAACCAGAGCTTCAAATTATGATTTACTAAATAATAAGACTATCATATTTTAGATCTAGAGTTAGATTTAGTTTAGAATTTAATAACAGAGACATAGATACATGGATGATAGATCATATTCAGAGATAGAAATTAAGAACTTATGAGAAGGGATTCAGATTAAGAACTAAATTTATCTGAAGAAGATATTTCATAATAGAACACTAATAATGCATCAGTTGAGTAGAATAAATTTTCTGAGATATTCATTCTAGATTCAGAATTCAATTTAGATTTAGAATTCAGTACATTATCAGTTATCAATATTCAATTTCAGTATAAGATAAGATCAAATTCAGAATTAAGTAAGTTCAGATTTAAGATTATTAAGTCAAAATCTTCACATAAGATATTATATGATAAGTCATCATTCAGTTAGTTCGGACGATTCATAGGCATCTATTTCCAATTCAGAGGAGTATTTACTCCAAATCAGAGGTACTTTGCTACTAGTTTTGGGCATAGACATGCCAATTCATAGACACATTCGTGTCATTCAGAGGCATGTAGTGCCAATTCCGTGGAACATTAGTACCATTTTAGGGCATAGATACGTCGATTGAGGACTTATTGTATAATGATGGACATAAAATAGATAAAAGATATAAATAAAAGACACATCAATTCAATATAAGTTTATAACTTCCAGATATTGGTTAACATTTCACTTATAGTATATCTATGTTATCTTATTAGAAATTCAATGCCACTTACTCTAACAGTAGTTCTCCCTATTTGTACATGGTTGGGGATGAGATGTCCATAGGCATAGAATTTTAGGAGATAGTCATGACAAATGATACAACGACAAATATAGAAGGTTTGCTTGGTGGGGTGCCGTCTACACGATTCGAGACATTAAGACAGAGTACATGATTTAGCTTCATGTATATATGTTTTATATAGTTTGATGTAATCATGTTTCTTTTCCTAAGAATTTATTAGAATAATTTTTACAAAGTATATAATGGTTCTTTCTATCATTATTGTAATGTATGTCACATTAGTGTCATTCTCTAGTTTAAAAAATTTAGCTTTCGCTCATGTGATAAGAAAATTTGGAGTGTTACAATAGGGGTAAAACAAAAAGCTCTGATTATAGTATATATATGTTAATAAGAAAATCTAACCCATTGCATGTACTATTTTTCTATGACCTAAATTGATCTTGTTAAGATTAATAAAAATGTGCAAACTTTTGCTTTGATAAAATCATTATTATTGCAATCACATGTGTCCTCCTTTAGTGGTACTTTTCAAATATAGTAGTTGGTGAGAAATTTATCTTCCATAGTCCACTTTTATTGTCTCCACACACTAATAATAAATTCCTTTCTTGGATTCAAAAGCTTGGTGATAGAATAGGGGTAAAACAACAAGCTCTTATTATAGTAGATATATGTTAATAAGAAAACCCAATCCTCTGCATGTACTATTTTTCCATTACCTATACTTACATTATAATGTATACTTTTGTATTTAAACCTTTAACAAATGGTCTATCAAACACATCATATGCAAAAAAATGATATATGAAGAATTCCGTATGGGTCCCTTCATATGCTGCATTTAGAAAATGATGTAATATAAAATAAAAGCTTCCCTTATAATGGCATTATTTATAGGCATTGACAAAATGTAATGCTCGTATTTACTTTGGAAGAAAGTTAGTCACTCTAACCCCCTTCCACAATACAATTTGTAATATAAAAGTCCAACTAGTGGTGATATAAAAAAATTAGATTTAGCCCTTATTAGTATAAATAATAATATAGATGGAAATAATATTCTCTATACATTACCCTTATAAACCATGTCCCAAGATGAATTGATATTATAGATTCTAGAAAAAAATTACATTGGGATTTTGATGGTTAATAGTATTTCATATTGTAGTACATTCATTAAGATTATTGCATAACCAAAAGTTGAAATGTTATTTTTTTATAACTAAAGATAATTTAGGGTCTTGATGGCCTATATTTATACAATATGTGGATAGGATAAAAAATTTGTACCTCTTTCATGTACAAGAAATTTATTGAGCATTTACACCTTCTAATTGTAGTTTAAGTATGTGAAGTTGCACTGTGCTTCTACAATGTCAGAACATATCCTTGTTGCTCAATATAATTTATTTATTCAATGGTAAACATAGAAATTCTATATAAAATCTTAGATTAGTTTATCTTCCTTTTTAAAGGTGCAAATATAAAGAGACGAAAATGATTTTTTAAAACTCAAAAAGTCTTTACCCAATGATTCATGAATGGCCTATGCATAATTGAAGAGATAATGTAATTTTGATGATTTATTAAAAATATTTTTGGAAAGTATGTTTTAGAAAAAAAATCTATAACTCTTGGATTTATGCTAAATCTGACAATGAAAAGGTAAATATTATCTACCCCATTACATATAGATAACTATAATCTAAAGACAATAAATAAGCATCAATGCTAGGTAACTATAATATATCCCATTACATATAGCTTTGAGTGGCATAGGTAATTGGTTATTATCATCCACTCTGCCTTACATCGTTCTTCGTCTCTCCCTAACTACTGACTATGCATTTAGGGTCACAAATTGGGTTAGCACATACATTCAACCACTTGTCGGACCTTCTCCACTTCATGAGAAGAAAGTGCCTAGACCATGTGGTATTTTTTCCTATCATGCTCAGGGACAAAGTACATCTATGTAGTTAGTTCCATCTGACCCTTTAGCAGATACATAACTATAGGAGGTTGAATTTTGTGTTGCATGAAATGTACCAATGGAGTTGTATCCCAATACACATGAATTATAGGGAAGAACATAGGGTAACTGGGAAATAACTTTTTCTATGGTATATGGTTTTTGGCATTACATGGTGGAGATAGTTTGACTCGTCTTGACTTCCTGGAGCCATCTGACCATAGGATAATGTTGCTCATGGCTGAGGGTTTCTCTCACTAGTTAGTTATTCTCTTACCTTAGAATCTATAAAAAACCTACTTTGTTGCCACCGACACCAGTGGATCTGGGCTCATTATTATCATCTAATTTTATGGTTTGATGTTAGGATTCAACATCAATTCTATAAATCTACCCATCTAAAACAAGGATGCTTGTAGGTGATTGTTCCAAATCTTTTATATATTGTGGACATTATGTAGAATGGAAATAAGAAACCAGGTTTTTATGTTTGTTCTTTTGGGAGTTTTTATATATTGTAGATACTAGAATGGATGGGAATGAGTGAAAAGTCTGTTCGTTCTTAGTATCCTAACATAGTAGATGTTGACTCAAGGTCTAAATTGACTAAACCCTTATTTTGATGATGACTAAACCATTCCAATTAATTATGTCTAATGTTTCTACTTTAGTGATTTCAGATTATGCATAGACACACTCCAAATGCCCTAACTTGCACATCTCAACTTGGAGAAATGGCAAGTCAAAGTCAATACAACTGCATGTTTATGGAATATGATGTAAATACATTTGAGTCATGTTGTAAATCACTTGTAATGATTGTATGACTTGTAATTAAGCTTATAAAAAATTAGGAACACTTAGATCGAATGTTTAAGCACTCAAAAGCCATTTTCCAAAATTCACATCAGGTTGTTCATCAGTCAAGTTGCAAACTCGACCGATCCTGATTGGATCTTGAAAATGACTTTTGATCGGTCAAGTTTACACTTCACGGAACTCGACCGATGCCTCTACTGACCAAAATTGATTTAAGTGAATCGGTCGAGTTACCCTAGGATAAACTCGACCAATGGCCTAAATTGGTCTTGTCTTTTAGTGGAATCGGTCGAGTTACCTTTATAGAAACTCGACCGATTGCACTGTACAGAAAAGTGTAGAAAAGTGTTTCTAGCCATTTTGGAGTTGCAACAAGTGAAAATATATCTGTTGCAAGCCACAAAATGCCTAGTTTTCATTCTCAAGTGTTCCCAAAGGCTAAGAGGTATCCCCAGCTATAAATAGGACCCCTTGGACTTCATTCCAAGGTTGAGAATTCAATGCAAAACTCTATGTGAGGTTTCTATTCTATAGTTGAGTGCTTCCTACAGCCTCCTCTCTCTCTCTCTCTCTAAGCTTAATCACTTTCTACATTCGTTAGAGTGAGTAGGAAATCTATAAGAGAGCTAGTCCTACATGTATATCTTGTGACTCTCTCACTTTCACCACCTCCCCATCTCTCTTTTCAACCATGAAGATGAAGGTTCTCTCTCTTGGCTAAGAGAGGTGAAGAAGAACAAGGGAAGGCGTCTCTTGGTGAAGATCAAGGCTGAAGACTTGGAGCTAGAGTGGGTAAGCCCATGGTGAAGGCAGAAGACTCCTTGCTCAAGTGGGTAAGTTCTTGGTGGAAGCTTCTCCGAGTGAAGGTGAAGTCAAAGGCTGAAGATCCAAGAAGAGTGGGTAATTCCTTGAAGGCTGAAGACTTGTGCAAGAGTAGGTAAGTCCTTGGAAGAAGGTGGAAGACTCCTTGCAAAGTGGGTAAGTCCTTGGTAAGGTTGAAGACTCTTTGTATTGGATAGGTAAGTCCTTTGGTTGGTCATGTATTGTATCTCTTATAATGAATATAATGAAGGTGCATGGTTAAGAAATCCTAGAGGTTGACCTCTCTAGGTAAGTGGACTGACTCACTTCTAATTTGAAGTGTGGAACCACTCTAAATAGGTTGTCTACTAGTGTATGTTAAATCTCTCTCTCCCTTTCTATGCATGTTTTAGTTGCACTCAAATTTCCTATTTAGCAACCTTATCTTGTGATATATCTTGAAGGTCTAATGAATTTTGTTTAAGTGCATTCAGCTCTATTCACCCCCCCTCTAGAGAATCTAATCACCCATCTAAGATCCAAAAGTAGATATATGTCAAAGTTTGCTAATTTTTCTCCTAAAAAAATAAAGGGCCATGCATATTTACCATTTTGAGTTAAGGCATAATTCCATTGAAGAAAACAAAAAGGAAAGGAAATAAAAAAATAATAGTACAAAAAGATAGTATGTTATGAACAATCAAGTAAGAGAAATTACATGGGGGGTGAAGGTAGACAGACAAAAAGTGACATCACAAATGCTTTTTGAATGAAAAAATAGCGATCCTATGAAACACTACATGACCTAGGGGTCATAATATTACTATGTATAACCTTATGGACCCTCTTCAGTAGCTCAATATCCTAAGGCACTAAGTAATTAAAGTATCAAATGCAAAAGGTGTGGAAACATGTTGATTGTCAATACACACTTTCTCATACTTGACCACTTTGGTTGAAGCATATTTGAGGGTAATCATCCCACATTGACAACCCCACTCCTCAAACCTTCTAGTGGGGAAATCCCTACCAAATTCACACACACATACTTCCCTCCAACCCAGACAAAAATCAGATCATCTTTCAGCATAAGTGTCAAACATCCCTCCCATAAATCCGCTAGAAAGTTAATTGGTGCCTCTTTCTTAGAAGCTACTCCTACATGTATGAGTATGTCATAAAGAACATCCCTAAGAATCATACCTATACTTGAAACCATGTAGTTCCCTATAATTAATTGCATCTTCTTCAAAAGTGTTCAATCATGCATTGTGGAAAACTAGACATAATTCATCAATGGGAAACAAAGGAATAATGGGACGATACATGAGGATAGTGTGACATTCCATGGTGACATATGTAAGACCAACCCATCTAAAAAGTAACAAAAAGAAATTACAAAGTGGGGTTAATGCATGTCCAACAAAGAAGTAGGCCTAGGAGGCTAAACAGCCAAAATGGACAATATGAATACTTTATGTTTATTTTATTCAAAAAAATTATCTTCATATCAAAATAAAGATCATAAAATTCACTATTTTGCACTTTGATATCAAGACTCTATTTGAATTAAATTTTCTGTGTAGAATGTAGAAAATTGGACTTTAAATTATAAAGTTTGATGGACAAGCTATTGACATTCGTGGTCGACCATCATGCATAGAGAGACATCAAGCAAAGGAAGGAAATTGCCTCAATCAACCTCTAAAGGTCGATAAAGGAAAAATTCTTAGGGAGTTTGATAGGAAATCTACCAAGCTATATTAATAGACCTCTAGGAAAAGTTATTAACCACCAGGTCGAGCACCATCCACTGAATCCAACCAAATACAAAGCTCATTCAAACCATCGAGCCCCCAAGATCGATGGCAAACCCATTGAGCTTATAATTCCAAGACATCTTTCATACTTCAGGTTGATAAGTCCCAAAATAGCCTATCGATCTTGGAGCAATGGCCAAACAACAATCAACCCCGACAATCGACCTCTTATGCAATTTTATTTTGAGGTCAATATGATGTCTATTGAACAAGAAGCCCATTGAGCTCCCAAGATTGATTGTTGGAGGTTTAAGGGTCGATGACATGTGGACTAAACATAGGTCGATATGAGGTCGGTCAAACCTCATAAATAGGATCAGAGGCATCAATTTCAAGGGATATTTTATCTTCTGTGAAAGGGCCAAAAAGTTGTCACAGAGCACAAGGACCAAAGTCTAGAGGTATTGACCTCATGGGAGCAATAGACCTCCTGACTTTTCCACCAACCACTTCCTCCATCAAGCTTGATAGGCCCATCTTGATTCAAGTACCACCAAAAACTTAAGATTTTAGGCCTTTAAGATCGATCGACCTTTTCAGGCGATCAACCTCTTAGTTAGATTCAACAAAAACATGGGCAGATCAAACTCTCAACTCGATCTACCAATATATTGACCTCTTCCCTTCTCTGTTGCTTCTTTTCATTGTTTTATTTTGAGAAACATGAATTGTTCAATTTGTAATATATTTCTTTCTTGCACCATGAGTGACTTAGCTCTTTAACTTGGGTTCGGCCCTCCCAACCATGTAATCTTTCCTTCTCCTATTTAAATACATCTATTCTTGGAATTTTGTCTATATACCTCTATTTAGATGCATCACTTGTTTGATTAGCTACTATCTTATGATGACTAATCTAAATTTATTGGAGAGAACAAATTTACAAAGATCTAAACTATGAATTAGTGATGAGCCATAAGCGTGAGGAGTTACTATATAAAAATTCATATGTATATCCTCAATTTGTTGGTTATCATATCAAGATAGAGGTGCCTTTATATATGATTTTATCTTGATATCGAGATAAGTAAGGAGTTAGATACCTTTTATTACTACTTGCAATATATGTCTAGAATATATATAAATTACAAGAGAAGTTTATGTATGATTGGGACTGATTTTATTGTTGAAACGATCCAGGTCTCCTTTTATCATACTCACTATTATCTTTGTTTCCTTTGAGTTTTATAACTAAGGTTTTTGGTTAGAGTAGAATAATTCTTTCCTTAACCGAAACACCCAATTCCATCTTTGGATTTATATAAGCTAAGATAAGGCTCCTATTTCCTGTGTCCTTGTTTCTTCTTATCCCCGTGTTCGACCCCATATTACTACCATATACTCCATATTGAGTTGTGGACGTCTCCTGAAGTCACATAAAGAATTAAAGTATGATACCTTCGACCAGGCGATTGTATTCACACTTTCGACCCATGTTTAAGGACTACCACCAACCTGCGAAAGGCATCAAGACTCATGAAGAGGTAAAAACCACGAGTGATAGAAGAAAAAAAGCATGCTTCAAGGATCATTTCAATCCTCAAGGAAAGTGTGAAGTCTAGGTTCCATAACACCTGATATAAATAAACTTATTGCACCCTTAGGCTTACCTAGTTCCATACTGCAATGGTATTGTATAAAGACTAGAAATAGGTCCTCTGTCACAAAAGTTGAAGTATGCACATGCAAAATGTGTTGAGCTTCCTAACTAAAATAAGATATATAAGTCTTCTCAATCATGATTGAGAGATATATTAGTTTAATGTAGTCTATACCTAGCATGTAGACCAAGCATATTACATTTACGAATCCTATATATGGAAAAATGATATGACAGGGAAGTCCCCTTGTGTTTTTTTCTTGATAATAGGGTAGACCCCCCTCTCCTGTATATAGGATAAGGGGGAAGTGCACAAACACAAGATAAACCATAATGGAATAAGACACCATTGGACCCATTTAACAAAGATAATATATAAGTTAACTAAATATACTCTATAACACTATATAAAATTATGCAAAACCATATTAGGATGGCTGATTTTTTAATTTCATTATGTGTTAGAATTGTGATATATTGTATCCATTGTACCACATGGTACTTGTCATGGGAAAAAGATCCAGTGTTGGATGGACTTTTTGTCAGCATGTATTGAAGATGATCATGACCACAAAAATAATATCTTTTGGGCATCTATATGACATCATTCAGTGTGTGGCCCAGATTTATAGGGAGGCATTTATAGAAATTAGGATAGTGAGTTCCATCTAGAGTGCACTACAAGATAGTGTGTTTCAAGTGGGACACATTTGACAGATACGACACATGATTCTTGTATATATTCTCCCACATAGAAGAATAAGGATGTAGAGGTAGAGTAGTGGTGAATAGGTCTCCCTTCCATTTGATGATTCTTGAATTCAAATCTAGCTGTAAAAATTATAATTTGATTTTTATTGTTTTCCAAAATTGCACTGCTTCTTGAACATAATTTTTCTAATCTTTTAAGTATACTATCCAAGAGGATGTGCCAGTACTCAAGAGTTGGGCATGACAATTTACGAGAAGGAGTTATACCAGTGCACAATAGTAGGGTCTACCACTGTATAAGAGGGGGTGTGTCGGTGTATACCAAGGGGACATGCCATTGTACAAGAATTCGTCGTGTTAGTGTATAAGGGGGATTGTGCCAATGTACAAGAGGATAGTGTGCCAGTACATGAGAGACGATATGTACCATTATTCAAGAGCAAGGCATGCCACTATTCTAGAAAAATACATGTTAGTATTCAAGAGGAAGTTGTGCCTATGTACAGGAAGTCGGCATGCCACTATTTTAGAGGAAGATGTGCCACTATTCAGGAGGAAGATGTATCGTCATTCAAAAGAAAGATGTGCCAATATTCAAGAGGAGACCAAAACAAGAGAGGAGGTAGGGCCAATATTCAAATGCTAAGTAAATTGGGGAAAATTTTCAATATTCATTTACCAGGAGAGTGTATATAGGTTAAAAAAGTAAAAATGCAGTTGCTAAGAGAGTGCAGTAGACTACAGTCCAATATAAGAGGGGTTGTGCCCATACTAAAATGAGTGGTGTGCCTTTATATGCAAAGGGGGTTGTGCCAGTGTCTAAGAGGGACGTGCCAATATTCAAGAGTAGAGCATGCCAGTGCACAAAAGGGGGTTGTTCTAGTATTTAAGAGTAAGGTGTGTCACTGAACAAGATGGTTCTGCCACTGTACAATAAGGGGGCATGCCAATATACAAGAGGCTGACATGTTAATGTACAAGAGGGACTGTTCCCGTGTACAAGAGGTCAACATGTCAGTATGCAAGAGGCACTTTGTGCCAATTTTCAAGAGGAAGACTCACTACTATTCAAGAAGAAGATGTGCCAATTTTCTAGAGGTGGTTACCCTAGTGTACGAGAGGTTGGCGTGCCACAATCAAAGAGGAAGGTGTTTGATTATTCATGAGGGAATGCATGCCAATATTCAAGAGGATGCTTAGAAGAAAAAAGAGGAGGTTGTGGCAATATTGAAATTCTATGAAAGTTGGGAAGAAAAGTCCATCATTAAGTTGTTAGGAGAGTTCACTGGGGTAAAAGAGTTCTAGTCTAGTGTTCTAAAAACACTTCTATGTGACATGGGTCGTAGATGTGAAAACAAAGATTCCATTTGCATGGTGTATTTTGTGTCCAAAACGTCCTACCATAAGGACCTATCAACATTGACTCCTAGTCACTTCTCATGCCTCACTGGCTCTACTTTATACCGAACAATAGGCATTGGCGAGATGATCTCAACATTGCAACAAACACTATGATAGGTGTTCAATATTATTGGTAGGCTTATCTCTTTCATGGTTGAAAAGTGGGAATCCATACTTGGATAATAGTTGCCTATCTTAACATCAATGTTATCCTCCAACAAACTACATTTAGCTTGGTGAAATAAACGAACCACACAGAGGGCACATGAAATAACCTTCTTATTGATGATGTCCTCTATTGTGGTTGTTGTTGGCCTGATTGAAAGATAAAGTATGTGTAATAATCATAGACATACGTTGTTAAGTATTTATGTATGATTTATGCACTGTACTCTTATATGTATTCATAAGGATATAAGACATGTCAATATAAGTATGTCAGTCGTCTGACTTGCAAAAAACATTCTTACTACAAGGTTAAGACTCAAACACCTTAAATGGTTAGCCCTGCAACATCTTATCAATTATTAGAAAATAGGAATTTTGTATAAAATAAAATAAAAATTGTAATATATCACATTAACAAGTGACCAATAATTACTTTTCACATATGAAAGACATAAATCATGTGAAAATTACTAGGTATAATAACTTGATCAAAAAGTGGAACATTTATATGTATATATGATTAAGAGAGAAAGATGTCTCCCCCCTCTCCCACGCCCGTGGCGGAGGCCGAACGTCTGGGAGGGTGGTAAATCAAGGCGGCAACTAGGATTCAGACCCAAGTTCCTTTATTAGGGGACACCGTACTTGATCACTTGAGCCACTCTTTATCGGCTGAAACATTTATATGTATATGTTTGTGCATATGTATGTGCATATGAACAAATATTGAGTACATGAAAATGTATATAAATACCATTCACTTTAATGAATATTTACTATATTGTATGTGCACTAGTATTTATATTAGTGTGTGTTTTGATACATATGTACATAAACATGTATGATTGTGTGTAAATGCATGTGTGTATGTACATGTATACACACATACGTATATGTGTATATGCATAATTATAGATTTTTTAGATAACCAAGGGAAACCCACTCCATGAGGAAGTCCAAATAGAAGGGATGGACAACACGGGGGATCCATGCATACATGATGGTACTTCAATTAGGGCTAGTTTGGTTGGGTGTAATAGGGTACAGTTGTGTGAGTTCGCAATGTAAAAATGTACATTAAACACGCACTTTGTCATCCGGCTACACCCTACCAAACAGGCCCTAAGAAGCTTACTTACGTGGTCAGAAAATCATTTTCGAGCAGCACCTTTAGGGAGAGAGTCTGACGTCGGATCCTTTATGAGGGAAACACATGGTGCAATTATCTGAACTAACGCTAACTGGATTTGCATAATTATATACTTTCGTTGATGTGATATATACACACATATATAGTATATATATGAATGTATGCATATATGTATGTATGCACACATAAGGATTAGTTATGCGAACCGTGTAAATACTGTAGAAAATGTTACATATAGATAGAAAGATGGTGGTATCAATTGTAATTACAGTATTGCCTTCTATTCTTACATAGACGATGACTAATTAATAAAAAGATTATAAGATCACATACTTGCAGACTCTAGATGACGACGATATGCTCATGGATGAGAAGAGTGGCCTTTCAGGGGTGACACCACAATAGCAGGAGCACAACATACTTGCCCTATCGAGCATCCACTGGCATCATAGCTAATGGTGTCGTCCCTGACAAGGACTAATGCTGACAAGGAGGATGGTCTGATTGCAGAAGGGTGTGGCTCATGGTGTCAAGGCAACAACTCTGGATCAGTTCATCAACATCAGAAGGTTATTGTTTGTCTTCTAATGGGCAGTGTGGGTCTATAAGAAATTGTGATCTGGATGGTCCTATGATTATACGAGTGCTGCCTCATGTGTTGTCCCCTCCACAACTTCTGACACTGTTGGAGAGATAGAGAATGGCGATGAAGGCACATGGGTCTCCTATAAGTTGGCACGGAGAGGAAGGTAGGGTGGAGGAGGCTAGGAGTAAGAAGAGAGACAACAAGGGGTGCTTTTGTGAAGGTGGCATTGTCTATCTTGCCGATGGGCCATCTAACTTTCTAGGGCTCCACACCACGCCCTTATATATCAAAAACAATATATAGAAAATGCTTTTTTTAATCAACAATGAATGATCTGCATATCAAAATAAATACGAGAACCATTACTATTGGCAAGTGAAAGTGTCGCCAACATCCCTCCATACTCGCACATGCTCTCAAGGGATTTCTGAGATGGATTATGTCTTTATATATACATATATCTTCAGATATTTCAAATAATGGTATGATCATCTATTTTTTATCTTTTTGGAAACAAAATATCGTCCTTATCATAGGTAGAATGAAAGTGAATGTATATAGAGATGTGTTTTTTCCATATGCAATCAAGCTTGTTGCACAAGATGTTTCTTATATTTACAAGGAACTTGGAGTTAAATATTACATGTTGAGAAAGTATGTGGTCTACAAAGTAACTATATTGCACATATTGCACAAAAAGTGACTATGTGATATACAAAGTAACTATATTGCACATATTGCACAAAAAGTGACTATGTGATATACAAAGTAACTATATGGCATGAAAAGTGACTATTTGTACCAGAACTAAGTATGTTGTATGAGAAGTGCCTATTTGTCTCCGTAGGTAACTTTTTGGTATACACAAATTATGTGGTATGAAAAGTAACTATTTGTCCCACAAAGTAACACTGAACTAGAATTAATAAAAAGTACATGCTACAAACATAATGTATATTAATGACTAATTACAATTTTATGTACATAGATTGAATTTTTGGGTGATGCAATTATAATGAAACACACATACAAGTAACCATGTCCATATGCCATATGAAACTCTTGGAGAAAACTGCCATCCATATTCAAACCTTAGAATCACGAGTTTCTCATTACCAAAAAATGATTTTCCATCGTATATAAAATGATGATGATGCCAGGTCGTCAAGGGATGACCTTGCTACTTGATGGAAGTGTTGGGAGTAGTTGGTGTGTAGCTTAGATGTTGATACCACCTCTGTAAGATCTATGAAAGACTATAGTAGGCCGATTAGAGTGTCTTGAAACATGCTTGAGGCTTCACATTTGATGATCATGTGTAACTATAAAATTAAGTAGTTCTAGTTGCTGACATTATGTTCTAGCATACACTCTTTGGAAACAATAACTATTGTGTCCACCTCATGTTCTAGATGGTGCCACCACAAACAAGCCATATGGAGGCACCACCAAGAGATGATCGTGTGTTGAATAAATATGGATGAACATATATACTATGTTGGTATGTTTTCCCAAAGTAGCCAATCATGTAATGATTGTAATGGCATATCTTGTAATTGATTTGATCATTAACAAAGGAAATCTTCCAATTCATTCTATTTTATTTAGTTATGCTATAATGATGTAACATAATAAACGTATAAAAAGTGATATTACTCAATGATGTGTGTCTTCCGGTTGAGGACATGAACAATAAGATTATATGGATGCTAAGAATATATACATTCTTGTTATGTCCCTAGACGGATGTTATTGTTGAAGGATAATTGACATCAGTAGTACATAAGACTAGAGTGTGTCTTGGTTGATGATAGAATATCATTAGTCATGATATGTGATATCAAACCAAACACAGAGATGCTTTTGTAGAACAATGTATCGGATAGACACACCTTGAGAGTGATACATGAAACCATTGAATGGTAGTCAAAATCATCTCTCATAGTAATGATGGTGATTGTGGTTCTTAGACCTGAAGTCAGTACACTCATCACATGTCATTCGATGTACTTTGATATAATTCATTGTGATCTTGAATAAGGGTTGCCATAAAGGTGATGCTCAAGTGCATTATGTCACATGAGGATGATTGTGAGTGATGTAGATAGGATTTGTCCCTCCTATAGGAGTTTGATATCATGGCCACTTGATAAGAGAGACTAAGAAATGCATGGCCATTCTGGTGTGAGTCAATATGTGATATTGAGCTTACACATGTCTCAAACAATTTGCTCTGGTTTAAGGAGCATGGATTGAATGTTGATGATGATGACCATTACATGCCTCGAGTTCAACATGGATATCAGAGACAAAAGAACTATACAATCATTGTAACACCAATCACAAATTGTAGGTTGAAGTTGTTCCCAACTTTCCAATTCATTGGGTAGCGATAGTGTCTTGCTAGATACCACTCATTTCTTGTGAAATCATAAATTTGTTATGGACATTCACTACCAAAGTAACTTGGAACTTATAGGGTCACACACATAGGGTGTGCTTGGAATAGGAGTTTATTCATGAATGTAGTTTAAACTTGATTCCTACAATGTTAGGTATTCAATTTAAACAACAATGGTTGAAAGTTGACTGGCTGAACTGTGAACCGACTGGTTCAAGTATTTAAATGACCAATTCAATGTCAGGTCAATTGAACCAACATTGGCAATCAAAACCATGAGACGGCTAGTTCAGCAAGTTAACCGATCGGCTGAGGTCTGTGAACTGAGCAGTTCAGGTTGTGAATTGACCGTTTGGTTGATCAATTCAATTAGGTCAAGGATTGATGTTGACGTCATGTTGTGCATTAATCCAATATAAAAATCAACACAATTGTGTATGAAAAACATAGTGAAATGACTAGTTCAAGGGTTAAACGAATCGTATCACATGTAAACTGATTGGTTCAATGATTGTGGGCTCTAGGAAATCCATGAAATTTCTCCTCTTCAACTCCCGCTTGGACTGAAAGCATGAATCTATCCCTCCTATAAATAGAGGGGTACTGGGGGCCTTCTAGAGACACAATAATAAGCTTAGACTATTTTTATCTTCTCTAGTTGTGGTAAGCAAGAGAATCCAAGCAAGTTCTACCTATCATAGGGAGGAACAACAAGGGAGAGACAATTGGGAGAGCAAGTCAGCACTAGCACATTGATTAGGAGAGACAACTCTTTCTTGTCCATTCATATAGACTGATAGGAGTTTGTGGTGGTCTATGTGAACTACTACATAGGTGAGGAGGTTGTTACCTGCCGCTAGGAGGATGAAATCAACAGTCGTTTGTGGTGAACAAGTAGGAGACTGTTGTAGACGTTGTCCAAGTACAACTTGAAGAAAGGTGCATGCTACTTCAAGGGATAGTCTCTGGACTTGGTTCAAGACCACGTATAATGCTTGCAAACCCTCTTTCTCATTACATAGTTGTTGACGTGATCTACTGTTCAAGGGAAATATGGCAAGTTAATTTTTTTTTATTTATGATGCCTTATTTGATGTCATATTTCCCTACATACTACACATAAGGTTATCAAAATATGGGTCATACATAATATTTTCTATAAAATTGGAACATTAAGGGTAACTATGTGAAATCAAAAGTAACTATTTTACATATAAAGTAAAGTATGATCATAAAATGTAAGTATTGGATACAATGCAAGGAGTAAAAAATGATATCTCTCCTTCTTGTAATGTTAGATAGGGGAACAGAGAATAGCCTCAATATTGGAGTTTGATTGGTAAATTTGTTGTTTGTCACCTCTTCTTAATGAGGAAATCAGTAACATCATCAACTTTCAATTTGTACTACGCAAATAATGACACAAATATGTAATCAATTTACATGAAAAGAAATATACTTCATCTTATATTCATTGCAAAAAATGTAACCATTTTGCACTAAAAGTAACTATGATATACAAAAAAGTAACTATTTTACAAAAAAATATAGCTAGACCACCAAAAATAACAAATAAATTTTAGAAAGTGAACAAAAAAATGACTTGAACAAAAAAAATCTATACATTTCATATGAGTTAGTGTGTGGAGATCCCTAAACACATACTTTTTATTCTTGATAATTATATTCTTGTGTCTGTCAAAATGTAGGAGACTTGGGAGAAATCCTATTTCTTCACCTCCACATAGAACTCATGTATGATGGAGTGGAAAAATTGATGGATACACTGTCAACACTCTATTTTTGCCACTCAGCTTGAATTCATAATAATGTTCATTCTCTGGATAGATTGAACTTATTTCATTTTACACCTTTTACATGTTATTTACGTTCTATGCCCATTTAATTTGCTAAGCCCATTAGCCGCAGTTTGGCTTTCTGTACAAAAAGTGTTTTTCTACAAACTTAAGTGTAATTTACCATTTTGTTTTGCTTATTATTGACCTTTTTCTATAAATTTCCCAGTTGAAGTATTTTGAATAAATATTCATTTTTTAAGTCTCACTGATACTCAATTGCCATAATCCTTAGAAAAATTCATATTTTTTTACAATAACGGATGTTAGCTCCAAACTAATACCCTATATGATGGCTAATTGTCCAGATCTGATTCCTCTAGTATGGAACTCTGATCAAGCTTCATAAACAAGAACTTCATGGAATATAGTAAAGCTTTTGGGATCTACTAGCTAGTTTTTAGTTTCAATTTGTGTACCTTTAGTATCATGTTGCTTTCAATGCCCTCTTATAAACTTTATCGTTCAAGTTAATTAAATGAGAACATTATTTATTATTGTATATGCCAATGTATTAATTTCTTCAGGCAACCCATGGATAGGTACTTCAATCCCTCTACTATTGTCTAGGTAGTGGGATTGGGATTGGGATTGGAGTAAAAATGGTTCTGTGATAGTAGGTGACTTGACTTCTTATTAGTGGCCTAATCTATCTTAGATAGATGTCAAAGTTGACACTCAAAGCACTCAAAAATCATGCCAAGATGTTCTGACCTAATCTACACCAAAAGGCTACCTAAGCATCATCTCCCAATCTGAACCACTGCTCATTGTTCAAGCTCAGGTATCCTCTAGAAGGTTGCCTAAGTCTAGTCTCCTATTCTGAGATCAAGATCCAACACTCCTTGTCAGTCGTGCCCCCTCAATGACCTAAAACAAGAGACACAATGGTCCATGATAGAGGATCTCATGAGAGAGGGAGAGGTGAGGTGCAAGAAGGGAAGTCAAGGTATGCAAACCTGCCACTAGTGCTTTGGGGCTTTGGGAAAATCGAATGGTGTTGTTTTTATAGGGTGAGGGAGTGAGGAACTAGGACTTCAAGTTTAGGATTAGCAATGGTTAGATGTATTTTAGGAAAAGAGGGTTTCTAAAACATGAAGGCACGATTTGCCTTCCCCATATTTCAGATCAGACTAGTATAGGCAAAACACTCAAAATGGTATTCTGAGTTGAGGGGATGCGAGGAGAGAGAGGAAGGTAGGGATTTGGGGACCCAATGTACGCCCCTTTTCTTGGGGCGGTAGGAGACAATGGCTCAGACGTCGATTGAATTGATGGTCGTGTCTAGTGTGACACATAAAGGATGTGTGTCCTCTCCATTACCATGTCAGAATCATTTATAAGATTCCAATCAAATAACTAATATTTTACTTATTACAAATATGTCCTTTTCCTTCTAAATTTCCATAGACCACTACAATTGTCCTTTTTCTTTAAAATCTGGAGAATGACTCACTAATACTCTCTACTTTTTATAATAAAAATATGATATTTATTTGGATAATCTACATAGTAAATACTTATATCTCCACATGATACATTAATAGAAAGCACAAAGAGGTAAATAAAATAGCAATCAATCTCTAAATTTGTTCAATTTTTTATTCAATTTTGTTGGTACAATATTTGTACAAAGGGTTTATTCTTCACAAAAACTTGAGAAAATAACTCATTTTTTCATAAAATGACCACATGGGTTTCATTGCAAACTACCACATATGACATTCAAGTAAAGTTGTATTACAAAAAAAATAATTTGTCAAAAAAAGAAGCAAAATGCATGTTCTTACAAATTTGGTCCTAGTGAAGTTATGTATTTGGTTTATCAAACAATCATTTTGGTGGTGAACTCATCCTTGTACATTTTTGTGTTTATTTGGATCATGTTAAAAGATAAAGTGGGGCACCATTTTTGAAATCTATTCTCTTGATATTTGCACATTTGTATAAGTGAAGGCCTATCTTTATTGATGTTTGATTAAATGTAAAAATCTTATGATGTGTAGGCTATTAATTTTCAAGTAAAAAATACTATCGAATTTTAATGTGGCATGCTATGATAATTAGAGCAAAGGATGGTATATATATCAAATATTAAAATATCGTAAAAGTGTACCACAACCTAGTTGTACAGCTACACAAAGGTTTCATGTAATGTCATACCTATGACTTTATCCAAATATATATATGACACTTGGCATTAAATTCACAATAAATAATGCTAATACACATTAGAATTCACCCCTACATTGAATATCAAGAGTCTGCAATCCTTTGAGAGGTGGACTTAAAATGTAACCATTGGTTGGTGTTTCAACAAACTATTGTTACTCTTGCCTTCCATTTGGAAACATAGCATGTGTGGGTGGTATTATGAGATAGAAGACCCAAAGCTGGATCTTAGGAATGGGGGTTCAAGGGTGGACAATGTCCTCCTTATCATTGGTTGGTGTTAATTATTTTTTTGGAAAAGGTCGATCCTTTTATAAAGAATGCTCCATAAAAATGTGGAAGAGTCTACACTCATATCGTTGGGTTCATATTTGGAAACCCATTAAGAAAATTATATAATCAACAAGAGCTATCATTGATACATTTGGAATATTCACTAATGATCAAGCGTCAACTGTGGTGAAATACTATTTTCTTAGGTTGTCCATCCATTATCAACTATTAGAACCAGTAGATTCTACATCCAACAGTGCCTCTCCACACTTCCTACCCTAGCTACAAGTATATTATGAGGCATCTTTTAACTTCCCAAATGTACTTCTATATTCTCTACATAACTTACCCTTAGATTGATGAAGAGAGATATCTAGTTTTAAGGGTTGTTCCATCATTGAAGTGATTGCATGTACTTGAGAATTAATAGCATGATTATCATCAACAACATCATTGTGAGCAGGTCCAACAATAACCTCATCCAGATTCACTACTATATTACATGCAAATTTTGGTTTATCCAGAGATTGGTCCTTAGGAAGTTTAACAATCATCTTTGCTTGATCATCCAATTATGCAGGTATGTCTTGGTAATTGTCATGAATATTCAATTGTGTATGTGTATCTTATAAGGTCTGTTTTCATTTTGTAGTCCATATCTTGGCCCCAACTAGCATATTTGCAGTAGAAGCACCATATTCTATCATATAGTCCATGCCATCTTCTTGAAGCACAGCGAATTCATTGCCCTTGTTTGTCCACTTTCCATTGTTAGTATTATTTTGTGGCACTCTCTTTGGCTAGCGTAGACTATGTATGCTTTTCCCATAGTATACTTGCCAACGGTCTTCATCTTGGTTCCACAAGACCCATGCACCTTCATTAGGCGTTTTAATAGTTTTTGAAGGCACTATCTGAACTGGAGTTAAGAAGTCTTTTTGTTATGCCCAAACCTTCCACATGTATGAAAAATCTAAAGGAGAGATTCAAACTCCACTCTGAATGTTGAGCCATTAATTATTATCACAGCAAGAATTGCATATGTAGTGTCCATCTCAACAGTAAGTCTAGCAAACCTTCATATGGTACAGTTTGAAGTATATTCATCTACTTTGATTAGTTTTCTAAGAGAACTCCAAATTTTCTCAAAAATGACAGTGTTATACATACGTAAAGGCATGTCCACCACTATAGTCCACAAACTATCTTTTATGGTATGCTAATGTAAGTAATGAAGGTTTCATTCCTTTTCCAAACCATCAAGAACCTTCCAAAAATGGACTAATGGCCATCAATTATTACATTCAGAAAATCTTCCAACAAAAAGTTGGATGACGAAGTGATTAAGGCTTAATTCATAAGCCTTCCATCTTGCAATGGGTTTTCACATTTCTCTAATTGTCATGAACCATTTGTTACCCAAATCCTAACTCCAAATGACTATAAAGTCAATGGTGATAGGACCTAGGCATCCGTCCCTAGCATGGTAAAACCAAAAGCATGGATGTGGAAGCATAAAGCTTAGCATACATGAACAATTAACAAGATAAAAGCACCATTCATATCTCAACACTCAACAAGTATTATTAAGAAACATTGTTTATTACAAGCTTTTAATTACATGTTCAAGAGTACGATTTTACAAGACTGCTCATGGATACTAGGGATCTACAACAAGAACACCTAACATAGCTCACCAAGGCCATCAACTACTGAGCCATATCTGAATCTATGAAATACATGAAACAAGGTAGGTCAAGCACACGAGGTGTTGAGTACAAGGCTAAATGTTACATATACATAAGCTTTGCATAATTTGAAAAGATTTACAGAAGTAACGAATAAGAAATAAACAAGTTAATTATTTAGTAAAACGAGATCCCATGTTTAATGTTATTTCACTCCAATTATACCATCATTTTGTGTATTCATCAATATCATGTATACTTAAGGCCTTTTATGGACAACTTCTCACTGGAAGAGTCCAGGAGGGTGTTCAAGATTAGCTAACCCTTTTATTAACGATCTGCCCTATCTTGATAAATCAAGTAGGACGCCCATCCTCATGTCCTTACCCCAAAACTTTAGGCAATTATATGAGGTTTTTATAATGGAGTTTCTATATTATATTTGCAAGTTACAAAACAACAATACGAGATAATCATCGAGTACATTCTAGAATACTACATGGCAATGTTTGAGCAAGTAAGCAAGCATACATATCTATCACATTTCAAGCAAGAAATCCATATTCATATACTTATTTAAAGTGTGTACCTAATTTTAGAGATGCATAGCTTAACCTTATCCATGACCATCTAGCTACAAGAAACACCTGATTAACAACAAGATTACATGCATACATTAGATTATCATCATTAACCCTGACTAGATTCATTTTAGGGTTTGTGGCCAAGTTAGGTTTCAAGCTGGTTATTAGTGCATTTGATGATCTCTTATTGATTTAGGTACATAATAAAGGTGTGGTTCAAGTTTCATGTCATTCCAAGGTTTGGTCTATTTTATATGATTATTCTAAGATTTGAGTCACTTATACACATAACGAGGTCATAAGAGTCACAATAGGGCAAGAAGGACCATAGTTCATCAATTCAAGGGATCCAAGCATAAAAGATGATTTAGATCAGTTAGATGAGAACATAGGAAACATATTAAAAAATTGGTAAATGTCCCCTAGGGTCTGGGTATCATTGTCAAAACTTAGTATCAACAACACAACATTCATGCAACCATCATTATAGTTCATATTCCAACAAGGTTCAACATGTGACTTAGGTGGACATCCACATCAAGGGAAAACAATATTGTTAGAGCCAAGTCAGATCAGAGGGGAGTGCATCATAACAAGATTCTCATGAGATTAGGGGATAAGGAAAGCATGTGAGTCATATGTGTCATACTAGGCCAACACTAGTGGGCTTCAAGTTACAAACATGACAATAGAACAAGAGGGTTGACATATGCATTATGTCTCTAAACATCTTAATATTACTGAATTGAGGGATCCAAAAGAGTTGGATTCATGAGTTAGGTCAAACATATCATTGGTTTAAGGTGTAACCAACATTCACATAATACGGATACATTCAAAGCATTAGGTCTCATATGAGTTCAACATAGAAAATGAGTACAATGGTGGATATGAGTCTCATATGGTAACATAAAGCTACTGATTTCCAAGTTTGTATGATACTTGAGTGCATATTAGATGCTAAATTAAAAACTTAGAGCAAGATACATCACTAAAGTCCCAAACTAGGCACACAAGTACAATAGAGTCATTCATGAGCACTAGGGTTGATTTAAATCCTCTAGTAATTCAAAAATACATAAAAGGGTATGGATGTGATCATTAGATAGGGGTAGGAGCATCAATGGTCCCATCTTTATCACAATAAAGCATTAAATGGAGAAAAAATGGACAAAAACACATATTTTAGCAAAATAGTAGAATGGGAAGAAGATTTAGGGTCTAAAAACATGTCCATGTTGTAGTCTCATCTAGAAGATCAAAATGATATATTGTTTTGTTAAATTTGGCCAAGGGATGAGAGAGATATACATTTTAGAAGTTTTGTATTAAAATTTTATCAAAATGACATTGAGAACTACGGAAAGCAGGGTGTGAGATGTTACATTTATTGATAGGGTGATCTTGGCCCTCGATGCACTACTTGGCAGTGAAGATGGTCTGACACCTCTGGGTTTCAGGCCTGTGCCTAACCACCCTTTTACGGTGGGGAGCTGTCAGATGCCACTTTGATAAGCCAACCCACTGCAACCAGCATTTGTGGCCACTTGCCAAGCGTTGCAGGCCACCCAATGCGGCGCAATGGAGTTGCTTCTCACTGGAGCTCTGTTCCATCTTGCATGTCAGACCATGGGGAGGGATTCAAAGTTGCCTCTCAGACTCAACTCGAGGTCGCATGGCCAAAAGAGGCATCAATTGGCCACCACCATGGCACTAAGGACCAGATCTGAGCTAGGACTTTCATTGCGGCAGTGATGGAACTCTAGGTAGAAGAGGAGGATGAAGGAGGTGTTAGCACGAGAGAAACAAGGGCAAAGATGGGAGAAATGGAAGAGGGGGTAGAGATGAAGGGAATGAGGTTATATTTGGGCAAAAGGGAACACAATGGCCACCGATTCGATGGAGCAAAAGTGAGGTAGCTGGAGGCAGCACCATTGGTGTCGACCCATCATACGGAGGTAGGGGATGGTGTGTGGGTCGTTGGCTTGCCCAACAAATCTGTGGACATAGAATCTGACGAACGCGGTTGATCAAGCAAAAACAAATTCCATATAGTGACGTGGAAAGGGTGGAGAGGTTCTGCCTTGTTGGGCCTTGCACCCAAGATTGGGCCCAGTAAGGGTCTAAATGGAGTTAAAACCATTAAATCAATTATAATTTGAGAAATTTTTGAGAGGTCATAACTTGGGCTGCAAACCTCTGATTGAGGCAATTTTTACACTGTTGGATTCGTAATTGAATCCTCTATCTCATGAAACATGTTATAGATCAAGATGATCATTGAAATTAGGTTCAATTTAATTTGTAAAAGGTGATACCTTAAAGGGTGATATTAGATAAGAAGAGCAAATTGAAGGCATGCCTTGTGCAATTGAGCATTGATGTAACCAAATTGGAGTGTAACAATACTCAAAATTATGAAATTGATATCCAACTAGACAATGTGTCATCATAGAGATAGGAATAGAATAATCAAAATAAGATAGAATCAGGGTTGTTACACTAATTCAGTCGCATAGCGTCAAGTAGCCAAATTTTTTACCAATCAACTTGATTATCACCAATATTTCCAAAGTTTATGCATCATAGCATATGCTTTTAGAGCAATTATGACTTTAGGGAATCATTGCTCGTAAACCAGTGAAACATCATCAAGATCCACAATTTGTGATTCATATTCCAGGAAGAAATCATTGCCTTGAAGTCCCTCACACCCAATGGTAACATCTCTAAACGATCAAAGTTTAGTCTCATTAACAATCAACATCCCTTCCATTGAGTTTCCAGTTATTGGCAAAGAAGAAAACTGTAACGCCTGGGCCCACTTCCCTAGGCTCTAGTAGAGTTTCAAGAATGACGACTGGCCCCACAAACCACCACTAGCCTTAACTGCGCACTTTGTCCACACTGACACACAAGCCAGGATCAACTTCCCGACTAGTCACCCATCCTAGTACTACTCCAAGATGAGCACGCTTAACTATGGAGTTCTTTAGTGATGGGCTCCCGGAAAAGGAGGTGCACCTTGGTGATATGGGTAGTCCAATCATTCCTTATAAGATCTTTTTATCCGAGGCCTCAAATCATGGGATGTTACAATCTCCCCCACTTAGCCACATTTTTTACCAATCAACTTGATTATCACCAATATTTCCAAATTTTATGCATCATAGCATATGCTTTTAGAGAAATTATGACTTTAGGGAATCATTGCTCATAAACCAGTGAAACATCATCAAGATCCACAATTTGTGATTCATATTCCAGGAAGAAATCATTGCCTTGAAGTCCCTCACACCCAATGGTAACATCTCTAAATGATCAAAGTTTAGTCTCATTAACAATCAACATCCCTTCCATTGAGTTTCAAGTTATTGGCAAAGAAGAAAACTGTAACTCCTGGGCCCACTGCCCTAGGCTCTAGTAGAGTTTTAGGAATGACGACTGGCCCCACAAACCACCACTAGCCTTAACTGCGCACTTTGTCCACACTGACACGCAAGCCAGGATCAACTTCCCGACTGGTCACTCATCCTAGTACTACTCCAAGCTGAGCACGCTTAACTATGGATTTCTTTAGTGATGGGCTCCCAGAAAAGGAGGTGCACCTTGGTGATATGGGTAGTCCAATCATTCCTTATAAGATCTTTTTATCCGAGGCCTCAAATCATGGGATGTTACAATCTCCCCCACTTAGACTCTTGACGTCCTCGTCAAGGCTCAACTATAAGGCCTCATAATCTCTTCCCCATTTCAGTGGAGACTACAATGGCCCATGGACACCCAGCTCCTGATGACGGAATACCAGTGCAAGGGTGGATACGTCAACCATGGACAACCCTCTCCTACATGCCTGGACCGCACGGCTCAAGACTGGCATGCCATGCCCATGTGGGCCCCACCTACTGGAGGGGAATTGGCTCTGATACCATTTGTAACGCCTAGGCCCACTGCCCTAGGCTCTAGTAGAGTTTCAGGAATGACGACTGGCCCCACAAACCACCACTAGCCTTAACTGCGCACTTTGTCCACACTGACACGCAAGCCAGGATCGACTTCCCGACTGGTCACCCATCCTAGTACTACTCCAAGTTGAGCACGCTTAACTATGAAGTTCTTTAGTGATGGGCTCCCGGAAAAGGAGGTGCACCTTGGTGATATAGGTAGTCCAATCATTCCTTATAAGATCTTTTTATCTGAGGCCTCAAATCATGGGATGTTACAAAAACATACTCACAGAAGGAAAAAAATTCATTGATAATGTTGTTTCTGGTTGTTGTGCTTGACAATTTGACATATAATGGTCTTCAATATGTCCTCCTCACAGGCCTCTATACACTAGGTTCATGTCAATTGTGTTAACTTGAATGCGAGAACATGAGGCGTACTCCATCTCTATTGGGGCGGTAGTGGCTTCCAACATATTCTACATATGTGCACATATTACATGGATTTCTTATATCATTAGGGACCAAAAAATGCATTAGTGGGAATATTCATACCAAAGGGGTCCATGGGTTTCAGTATACTCTGATATGAAAGGGAAATAGTAATATAGGATCCACTTTAAGAAATAGACTACAAGAGAATAAGCAAGCCATGAGTGTCATGCTAGGTCATCACTATTGAACTCGGGGCCACATACACCATCATATCAAGACATAGTGTGAATATTAGGCATTAGGGTATCTAAACACCATGGAGCTACATATTTCAAGGACAAAAAGGCATTTGATGCACAAAATAGGTCAAACACATCATTTCATCGAAGGTATATCATGTTATCACATAAAAGGGGCATAAACATGCATTAGGGGTCATGTAGAACAAACATAGTTAAAAGGACTTTGGGGCTGGTATAAGTGTCATGGAGAAGCATGGGGCTGGTATAAGTGTCATGGAGAAGCACAAAGTAATTGATATTCAAGGTTAAGGTGATTCTAGGTGTCATTTGGAAACAACATTGAAAATATAAGGTGAAGTCCATCATTTACATTAAAAACAAGACACATAAAAGAAAATAAGGTCATTTATGAGTAAATAATTGACTAGGACCCTTAATAGTTCAAGAGTACATATAATATATTGATTTGATGAATGAGGATGCAAGGGTGCATAAAAGATCATGGCGTGACTACACATTGAATGTATTCAATATAGCTAAAGTTAGCATCTTTTAGAAAATCAAAGTACAAGTAGTGGAATTAGGTTGTGAAACTTAGTCTAGGTTGTAGATCTTTATCATATTATCAAATTGACATATTATTTTATTTACTTTGGATGAGGGAGTTGAGAGATAAGCATTTTTCAAGATTTGCATTGAATCTTTGGAAAAATCGAATGTGAGATCATGACCTTCATGTCACATGCAGCCAGAGCCCTCAGATGTGGATCCATAGGTCCGCTCACACCACACCTCTCTGTGTCTCCCCATCACTCACCTTTCTGATCCAACCGCCCCTCCATGGTGAGGTGTTGTTGGCGATTGTCATTGGACACCATCCTGCTTTGTGCCAAGTGTTGGGGGATGCTCACTAACTCATGTGCATTGCCCCTTAGAGAAGGTGTTGCAGTATGCCTGACATGGTGGCATAAAACCTACTACTCACTAGGGTGGCAGACAAGAGGGTGTGATGGTCCTTGATCCAAGCTGCTAAAAGGCCACCTAGGGTGGGAGAAACCCTGGGAAGCCAGATCTATCCTCAAGTGGGGACAGAGGGCGCAGATAAGTGATCAAGGTCTAGCTTCCATGGAAGCATCCATGGATGTAGGCAAGAGAAGAAGAAGGGGTAGGGGTGCTAATGTACATGACGGAGAGGAAAAAGGAAGAGGAAAACCAAGGGAAAAGAATGGGGATCTAAATTTGTTCTAAGGTGTCAAGAATAGGGTAGATAGGGTGGTTTTCCGAGTGGTTAATTAGTGGCAGTGCCAATTGCATCGGGGGTGTAGTTCAAAGGAAGAAGATGACTTCTTAGTCATTGATCTAAGGGAGAATTCGTAGCTCATCCATCATAAGGTGCAGATTGGTTCACTCTAGGAAGGGTGGATCATTGCCAAAAGCGAAGAGGACGAGTAGGTCATGAGCCCAGATTGGGCCCACTTCAAATTTAAAATCCAATTACAATCATACATTAAATGTAGATATTAAAATTTGCATATCTTTTGATTTATAGCTCTAATTGAGGCAAGTTTTATACAGTCAGATTTGTAGCTGGATCTTATACCTCATAACATATATTGAAGGAAAAATGTATCTTATTAAGTGGGTTTAATTTTAGTTGCAAGATAATGATTACTAAAGCATGAAATTATAACAAAAGCACAAATTAAAGTCACACATTGTGAAATTGATCATTGATATCATCAAATTGGGATATCACTATAATTAATTATGATTTTGATGTCCAATTGAGTATGAGTCCACTTGATGTGAGAGAAGAAGTACAATAGAGGAGACAAAATAGTTAGGTTGTCACACTTAATCCTCACAAAAATTCTCATCTATTTTATAATAAGGAAGGTTGATCCAAAATTGAATCCCTATATCCTTCGTTATTTTATTGAGTTTTATCCATATGTGACACAATTTCTACCAATTTATTTGTTTTTATCTAGAAAGTTCATGATCTAGAAAATTGGAAATATAAGACATCAAGATTTTTTCCTACTTCGGGGTACCCAGTGGATCACAACCATCTACCATGTTCCACATGGTGAATCGTCCTGCTCCGCAGGCTACCTATCATTATGCATCATCATGATCCTCCCCTCTTTAAAATATTCCATCAGAAATGCCACACCCTATTCTACTCTATAAATAGGCCCCCATACCCGTGTATTAATGCTCTTTTTAGATTCTCATGAAACCAGATGATCAATGACTCTTCTTCTTTACTTTACAACTTGCTCACAATTAAAGGATCCTTAACACAAATATTTTGTAAACCATGTTAGTTTGAGTAATAACAATCTTAACTACCTTTTTCGTTCACATCAATTCTTAATTTATTGATCTTAATAGCTTATAACTTCTATAACCATTCATAACTACTCATATCAATCTCTTTTAACTACTATGATCTATTCTGATTTAATTGTGATACTAGATCTTGTTATTCCATTGGGGTCTAATATTGCTCCTGATAAGATTTTATTTCATGCATCATCCCCTCTTATTTCCTAATATTGGTCCTAACTATCCGAGAGACATCTCTGTCATGCAAAATCTTTAGGCGGTTAGGACCCCACACCTAAAAGGTAGGATCTTTAGGGAAATGCAGGGAAAAACATGATTGTCTCCTTCAAAGATCTAGAAATATAAAAAATTCCCATTATATTGTCTTTCCATTTATCTTTTTAATTAAATCTAAAACTATCCTAACTCACAATCATAAAAGAAAAGCGTTAAATAGTAATTTATCACATGATATGGGAGTGCTAACATATTTTGTACCATAACAAGATCAAAGAATCTAGTTATTAGCCACATTTTCTATCTTTTTTCTTATCAGGCCTCTACTTGAGTGAAAACTTTGTTGTTTGTAATTTTAGAAGCTGATTCAAATGTTTATCGCATTGATTCCTTGTTTTATTAATAAAACATGATGAGGACTACATGTTTATCCTTTTGCCCTTTTCTCTTATGTTTTAGCGAATGTCAAACTAGATTTATTTTATTTTAAGGAGGAGAGAACATATTGTGACTTTGTTGGGGACAATCAAGGTTGATTTTCCCCTTTCTATATTTTTCTCAATAAATATGTTGGTTAAAGTTTGGTGGGTTTTTTTCTTTTAGATATTTTATTCTTGTTGTGAGTACTTTTGATCTTGGATATGGAAGAGGATCCAAGGATTTCTGGGGCCCTATTAAGGTTGTGGAACCCAGCGTTCTACCAAGAGTTAAATCCCTAGGCAAGCCCCATATCTTTGGTTCCTCTACCTGATCCAGAATCTATCTAGGTTTCTTCTTCTATTTTACTTTGTCCTGTTTTTAGGTTTTTCTTCATACTTCCTTCTAGGGTTTTAAGTTTTCTTCATTTAGGGTTTCATGTCATGTCCCTTTTATATGTTCTCATGTACTTCCTTTTTGAAATAATAATAAAGAAAATTTGCAAAAAGAGGAAAGGATAAGATAACAAATGCATTATGAACAAGATTCTTTCCTTTGGAGTACATGTTTGCCTGCTTATATGTTTTGCGGGAAGGGAGTAATTGTTTCTTGTTAGCAAGGATTTTTATTCTTATTTGCATTTAAATTTTCTTATTTGTCATGAGTTGATTCAGGAAAAGTAAAACCTTACACTTAGACAAATTCATACTTGAAACCCATGCATCAACAGAACATATACCAACACTCGTGTTGAATCCCAAGATGAATCACATGGGTGATAGTTAGGGTTCCAGTAGAATATAATGTTGGACATCCGAAGGCCTTGGGGAAATCCCATATCCTAGCACTCATGATTGACTGTATATGCCTTAGTCACAAGGTGTATTGGGAGTAGTACCCATATCCGATGAAACTGGGTTACCCCACATGAAAACCATCATGCCATATAGAAATTAACTACCAAGTCCTACTGTACATGTCATGCTTGAGTGTGGATGTATTTCACATATAACTCATAGATAAAATGGTGGGTTTGAATATTCAATTAATGTGTCTCACATGTGTGGTTTGTGTTGTGTAGGTTAAGGTTGTTGCCCTCTGTTTATTTTTTTTAAATATTGTTGCTTGTTTTCTTCTTTAAATATTAAGGTCCTTTCATATATATTTTTTATGATCTACTAAAAACCTTAATGTTCAATCGTAAATAAAAAATGTTCCAAAAGTTAACTATCTTTTAAAAATTCAAGAATCTTCTCAGGATGAACAGTCTCGTCCAAAAATTTAACAATCTCTAAATGATTAACATTTTTTTAAAGGCAACAATCGTATAAGAATTCACAATCACATCCACATTCTAACATATCTGAAAGATTAACAAACCGTACATGTCAACAATCTTTAAATACTTCACAACCTCATTCAAATATTAAAAATATTTCAAATAAATGACACTTTTATTAAGCTAAGTAAATTCTTCCAAGATGAATTTCTCACATATTCAAAATTCCTTTCAAGGTAGGTAGTTTTTCCAGTGTGGAATGCCAGCTTTACATGCATCCACTATCCAATTCCCTTACCCACCTTACACAAAAAGGTATCTCAAAATCACTTGCACTGTCTTAACCATTTCTAAGACTATGTCTGCTGTTAGGGTGGCAAAATTCACCCTCACACCTTGTCTTACCTTGAGTATGTCATTTGACTACTTGTTAGTGGCCTACTTTGTGCTAGAAAGTTGTCCAAGTCAACACTCAAATCACTTGGAAATCATTCCAAGATGTTTTATACCAATCTCTGGCAAAATGATGCCTAAGCTTGGCCTCCCTTTCTGAGCCACCACTCACTATTGAACCTTGGATATCCACCATAATGTTGCGTAAATGTGGTCTTGTAACACCCTGATTTTCTTATCACATGAGCGGAAGCAAAAAAAATTCAACTGGGGAGTGTTACTAAAATAATATGCAATTACAACAATGATAGATAAGAACCACTATAGACTGTGTAAAGAGTGGGACCCGATGGTGGGCCCACTCAAATGTATAGGATATGAGCCGATAAATATGAAGCAGTGGAAAACAAAACAATTTACAAAGTTACAAAATATTCCCTATACATAACTTTCTCACCCTAAGTTGGTGCATAATTATAAATAAACTATGTCTACTTTCACAAGTGCCCAGTTGCAGAGGACAACCTGGCGATACCAAGCTATCCTCAAACTAACTTCATGTATACAACCTTCATGTGCCCATGTCCTTCAAGGAACCTATACTTAGGTAGTTTTGCGAACACTGAAAAAATTTGCAACAAAAGAGTATGCGACAATATCAACTGGTATATGTGCTTAAACAATTATTTTGGGCATTAACAAGGATGTAAAGTACCAAAAGAGGGGTTCCTTCAAGAGAGGCTTTATGAAATTAGGTAAGTTCAAAAGAAATCAATTTCAAGAGAACGAGGCATTTATAAGTCAGATTTCAATAATTGAGATGAAAAAGACCTTGCCACTAATCACATTACCATGGTAAAACACACATAATCACATATTGATATATTTAGACTATATAGCTAATGTACGACCAGGACACCACTAGATATTTGGTCTAATGGGTGGAAAGGGGCACTCTATATATATAAAAGAGTTAGAAAGGCACACCCCCGGGAGAAAAAATGCGGCGTAATGGTTGTGCTCATGCACCATACAAAACATACCTAGAAAAATTACCAACGATGCATAAATAGTGTGGCAGGAAATGATTTAAGTCATCAAGCGTATATTCAATTCTAAATAGTAATTTAAGTGGGGTCAATGAACCAAGGAAACTAAATATACATCAAGATCAAGAGTATTGGATAATTTCATTTTAGAGATTTGAGGATTTCAATCATGGGACAAAAGTGGGTAATTTAACAAGTATTGCCTCATTATAGGAATTTTTAGTCAATTTCATGCCCAAAACAAAATAGACAAGAACACATACCTTAAAATCAAACCTAATCACTCCAAAATACTCCCAATGTTTAGGGTCAGGTACTCCAAAAACTAGTTACATCATATGAGTATATGAGGTTTATTATTCATTTCATTTGAGGTATTAAATCCCAAAATGACCGTACTCAAAAGTTCAAAATTCAGCTCTGAAACCTCCACCAATGAAACCGGTTCATTTTTCTGATTCCAAAACTCTTTTTTTTAATTTTTCCATTAGACTAGTAATTAGTTATGATATCTACAATACAAATTAGTTTCTGGTTATTTAAAGAAATAAATCCTAGGTCAAAGGACGGATATGCCCCACAATATTATCAATTTACTTCGGGTGTGACATAGTTAAATCGACAACTCATGAGATAGAGAATCATTGCAACTCAAATTTATTTAGGACAGTAAATGACTGAATCGCCCATGTCGAAAGAACCTTATAGAAAAGCTCGCATAGGGACATCTCTGAGAAAATGCTTACGATTACTCCTGCTCCCGTTCATGAAGAACTAGTGCAACTGACGGGGACTGTGATGGATCAAGCAAGCCCAACCCCGTTCAAACTCATGAGCAATCAGTATCCCAGCCTTCTTGACCTCCCACTGAACCTAACGAGATAGACTTCCAGTAACCAGATGACTTGAACACCAAACTGGGTCTTCTGCCATGGAGGTAGTAGGCAGATCTTCACGGAGAAAAATCAAACTAAAAACCATACCTTGCGTGGCCATCCTCATACTTGCCTCAATACAAACATAGCTGAAGGCAACATGTTTGCATGAACACAAAACCGGAGGCTCACAATTCTACAAAAGTTTAAAAAACTGGCAAGGAAGGAGGTGAACCTCAAGCCCAGTCTTGACCTCCATACACGGGAATCCATTTCCCAGAGGGTGAGGATTCCTCAATGAACATTTGTGGTGTTACTTGCACCATCCACGATAGAAGCCATGGTCCAACGGCCAACGAAGACCCTGCAGGTCCCCGACAAAGCATAAACGATAAAGAAGGTAGATGCGAGGTCCCCACGACGAAAACACCCACCCAAGGCATCAGACAACGTTCCCCAAGTTTCCAGGAATGCCTTGGTGGTATCTGTACACATTGGGGTTAATTCTACAGTCCCAATGGCAAGAGGCTGCGTGAGAGGGAAATAACAAGCTAGTCGGCCGAGCAATCCAAAACGCGACGACTCAATCCAAGAGTACAAACAGGTAGACAGGATCCCCAAGATGGTTACCTACTTTGGAATTGAAGGGAGGATTCCAGTGGTGGCGTGATGGAACTCTAACAACCATCGAGGCAAGACGGGTTCCTCCACGACACACAGGCTGCCCTACTTGAAATTGGCGACACCGGACTACACTAGGTAGTGTATGATTTGATTGCGAGTAGCTACGGTCGAGTGCGAAGGAGATTAGAGAGGGAAATAAGAAAGTCGGGGTGATAGTGGAGAACAACCATGGAAGGGGTTTGGGGGTTTCGTGAACGAGAGGCCAATGCAGATGAGTTAGGGTTCAAATGATTAGTCGAGATGAAACGAAGAGAACGGGCCTTGAATTGTCAGGAAAGGCGACATGTAGAGGGAGAATGGAGCATCAATTTGTCGGCCCCATTGAAACGGAAACGGGAACGGGGGAGATGAGGGATAGACGATGATACACCAGCTGTTGGATCAGTTTCGAGCAGCTAATATCAAGTGGGTTTAGCTCTTAGGCGTGTGACAACAGAAGCGGCCCTCAAAAAATAAAACATCGTGACAACAATTGATGCACATCAAGTGCAATGAACTAATTAACTTAGTTAAAATTAGTGTATTTCTCTTTTAATGAAATTAGAGGTGTAAACAAGATCCAAATAACTTGAAATTTCGTGTGGTGGATCATTAAGACATGATGAACTCGAATATGATCTCAATTTTTCCTTGTGGAACCATTTAGGATGACAATTAATAATTTAATGATTAAGTAAATTAGTGCATAATTACCACACTTATTAATACATCACCACCACATAATCTGAAATACTCTCAACATGCCTCTACAAAACCATGTAAGAACATTCTAGAATGCCAACTAGAGTTATATCCTTCAACCAAAGTATTTATGGTACCAAACCCATGTTTTTATTATTGAGTCAATCCTTTAAATATTCTAATGCAATGGGTGCAATGACTATGATATAATTCAAGAGTCTAGCTAAAATACCACAATGGTGTGATTCTAGGATTTAATAATGATTATCATAAGTGTAAAAACAAAGAGAGAAAATTGAGAATTTACCTAAGGTTGGGTATGTTACCACACACCACCCCTTAAAAAGGATTTCGTACTCGAAATCCACCAAGTTATAGCCTTATATTCTAAGTTATAACTTTTAACCAGTTATAAATTTTTAATTCACTAGATAGAATTAGTTTAGTGAGTACTAGCATAACACACCCACATCACATGTGCATACAGAACCCAACATGAACTTATATTACTCCATCCATCACTTCTTATTGTCTTCTCATATCATGTACTGTTTTAAGAAGTTTACACTGAGATTGAGGATTATCTTAGAAATTTTAATTCTTAATGGTTACCTACATTATTAAGGGAGTTTCTCCATCCGAAGATTTAATAATGATTATCATAAGTGTAAAAACAAAGAGAGAGAAATGAGAATTTACCTAAGGTTGGGTATGTTACCACACACCACCCCTTAAAAAGGATTTTGTACCCAAAATCCACCAAGTTATAGCCCTATATTCTAAGTTATAACTTCTAACCAATTATAAATTTCTAATTCACTAGATAGAATTAGTTTAGTGAGTACTAGCATAACACACCCACATCACACGTGCATACAGAACCCAACATGAACTTATTGTAATAACCCTAACCTGGGTTAGAGGTAACCCTATTTTTTTGGCTAATAAAGTTGCTTAGAACTCTAATATAATCCTCTAAGGATTTTTGTCATCATGTAACACACTTATGTTTCAAGTTTGGTCCTGATTGAATGTTGTTTGAGCAATGTTCCTTTATTTTGGACCAAAGTGCAATTTACTCAAGTTGAGGGGTTATAATGCAAAATGTCACATGTTGAATGTACCACATGTGTTTTACAATCATAAGAGAGAGAATGATGCTAAGTGTTGGCTTGTGGAAAACCTAAATTCCAAGTTTGAACTTGTTTGAACAATGTTGGAGCATTGTGCACCAATTTTGGTACAAATTGCAATTTACCCAAAATGTGGGGTTAATATGAAAATTACCACATATATAGTGTTCCTACTCCATCTTAGCATCATGTAGAGGAGAGATAAATGAGGATACACCATTCTTGATTCCATTATGAATGATGGTAATCTTGGTGAAGAAATGACCAAGAAAAGGGTTGAATTTGAAAGCTTAACTTGAGCTGTATCAAGTTGAAAAGCTTATATATGAGAGCCTATTGGCCAAGGAGCCCAAGAAGGTGTCCCATATCGTTTTATGAACTCTTGGAAAAATCCATATCGTGCAAAGCACCTCAAGGAGGTGGTTTGTATCGAGTTACAACTTCCTTAACAAAGTTGTATCGGGTTGTGCAAAAAAGTGATGAATTAATTGATATATTTTATTCAAAAGGATAAGTAATGGAGGAATTTGCATCTCTAGATGATTCTCAACTATTTTGCAAGACAAGATAAATGATGAAGCATGCTTGGACACGTGTCACCCATGCATGGACACGTGGCACCTACTAGTTCAAAATAATGACACCTCATTTTTTACCTTCCATCATGTGCAACAAGTATATATACCCCTAATTTCAACCCTTAGTGCAATTTTGCGACCCTTACCACCCTCCTCCCTAAGGTATCGTGCATAGATCTCCCATATCGTGAAGGGATGCTTTGGTATTGTGCATAGGCCTTAGGATATCGCCCATGGCAGGATCATATCGCCCAAGTAGGTGATATCGGCCATATAGGGTGATATTGGCCATAGGGGAGTGGTTTGAGTGGCATATCGTGCAAGTGAGGGTCATATCGTGCCTGGGTGGTGTCATATCATGCAAGATCAGTATGGTATCATGCAAGGGTGCTAAGGAGAAAATAGGATCTCACACTTGACCCTAAGGTGAGGCCATGATCATTTTCAACCTTGGATTGAAGCATGATGGTAGGGTTTTGATCTTCTTTTCTTTTCTTCTTCACCAATTGCTTATCCATGGTGATTCCTTGTATATGAAGGAGTTATGAACGAGCCTTGGACTTTTCATAATTCATATTCAACCTTAGCAACATGGATCTTTGGAGCTTGGATCTTTGAAGTGGTTCTTAGGGCGGGTTATATAACTTGAACTCAACCATGTTATTATTCATCACCTAAATTGTTGTATTTAATGATCTACTTTTAATTCCAAAATTTCCTGAAATAGTTGATGAAATTATAAGTTCTAGTATTTTCATAGACCTGTTGACATGAACTATAATAGTTAGAACAAAGGTCTAGAGCTTGAATATGATGATATCACCTTATAAAAGTGATATCGGGTGCATGCACACAAGCAAGCACCCCTAACCCGATATGATTATGTGCCTATTTCACTAAAATGATATGAATAGGTTTGTAAACCTTATTGAACGATATGGGGGTGTATTATACACATCTTGCACGATAGGGAGTCAAGTATAGACTCCATGCACGATACAAGGTCAATTGTATACTTGTAAGTTGATGTGAAACCCTAATTTGGGTAACCAAATATGAGTAAAGAATAGTAAGTGCTATTGCACGATATGGTAGCCCGATACACAACCCTAGTTGATGTCTAGCCCAACATGGTGATGACTTAATACCTCATGCACGACATGGGTAACACATACAAACACCTTGAGCCCGATATGAATGGTGTGTATATACTTTTTAGCCCGATATGGTGAACAAATGCACACTTCTAACCCGAGATACCTTGTAAAGGTGAGGGAAATACACTCTTAAGAGTAATAAGAGTAACACCAAGTTATGGTGTGGCTAATACCTTTATAGTTGAAACACCTAAATTGGTTGATAATGGACAACCTTATATCAACAGTGCCTTAACCCGAGATGAGTCCATATCATTGATGATAGTTGGGTGATTCAAGTGTATGACTTATGGTCAATACTTTACAAGATTAATATGATGGGATAGTGGATAAAGTATTAGGATGGGAAATACCCTAATACAAGATAATTTGATGAACTTAAGCAAGTTAAAAGTGATGAGGGAAGTGATACACCAAGGTATGGTAAATATCACATCCAACACTTTAAGGTTGCTACACCTTGATGCATCTTAAATCCAATATGTATGGATGAGTAAAACATGAAGTGTGTCATGCCAATTGTTACATTGAAATGTAATGAGTTTAATGCACTTTGATAAGTGTAGGCTAACATACCTTGAGAAAGGGTTAAGACAAAACAATAAAGTATGTTGTAATCAATATCCTAGAGAGGATGAGAGAGAAACTCGTACCTTGTGTTGGTAATCATTTAATGATAAATGTTGAGAATAAATAAGTATGATTGGATACTTATGATAGCAATGTATGATCCTAGATGTGTGGAGTAATGAATTAGGGTTTGGATCAATAAAATAAACATGAAACCCTAATCGGTCATAAAGGGGAAACCCTAATCCCATGATGGGATGGTTTAAATTCTCTTATTGCATAAGCCATGAAAGGTATGCTAAATACTTGTATAACAAGTATAATGAGTTATGTCTTTGTGAGCCATGAGAATAAATTGTTGCCTAGTGAGAGATGACAAGATGTGTTATGGCCTTGTGAGCCCTGTGATAATTTGTTGCCTAGTGAGAGGTGACAAGATGTGTTATGGGCCTTGAGAGCCATGTGAATAAGTTTTTGCCTAGTGAGAGGTGACAAGATATGTTATGGCTTTGTGAGCCATGAGAATAAGTTGTTGCATAGTGAGAGGTGACAAGATGTGTTATGGCCTTGTGAGCAATGTGATAATTTTTTGCCTAGTGAGAGGTGACAATATACTTAATGGGCCTTGTGAGCCATGAGGATAGTTGTTGCCTAGTGAGAGGTAACAAGGTGTTTATAAAAGTCTCATGTAAGAAATGATAGTGTTCAAAATAAACTAAGAAATAGAAACTTAGTAATATAATGATAATAATAAATGGATACAATAATAATAATGAAATATTGATCATACATGCTTTATGCTTATAGCCAAATAGGGGATATAGTGTTTGAAATATATGAGAGGGATACTTGTTTATAGAAAGGATGTGAATAAGCATGATGGCTTGGCCAAGGTATAATGCCTAGTAAAAGTGATGTGGTATTCAGTGATGTTTGCACATGATTAGCATAGTCCAATGCCTGAAATAGTTGCACAAGATTGGCATAGTCTAATGCCTGAATATAATATGATGATGTATACTCACATGACTGGTACAATTAAATATCTGGTTAGAAGATTGGATGAGGCCAACAAATAGAAATGATAATGATTCATGGATGACATACCATGATAATGAGTTTCACTAGATAATCTTGAGATGTTGATATAGTATGATGAGTAAATGATATAAATGTTCTTCCCATTCCTTATAAAGAGAATAAATGACTTACTGCTCTATCACAGATAGTTGCAATGCTTTAAAATATGAGAATATTCTAAACTGCTTATCTTCTACTTAGTTTTATACCATTTAAACTGTGATAATAATATTGTTGGTGGAGAGTTATATCTCTCACTGGGATAATTGTCTCACCCCGTGGGATCCACTTTTTTTTAGTTAGACGTACACGAGGGGGATTGAGACTGTATTGCAGAGGAAGAACATCAGCAACAGGGACAGCAGTGACAGCTCAAGTTGAGCGTACTGCATGTCGTGTCTTGTAGATAGTAGTCCTATGTGTCGTCTCTATACTCTCAGGTCCTTGGAGTTGGTCCGTACTTATTTTATGATAATCTAAGGATTTTGGCCTGAATGCCTCGAGGTTTTATGTTGCTTCAGTATGTGTTTTGATAGAGAAACTGCTATATGTTATCCTCGAGAAAAGACGGTACAGTGTATGTACAATGTGAACAATGATGTATATAAAGTTTTGGTTTTGCCTTAAAGACTTTTCCTAGAAATGGATCTCTTTGCAAAATGGTTTTAATTTTTAGTGATTTTTGTTAATCTGCTGCTTATGTTTATTCCTCTTAATTAATGACGATTTGTTTGTCGGTCGTCACAAGTTTTGGTATCAGAGCTTAAGGTTCGTTGAGTCTACAGAGACATAGGACTAAGGTGTTGAGTATGTGTTAGTATCCTCCAGTATACCCTATAGTGACTTCTACTTATGCAGAATAAAGGGTAAAGTTTATAAATGATTGGGGAACACGAGGAACACATTGCTAAGGGAAATGTTGTTGCACCAGGAGAGGGTGCATGGGATCATGCAAGAGAAGAACAAGTGCTTGAGAATTCCCATCTTGACCTGATCAGGATAGAGAATCCTATGTTTATGCTCTTGAAGGGCAGGTTAGGACAACAGTGATGCATATAGAAGACTGGATACTAGAATTACAACCTAGGTTACCAGTCCTTAATGTAGAAACTTTGGTCTTTGAAAGGGTTCATGAATGACATGGTCATGTCAGAACAGTGGAAATGTGGGAAAGATTAACATATGGCGAGAAAGTAGACTCTACCATAAGTTCATACAGATAGTACATCTGTGATGGTAGTAACCAAGGAGGGGCAATAAGCTGAGATTTAAGGTAAGGTCTCTATAATTTTAGAGACATTTTCCTAGTTGTTCTGAAAAGCCAAAGTTTTTGGTGTCACCAGTGCAATAAACGCCTAGTGCGCCAGGGCAGTAGCCACTAAGTAAAGGCAAAGGTCCTCACTTTCCACCAGTAAGAACTCATGGCATAGCTTATACATCGGTAATGAGATCGATAAGACCATGGTATGAGGATAAGAAATGTTATGGTTATGGACGTGTTGAGCATACTAAACTCTTCTCTTTGAAAAGAAGGGAGGAAATGACTCAACAACCGAGGTAGACTCGGCAAGGCTTATGAAAGTTATAGCCCAATAACGTGAAAAGGCAAAAGCAACAACATGAAACAAATAGAATCTATGTGTTGAGTCAACCTAAAGCGGTAGATGATCGTGAGGGGTAATAGTCAGATGAAATAGATTCATTCTGATATTTCATTTCATGATTCTATGTATTAAAAGAAAATAGTTATTTTTGAACTTCCCCTGACTAGTCCTATAAGGACACAAGAAAGATGAGAATTTACATTTTACTCAATATTCCTTAAAATGCTTTATAATCTCTCTTATCTGTGTAATAAAAGATGAGATATAGAAGTGATGCCTAAAGAAAATCTAGGAATGAAAAATCATGTGTGTATAATGATATGAAAAGTGAGGAACATGATAGTAAATAAAGTGCATACTACCTAATCTCAATATTTGTATACCCTGGCCAGGTATATGATTATTGGAGATAGGGTGAGTATGGAACTCTTAGATTGTTATCTTTCTGAATACTCTGATCAAGTAGTCATTATGAAACAATCTAGTGAGTATAATGAAACCAAATAGGGACTTGCTAAGTGAACTTTTCCAATTAATGAGGAAGTGCTAAGTGAACTTTCCCAACTAATGACGAAGTGCTAAGTGAACTTTCCCAACTAATGAGGAATTGCTAAGTGAACTTTCCCAATTAATGAGGAAGTGCTAAGCGAACTTTCCCAACTAATGAGGAAGTGCTAAGTGAACTTTCCCAACTAATGAGGAAGTGCTAAGTGAACTTTCCCAACTAATTAGGAAGTGCTAAGTGAACTTTCCCAACTAATGAGGAAGTGCTAAGTGGACTTTCCCAACTAATGAGGAAGTGCTAAGTGGACTTTCCCAACCAATGAGGAAGTGCTAAGTGAACTTTCCCAATTAATGAGGAAGTGCTAAGTGAACTTTCCCAATTAATGAGGAAGTGCTAAGTGAACTTTCCCAATTAATGAGGAAGTGATAAGTGAACTTTCCCAATTAATGAGGAAGTGCTAAGTGAACTTTCCCAACTAATGAGGAAGTGCTAAGTGAACTTTCCCCATTAATGAGGAAGTGCTAAGTGAACTATCCCAATTAATGAGGAAGTGCTAAGTGAACTTTTCCAACTAATGAGGAAGTGCTAAGTGAACTTTCCCAACTAATGAGGAAGTGCTAAGTGAACTTTCCCAACTAATAAGGAAGTGCTAAGTGAACTTTACCAATTAATGAGGAAGTGCTAAGTGAACTTTCCCAATTAATGAGGAAGTGCTAAGTGAACTTTCCAACTAATGAGGAAGTGCTAAGTGAACTTTCCCAATTAATGAGGAAGTGCTAAGTGAACTTTCCCAATTAATGAGGAAGTGCTAAGTGAACTTTCCCAACTAATGATGAAGAGCTAAGTGAACTTTCCCAATTAATGAGGAAGTGCTAAGTGAACTTTCCCCACTAATGAGGAAGTGCTAAGTGAACTTTCCCAACTAATGAGGAAGTGCTAAGTGAACTTTCCCAACTAATGAGGAAGTGCTAAGTGAACTTTCCCAATTAATGAGTAAGTGCTAAGTGAACTTTCCCAATTAATGAGGAAGTGCTAATTGAACTTTCCAACTAATGAGGAATTGCTAAGTAAACTTTCCCAATTACATAGGAATTGATAAGTGAACTTTCCCAAACAAATAAAGGATTGCTGAGTGGATTACCTCTGTTAAATATATATGTTTTCCCTTTGATAAACAACCTTGGGTAATTATAGGAGTATGCTCCTTTATGTTTCTTCCTTTCATTAACATGACCATCAAGTAAGTATTATGACATTTGAGGTACATGGATTAGAAATAATCTGTTGATGGGTACTTAGAAAAGTATCTGTTTGCTTTGGACTTTGGTTCCAGGATAAAGATATATGGAACAAGCAATGTCTTAAAATAAAAGAAATACCTTGTGCATGTGTACCCTTGGTGGTAACAATAGAGAAATGAATATGATAAGGATGAGATGTGTTCTCAACACATATGATGAATACCAAAGTAAGGATTCTGGTATCTGAGAAATAATAGATTATTTATGTTGTTTATATATATTGGCCAACTATGAAATCAATCTAGTTACACAAATAATATGGACATCATATGTTAGGAGTTTATGCTCTGCATAAACATAAACATTGATAAGGTTCAACTAATGGAAGGAACAATTGTAATTGATGGAAAAGTTTATCAAGCTAAAAGTATTTTCTTAGAATAAACTTGTGTGGAAGAACTTTGTGTGGATTAAATATATATGGTATCTCCATGACATTAAGATTTTATGTGGATACTTGATGGTATGATAATTGATTAAAAATTTTCTCTCCTTTTCCTGGGATTTCGGGGACGAAATCCTTGTTAGGGGTTTATAACTTGTAACAACCTTGACCTGGGTTATGAGGCAACCCTATTTGTTTTGGTTAATAAAGTTTCTTAGAACTCTAATATAATCCTCTAAGGAGTTTGTTCATCATGTAACACACTTATGTTTCAAGTTTGGTTCTGATTGAATGTTGTTTGAGCAATGTTCCTTTATTTTGGACCAAAGTGCAATTTACCCAAGTTGAGCGGTTATAATGCTAAATGTCACATGTTGAATGTACCACATGTGTTTTACAATCATAAGAGATAGAATTATGCTAAGTGGTGGCTTGTGGAAAGCCTAAATTCCAAGTTTGAACTTGTTTGGACAATGTTTGAGCATTGTGCACCAATTTTGGTACAAATTGCAATTTACCCAAAATGTGGGGTTAATATGCAAATTACCACATCTAGAGTTTTCCTAGTCCCTCTTAGAATCATTTATAGGAGAGATAAAGTAGGATACACCAAGCTTGATTCCATTATGAATGATGGTAATCTTGGTGAAGAAATGACCAAGAAAAGGGTTGAATTTGAAAGCTTAACTTGAGTTGTATCAAGTTGAAAAGCTTATATATGAGTGCCTATCGGCCAAGGATCCCAAGGAGGTGTCCCATATCGTTTTGTGAACTCTTGGAAAAGTACATATCGTGCAAAGAACCTCAAGGAGGTGGTTTTTATCTAGTTACAACTTCCTTAACAAAGTTGTATCGGGTTGTGCTAAAAAGTGATGAATTAATTGATATATTTTATTCAAAAGGATAAGTAATGGACGAATTTGCATCTCTATATGATTATCAACTGTTTTTCCAGACAAGATAAATGATGATGCATGCTTGGACACGTGTCATCCATGCATGGACACGTGGAACCTACTAGTTCAAAATAATGACACCTCATTTTTTACCTTCCATCATGTGCAACAAGTATATATACCCCTAGTTTCACCCCTTAGTGCATTTTTGCGACCCTTACCACCCTCCTACTCTAAGGTATCGTGCATAGAGATCCCATATTGTGAAGGGATGCTGTGGTATCGTGCATAGGCCTTAGGATATCGCCCATGGCAGGATCATATTGGCCAAGTAGGTGATATCGGCCATATAGGGTGATATCGGCCATAGTGGAGTGGTTTGAGTGGCATATCGTGCAAGTGAGTGTCATATCGTGCATGGGTGGTGGCATATTGTGAAAGATCAGTATGGTATCGTGCAAGGGTGCTAAGGATCAAATAGGAGCTCACACGTAACCCTAAGGTGAGGCCATGATCATTTTCAACCTTGGATTGAAGCATGATGTTAGGGTTTTGATCTTCCTTTCTTTTCTTCTTCACCAATTGCTTATCCATGGTGTTTCCTTGTATATGAATGCGTTATGAACGAGCCTTGGAATTTTCATAAGTCATCTTCAACCTTAGGAACATGGATATTTGGAGCTTGGAGCTTTGAAGTGGTTCTTAAGGAGGGTTATATAACTTGAACTCAACCATATTATTATTCATCACCTAAATTGTTGTATTTAATGATATACTTTTAATTCCAAAATTTCCTAAAATAGTTGATGAAATTATGAGTTCTAGTAGTTTCTTAGACCTTTTTACATGAACTATAATAGTTAGAACAAAGGTCTAGAGCTTGAAGATGATGATATCACCTTGTAAAAGTGATATCAGGTGCATGCACACAAGCAAGCACCCCTAACCCGATATGATGATGCACCTATTTCACTAAAATGATATGAATAGGTTTGTAAACCTTATTGAACGATATGGGGGTGTAGTATACACCTCTTGCACGATAGGGAGTCAAGTATAGACTCAATGCATGATACAAGGTCAATTGTATACTTGTAAGTTGACGTGAAACCCTAATTTGGGTAACCAAATATGAGTAAAGAATAGCAAGTACTATTGCACGATATGGTAGCCTGATACACAACCCTAGTTGATGTCTAGCCCAACATGGTAATGACTTAATACCTCATGAATAACATGGGTAACGCATACAAACACCTTGATCCTGATATGAATGGTGTGTATATACTTTTAGCTCGATATGGTGAACATATGCACACTTCTAACACGAGATACCTTGTAAAGGTGAGGGAAAGACACTCCTAGGAGTAATAAGAGTAACACCAAGTTATGGTGTGGCTAATACCTTTATAGTTGAAACACCTAAAGTGGTTGATAATGGACAACCTTATATCAACAGTGCCTTAACCCGAGATGAGTCCATATCATTGATGATAGTTGGGTGATTCAAGTGTATGACTTATGGTCAATACTTTACAAGATTAATATGATGGGATAGTGGATAAAGTATTAGGATGGGAAATACCCTAATACAAGATAATTTGAAGAATTTGAGAAGTTAAAAGTGATGAGGGAAGTGAAACACCAAGGTATGGTAAATATCACATCCAACACTTTAAGGTTGCTACACCTTGGTGCATCTTAAATCCAATATGTATGGATGAGTAACACATGAATTGTGTCATGCCAATTGTTACATTGAAATGTAATGAGTTTAATGCACTTTGATAAGTGTAGACTAACATACCTTGAGAAAGTGTTAAGCCAAAATAATAAAGTATGATGTAATCAATATCCTAGAGAGGATGAGAGAGAAACTCATACCTTGTAATGGTAATCATTTAATGATAAATGTTGAGAATAAATAAGTATGATTGGAATTATGATAGCAATGTATGCTCCTAGATGTGTGGAGAAATGAATTAGGGTTTGGATCAATAAAATAAACATGAAACCCTAATCGGTCATAAAGGGGAAACCCTAATCCCAATGATGGGATGGTTGTAATTCTTTTATTTCATAAGCCTTGAAAGGTATGCTAAATACTTGTATAACAAGTATAATGAGTTATGGCTTTGTGAGCCATGAGAATAAGTTGTTGCCTAGTGAGAGGTGACAAGATGTGTTATGGCCTTGTGAGCCATGTGATAATTTGTTGCCTAGTGAGAGGTGACAAGATGTGTTATGGGCCTTGTGAGCCATGTGAATAAGTTGTTGCCTAGTGAGAGGTGGCAAGATGTGTTATGGCTTTGTGATCCATGAGAATAATTTGTTGCCTAGTGATAGGTGACAAGATGTGTTATGGCCTTGTGAGCAATGTGATAATTTGTTGCCTAGTGAGAGGTGACAAGATACTTAATGGGCCTTGTGAGCTATGAGGATAGTTGTTGTAACACCCCTGACCTGGGTTATGAACTAACCCTAGGTGTTTTTCTTAAAATTATGATTATAGGCTTGTGGTTAACCCTTTATATGTCATTAAAGCTTTAGAAGAATCTATATTTTCATTTCTGCCCTTTTTGAACAATGTTGTAAGATTGTTTTGATTAATATGGACCTATGTGCAAATTACCCAATTAGAGGGGTTAACTTGAAAATTGCACATGTTAAGATGTTCCTCTTATGATGAGACATCATAAGAATGAATATGATGTGGTGTTATGGATTCCCCAAGCTTGGGCACCAAAATATAGCTTGTAGAGCAATCCTTGTACTTTAAAACCTAGTTTTGGTGTAAATTGCAATTTACCCAAAACATAGGGTGAAACATGTAAAATATACCCTCTAGAGTACCTCTCATGCTTTTTAGCATCAATTGGAGTAAAGAAAATTAGGGGGGGGCACCTCATTTGAGTAACCATATAAAAAGGATAATCATTGTAATTGAATAATCAAGATGTATGCAAAATGACCCTTATATATGTATAACTTAATAAAGTGTTTGGCTTCTTTTCCTCTAAACCAAGGTTGAGAGATAATTTTGCATGATATGAGAAGGGAGTAACGTGGCAAAGAAGTAGGAGAGGGGCGTGGAGGATATAGATGTAAAAGAGAAGAAGTACTTATCATTGCTTTGGAAATATGCCCAAAAATATATAAGCAAGCTCTTTCTACAATCAAGGGATCGTTTCCCTTTCTCTCTTCACTTATCTCTTGATGTGGCCGACTAAGGAAGGATCGCAGGATCAGGGGAGAACGGACAAGTAGGTTTGGGTAAGCTTTGGTTATCTTCTAGCTCGGATTCATGGAGGAAATCATGATACAAGGTTGGTTTGCTAGTTTTTCTTACTAAGTTCTTCTTTCTAGCCATTCTTTCCAACCAATTCTTGAAAAAGAAACTTTGGAAGACCTGTGGAGCTCAAGCCACCATTAAAGCTTCGAATCTTGGAGCTCTAGAGCTGGTTCTAAGGCGGGTTTTATAACTCTAAAGCCTTAAACTTTGTTATGCATCTTTTTTTCTTGCAAAAGTAGGTTGTTCTTCTTTCCCCCATCCTTCCTTGCTTTCTTGCAACTAAAACCAAGAAGAACAGACCTGGATCTGGAGGTAGAAGAAGGGGGCGTGAATACCAATGTTACTTTAGCAAACGGTCTTGCACCCTTGGCCAAACGGTTTGCAAAACCATTTGGGGGTTTGCAAAACCGTTTGAGGGGCAAACGGTTTCACAAGGTCGGTTGGAGAAAACGGTCTCCAAGACCGTTTGGTTGAGTTGACCAAGGGTTGACCGTTTGGGATTCCTGTTTATAATTATGTTGTTTGATAACCCTCCAAATTTTAGGTATTAACTCCAAAGGAATCGTTAGTTGAAGGCAAATCAATTAGGTAAATCTAATTGGATTAAGTGCTGATTTTCAACCTGATTAACTTGACCTTTTTGGGAAAACGGTTTCAAAACCATTTGAGTGCGTTGACCAAGCATTGACCGTTTGATATTATTGTTCCTAATGATGTTGGTTAATGACTCACCAAATTTTATGTGTTAACTCCTAAGGAATAGAGAGTTGAAGGCTAATCCATTAGATAAACCTAATTGGATTAAGTGCTGATTTTCAACCTGATTAACTTGACCTTTTTGGGCAAACGGTTTCAAAACCGTTTGAGTGCGTTGACCAAGCGTTGAAAGTTTGAGATTACTGTTCCTAATTATGTTGGTTAACAACTCACCAAATTTTAGGGGTTAATTCTCAAGGAATCATGAGTTGAAGGCTAATCAATTGGGCAAACCCTAATTGAATTTAGTGCTGAAATTCCAATGAGTTAATTTGCGATTTTGGGTTGATTAGCCCAAACGGTCTCCAGACCGTTTGGGGATCACCCAAACGGTCTCAAGACCGTTTGGGGATCACCCAAGACCGTTTGGAGGTATAGGGTGAAGTATGGATATGTGTTTGAAGATCCAAAGATGTGGTATGAACCCTAATCGGCTAAATACTGATTTTGCAAGTGAATGAGATGATGTTTTAGGTTGATTGGCCCAAACGGTTTCAAAACCGTTTGGGGATCACCCAGACGGTATCAAGACCATTTGGGGATCACCCAAGACCGTTTGGAGGTCTGGGGTTAAGTATAGTTGACCAATTGAAGGTCCAAAGGTACCAAATCATATTACAATTAAGTGTTGATTTGTTGATCAACTCGATAGACCAATCCTTGATAGAATTTCACTAGAATCCAAGGGTTGGATGAGAAAAACGGTATCAAGACCGTTTGGAGCTCATCCAAATGGTCTCAAGACCATTTTGAGGTCACCCAAGACCGTTTGGAGGTCTAGGGGTGAGTATGGTTAATCAATTGATGATCTAGTGTTACTAAGTTAAAGTGTAATCAATTGCTGATTTGATGATCAATACAATGATCCAAACCTTAATTGGTTGACTTGGATTTTGGTGATATGATGGGCAAACGGTCTCAAGACCGTTTGGAGGTCATCCAAACGACCTCAAGACCGTTTGGGGTCAGGTCATACCCAATTTGGATGATGGTTCTATGGTTTCTAAGTAACTAGTCTTACATTGATTAGTATTGAAGGATGATCGATTCCAACCCTAATCCAATCCATCCAAACCCTAATTGGTGATCAATTGAGGATTAATTGAGGGTCACATCAGTTTAGTATGAACTTAATTGGCTCAATTGATAAATGGTTAACCATGGCATGAACGATTGAGGGGTTCAACATTGAAAACCCTAACTCAATTGGAAGTGTTAATACACTTTTTGGTCCATGTGGTTTTGAGGGTGTTTGGACCAAACGGTCTCAAGACCGTTTGGTGGTCATGCGGTTTCAAACCATTTGGAGGTTGAAAGTGCAAAACCGTTTGGGGTCTTTTAAGGTCAAGATTTCTTAATGCTTTAAAGGCTTAGATGGTTTAATGGTTGATTAATCTAAATCTTAATGATATCTAAGGACATTAAGGGAATAAGTAATTAGTTGATTGAAGCGTGTTATGATCAATGGTGAACATTACTAAAGTAACTTTGATGGGTTTAAGTAGTCAACACCTCTTGATCAAGCAAACCCTAATGCACATTGTAGTAATAATGTGACTTATGTTATCAAGGTTGAATTGACCTAACCTAATCATAAGAGATGTAAGCATCATCTAATAATAAGAGGGGAGAGAAGACTCCTAATATGAATGAGAATCAAGTAATATACTTCCAACATGTATGAATACACATAATTAGGGTATGATCCTTTACAATGGTATCATGGAAACCCTAATTATGATGATCAATGAATCTTAACCTAAGTGAAGACGTGAATGGAAGTAATCTTCATACATAATGATGGTATGATCTCAATTCACTACTATGTGAATAGTAAACCCTAATCTAGGGTAATGTAATGCTATGTGAATAGTAAACCCTAATCTAGGGTAATGTGATGCTATGTGAATAGTAAACCCTAATCTAGGGTAATGTGATGCTATGTGAATAGCAAACCCTAATCTAGGGAGATGTGATGATATGAACAAGTAACCCTAATTCTGAGTTATGCTTTTAAGCATTAAACTCCATGATTGAGAAAAAAGATAGGAATCACTATTCCTAATCTAGTTAAGAGGTGGAATAACTCTTTTTGGATTAAATGAGAATCCTAACCCTAGAAACCAGCCGTGGTATTATGACACAGTCGTGGTGAGTCCTTTGTTGCACGATCGTGCAAGGTAGCACGGCCGTGGTATCACTTATATAATTTGAGAAGAACATGTATGGTGTTGTTATGATACAATTTTCATGTTATTAGTAAATATTGATCATGCAGGTTTTCATAAAGAGGTGATCATATCCAGGTAAGGATTATGATATCTTATGTATTGAAATTACTTTACATGCTTCAAGTATAAGGATATGCTATGATAACTAGTGAATGGTAAATTATGAGTTCAAAGTACCTAGATTCTATAATCATGATGATAAATTTGGAAAGGTACTTGATAAGTTGAGGAACTGAGACCCTAACACTTTGTGAGAAAAAGTATGGCTACAGGCCATGACTCCCCAATAATACTGTCAGACATTAGATATATGATCTAAGTTTGAAGAGAGTTAGTGTTGTAATAATGGTTTTATAGTAAATAAATGCCATACATGTTCTTCTATTTCTTAGAAGATAAATGACATATGGGTTTATCAAAGTATAGTTGTATTACTTTAATAGAAAGAATAGTTTAATCTGTTAAATATTGTTTTAACTACTCCCAGACAAATATAACTTCTTTGTGTACATTTATTCTCTTAAGCTGCAATAATTATGTTTCTGGTGAAGAGTTATAACTCTCGCTGGGACAATTTTATGATTGTCTCACCCCGTGGGAAACATATTTTTTAGGTGGATGTGGGCGAGGAGGCAGAAATCCTTCAATAGGTGAAGGGCAGCATCAACAGTACCAGGGACAACAGTGAAGTTTCAGGTGGAGAGTTGGTTGTTATGCCACATAAAGATGTAGTTAGAGTCCTATGTGTCGTCTCTGTACTCTCAGGTCCTCGGAGTAATAGTTAGTGTTTTTGAGTTTTGGTCCAGTACCTCGAGATTTCTGTATCTTTCCTTATATGGTTAACATGGTAGTTGATGATTGTAATCTCGAGATACGACCTTACAGAGATGTACTGATGGATTAGTTTGTAAATAACTTATCATGTTGCTTTATGAAAAATCTTTACCATTTAAAGATCTTTTCACAAAAAGTTTTAATTTTTAGTGATTTTTGGTAATCCTCTGCTTAGTGAACGCTTCCTCATTAGTTAATCTTATTTTCTCGAGATAGACGTTACATTTAGTGGTATCAGAGCTCTAGGTTCGCTGAGTCTACAGAGACATAGGACTAAGGTTGTTGAGTTTGTTCTAAGTGTTTTCCATATTATCTGATAAGTATCTTCTGCTCTCATAGGAGAAGAAGAACTTGAAGATGTCTGGATCACATGAAGAGCATGCTGCTCAGGGCAGTATTGCTGCACCAGAAAGAGGTGCAGGAGACCAGACTAGGGAGGGGCATGTACCTGAACAGCCCCAGATTGACCCAGCTGAGATAGAAAACCCAGCTCTCCATGCTTTATTTGATAAATTCCTGACAGCCATAACACACATAGCAGATAGGGTGCCACCATCTGCACCTAGGGCACCAGCCCATCAGGAAGGTTATGGAGTCGGCAAGACTTTTGAGAGACTTCGTCGGGTGGGAGCCATAGACTATGCTGGTACATCTGACCCAGCAGATGCTGATCTATGGTTGACAGAGCTGGAAAAGGCTTTCAGGATCCTTGATATTCTTGAAGTTGAAAAGGTAAAACATGCGGTATACCTTCTAAAAGGGAGTGCTGGTAATTGGTGGATGATAGAGGAAGATAAGAGACCAGGCGAAGAAATAGGATGGGAGGCATTCCGACGAGAATTCGTCAATAGATACTTCCCTAAAACGTATCTAGATGAGAAGATCTCTCAATTTGAGAAGATCACACAAGGACAAATGAACTTTAGCGAATATGAAGCTAAGTTCATGGAGTTGCTGCGGTTTTGTCCACAGATGGCAGTTAGTGATGAAGAAAGAATTCGGCGTTTTGAAAAGGGATTGAACGCTGAACTAGCCACTCCCGTGTCTGCCTTAGAGAATAGAGAAAGGTTTGCCACCTTTGTGGAGTCAGTAAGAAGGATAGAGAGGTCGGAAATTGAGAAACAACAGACAAGTAGTAAGAAGATGTACACCCAGCCTCAAGATCAAAGGCCTGCAAGTTTTAAGAAGCCAAGATTTCTATACCGAAAGCAATATTAGGATTTCCTACCCAAACACAATGGATGTCAAGTGAAATTAGGGATCATAATAGTACACCAAAAAGACCCTCCGACATAGCATCAACATCGGTAACTGGATCGTATAGACACTTTGCACCCAGGATATGTTACCAATGTAGACAACCGGGACATCTGGCAAAGGATTGTCCAGACAGGAATACAATAATGACTCAACCTCAAGGACAGAGTCTGCAAGGCTCACAAAGGAGGCAATATAATAATAGAGGATGTGGACAGACGTCCCAGACAGGTCAGATGAAATAAGTTTTGTTTTGATATCTCATATCAGGATTCTATGTGTTAAAGATATGAAAATTAGCTATTTTTGAATTCCTTTGACTAAGTCCTAGAAGGACACAAGGGAGATAAGAACTTATATCTTACTCAGTATTCTTTAAAACAATTTATAATCTCCCTTAATTATGTATTAAAAAAATGAGATATAGATGTGATACCTGAAGAATAATCTAGTATGGTAAATTCCGTGTGTATAATGATATGAAAAGTGAGGAATATGATGATAAGTAAAATACATACTACCTAATCTCAATACTTATATACCCTATCCAGTTATATGGTTATTGTAGATAAGGCAAGTATGAAACTCTTAGATTGTTATCTTTTTTATTACTCTGATCAGGTAATTATTCTGAAACAATCTAGAGAGTATAAGGAAATTAATGAGAAAAGCTCAGTGAAACTTCTAAATAAACATAATCAGTGAATCTTCTTAGTGAGTACTTAGTGAATATACTTAGTGAACACACTCAGTGAATTTCCTCAGTGAACACTTAGTGAACTTTCTTAGTGAATACTTAGTGAACTTCCTCAGTGAATATACTTCGTGAATATACTTAGTGAATTTCCTCAGTGAATACTTAGTGAATATACTCAGTGAACTTCCTCAGTGAATACTTAGTGAATATACTCAGTGAATTTCCTTAGTGAATACTTAGTGAATATACTCAGTGAACTTCCTCAGTGAATACTTAGTGAATATACTCAGTGAATTACCTTAGTGAATACTTAGTGAATATACTTAGTGAATTTCCTCAGTGAATACTTAGTGAATATACTCAGTGAACTTCCTCAGTGAATACTTAGTGAATATACTCAGTGAATTTCATTAGTGAATACTTAGTGAATATACTCAGTGAACTTCCTTAGTGAATACTTAGTGAATATACTCAGTGAATTTCCTTAGTGAATATACTCAATTAATTTCCTTAGTGAATACTTAGTGAATATACTCAGTGAATTTCCTCAGTGAATACTTAGTGAACATACTTAGTGAACATACTCAGTGAATTTCCTCAGTGAATACTTAGTGAACATACTTAGTGAGCATACTTAGTGAACATACTCAGTGAATTTCCTCAGTGAATACTTAGTGAACATACTTAGTGAACATACTTAGTGAGCATACTTAGTGAACATACTCAGTGAATTTCCTCAGTGAATACTTAGTGAACATACTTAGTGAGCATACTTAGTGAACATACTCAGTGAATTTCCTCAATGAATACTTAGTGAACATACTTAGTGAGCATACTTAGTGAACATACTCAGTGAATTTCCTCAGTGAATACTTAGTGAACATACTTAGTGAGCATACTTAGTGAACATACTCAGTGAATTTCCTCAGTGAATACTTAGTGAACATACTTAGTGAGCATACTTAGTGAACATACTCAGTGAATTTCCTCAGTAAATTTACTTAGTGAAATCTTCCAAGACAAATTGCTTAGTGAATCTTCTCAATGAATATTTCCAAATTAATTGATTAGAAAACTTTCTTAGTGAACTGTTTCAAATAAATAAAGGATTGTTGAGTGAATTATATGTGCTAAGGTATGTATGTTTCTCTTTTGGTAAACATTCTTGGGTGATAGAAGAAGAATGTTCTTTTATGCTTCTTCCTTTCAAAAGTATGGATACCTTATGTTAGGGGTTTATGCTTTGCCCAAACATAAACAGTGATAAGAAGTAATTAATGAAAGGGACTTTGTGTGAATTACAAATCCATAATATCATCATAATTTTGAGATAATGTGGGGAAACTTGAGGGCCTTACTAATGAATAATCTGTCCCTCCTTTTCCTGGGATTTTGGGGACGAAATTCTTGTTAGGGATTTATAATTTGTAACACCCCTGACCTGGGTTATGAACTAACCCTAGGTGTTTTGCTTAAAATTATGATTAGAGGCTTGTGGTTAACCCTTGATATGTCATTTAAGCTTTAGAATAATCTATATTTTCATTTCTGCCCTTTTTGAACAATGTTGTAAGATTGTTTTGTTTAATAGGGACCTGTGTGCAAATTACCCAATTAGAGGGGTTAACTTGCAAATTTCACATGTTAAGATGTTCCTCTTATGATGAGACATCATAATAATTAATATTATGTGGTGTTATGGATTCCCCAAGCTTGGGCACCAAAATATAGCTTGTAGAGCAATCCTTGTACTTTAAAACCTAGTTTTGGTGTAAAGTGCAATTTACCCAAAACATAGGGTGCAACATGTAAAATATACCCTCTAGAGTACCTCTCATTCTTTTTAGAATCAAGTGGAGTAAAGAAAACGAGGGGGGGCACCTCATTTGAGTAACCATATAAAAAGGATAATCATTGTAATTGAATAATCAAGATGTATGCAAAATGACCCTTATATATGTATAACTTAATAACGTGTTTGGCTTCTTTTCCTCTAAACCAAGGTTGAGAGATAATTTTGCATGATAGGATAAGGGAGGAACGTGGCAAAGAAGTAGGAGAGGGGCGTGGAGGATATAGATGTAAAAGAGAAGAAGTATTTATCATTGCTTTGGAGATATGCCCAAAAATATATAAGTAAGCTCTTTCTACAATCAAGGGATCGTTTCCCTTTCTCTCTTCACTTATCTCTTGCTGTGGCCGACTAAGGAAGGAGATCAGGAGCAGGGGAGAACGGCCAAGTAGGTTTGGGTAAGCTTTGGTTATCTTCTAGCTCGGATTCATGGAGGAAATCATGATACAAGGTTGGTTTGCTAGTTTTTCTTACTAAGTTCTTCTTTCTAGCCATTCTTTCCAACCAATTCTTGAAAAAGAAACCTTGGACGACCTGTGGAGCTCAAGCCACCATTAAAGCTTCAAAGCTTGGAGCTCTAGAGCTGGTTCTAATGTGGGTTTTATAACTCTAAACCCTTAAACTTTGTTATGCATCTTTTTTTCTTGCAAAAGTAGTTAGTTGTTCTTTCCCCCATCCTTCCTTGCTTTCTTGCAACTAAAACCATGAAGAACAGACCTGGATCTGGAGGTAGAAGAAGGGGGCGTGAATACCAATGTTACTTTAGCAAACGGTCTTGCACCCTTGGCCAAACGGTTTGCAAAACCGTTTGGGGGTTTGCAAAACCGTTTGAGGGGCAAACGGTTTCACAAGGTCGGTTGGAGCAAACGGTCTCCAAGACCGTTTGGTTGAGTTGACCAAGGGTTTACCGTTTGGGATTCCTGTTCATAACTATGTTGGTTGATAACCCTCAAAATTTGAGGGATTAAATCCAAAGGAATCGTGAGTTGAAGGCAAAAGAATTAGGTAAATCTAATTGGATTAAGTGCTGATTTTCAACCTGATTAACTTGACCTTTTTGGGAAAACGATTTCAAAACCATTTGAGTGCGTTGACAAAGCATTGACCGTTTGAGATTATTGTTCCTAATGATGTTGGTTAATGACTCACCAAATTTTATGGGTTAAATCCCAAGGAATAGAGAGTTGAAGGCTAATCCATTAGATAAACCTAATTGGATTAAGTGCTGATTTTCAACTTGATTAACTTGACCTTTTTGGGAAAATGGTTTCAAAACCGTTTGAGTGCGTTGACCAAGAGTTGACCATTTGAGATTACTGTTCCTAATTATGTTGGTTAATAACTCACCATATTTGAGGGGTTAATTCTCAAGTAATCATGAGTTGAAGGTTAATCAATTGGGAAAACCCTAATTGAATTTAGTGCTGAAATTCCAATGAGTTAATTTGAGATTTTGGGTTGATTAGCCCAAACTGTCTCAAGACCATTTGGGGATCACCCAAACGGTCTCAAGACCGTTTTGGGGTCACCCAAGACCGTTTGGAGGTCTAGGGTGAAGTATGGATATGTGTTTGAAGATCCAAAGATGTGGTATGAACCCTAATCGGCTAAATACTGATTTTGCAAGTGAATGAGATGATGTTTTGGGTTGATTGGCCCAAACGGTTTCAAAACCGTTTGGGGATCACCCAGACGGTATCAAGACCATTTGGGGATCACCCAAGACCGTTTGGAGGTCTGGGGTTAAGTATAGTTGACCAATTGAAGGTCCAAAGGTACCAAATCATATTACAATTAAGTGTTGATTTGTTGATCAACTCGATAGACCTATCCTTGATAGAATTTCACTAGAATCCAAGGGTTGGATGATCCAAACGGTCTCAAGACCGTTTGGAGCTCATCCAAACGGTCTCAAGACCTTTTCGAGGTCACCCAAGACCGTTTGGAGGTCTAGGGGTGAGTATGGTTAAGCAATTGATGATCCAATATTACTAAGTTAAAGTGTAATCAATTGCTGATTTGATGATCAATACAATGATCCAAACCTTAATTGGTTGACTTGGATTTTGATGATATGATGGGCAACGGTCTCAAGACCGTTTGGAGGTCATCCAAACGACCTCAAGACCGTTTGGGGTTAGGTCATACCCAATTTGGATGATGGTTCTATGGTTTCTAAGTAACTAGTCTTACATTGATTAGTATTGAAGGATGATCGATTCCAACCCTAATCCAATCCATCCAAACCCTAATTGGTGATCAATTGAGGATTAATTGAGGGTCACATCAGTTGAGTATTAACTTAATTGGCTCAATTGATAAATGGTTAACCATGGCATGAACGATTGAGGGGTTCAACATTGAAAACCCTAACTCAATTGGAAGTGTTAATACACTTTTTGGTCCATGTGGTTTTGAGGGTGTTTGGACCAAACGGTCTCAAGACCGTTTGGTGGTCATGCGGTTTCAAACCATTTGGAGGTTGAAAGTGCAAAACCGTTTGGGGTCTTTTAAGGTCAAGATTGCTTAATGCTTTAAAGGCTTAGATGGTTTAATGGTTGATTAATCTAAATCCTAATGATATCTAAGGACATTAAGGGAACAAGTAATTAGTTGATTGAAGCATGTTATGATCAATGGTGAACATTACTAAAGTACCCTTGATGGGTTTAAGTAGTCAACGCCTCTTGATCAAGCAAACCCTAATGAACATTGTAGTAATAATGTGACTTATGTTATCAAGGTTGAATTGACCTAACCTAATCATAAGAGATGTAAACATCATCTAATAATAAGAGGGGAGAGAAGACTCCTAATATGAATGAGAATCAAGTAATATATTTCCAACATGTATGAATACACATAACTAGGGTATGATCCTTTACAATGGGATCATGGAAACCCTAATTATGATGATCAATGAATCTTAACCTAAGTGAAGACATGAATGGAAGTAATCTTCATACATAATGATGGTATGATCTCAATTCACTACTATGTGAATAGTAAACCCTAATCTAGGGTAATGTGATGCTATGTGAATAGTAAACCCTAATCTACGGTAATGTGATGCTATGTGAATAGTAAACCCTAATCTAGGTTAATGTGATGCTATGTGAATAGCAAACCCTAATCTAGGGAGATGTGATGATATGAACAAGTAACCCTAATTCTGAGTTATGCTTTTAAGCATGAAACTCCATGATTGAGAAAAGAGATAGGAATCACTATTCCTAATCTAGTTAAGAGGTGGAATAACTCTTTTTGGATTAAATGAGAATCATAACCCTAGAAACCAGTCGTGGTATTATGACACAGTCGTGGTGAGTCCTTTGTTGCACGATCATGCAAGGTAGCACGACCGTGGTATCACTTATATAATTTGAGAAGAACCTGTATGGTGCTGTTATGATACAATATGCATGTTATTAGTAAATATTGATCATGTAGGTTTTCATAAAGAGGTGATCATATCCAGATAAGGATTATGATATATTATGTATTGAAATTACTTTACATGCTTCAAGTGTAAGGATATGCTATGATAACTAGTGAATGGTAAATTATGAGTTCAAAGTACCTAGATTCTATAATCATGATGATAAATTTGGAAAGGTACTTGATAAGTTGAGGAACTGAGATCCTAACACTTTGTGAGAAAAAGTATGGCTACAGGCCATGACTCCCCAATAATACTGTCAGACATTAGATATATGATCTAAGTCTGAAGAGAGTTAGTGTTGTAATAATGGTTTTATAGTAAATAAATGCCATACACATTCTTCTATTTCTTAGAAGATAAATGACATATGGGTTTATCAAAGTATAGTTGTATTGCTTTAATAGAAAGAATAGTTTAATCTGTTAAACATTGTTTTAACTACTCCCAGACAAATATAAATTCTTTGTGTATATGTATTCTCTTAAGCTGCAATAATTATGTTTCTGGCAAAGAGTTATAACTCTCGCTGGGACAATTTTATAATTGTCTCACCCCGTGGGAAACATATTTTTTAGGTGGACGTGGGCGAGGAGGCAGAAATCCTTCAATAGGTGAAGGGCAGCATCAACAGTATCAGGGACAACAGTGAAGTTTCAAGTGGAGAACTGGCTGTTATGCCACATAAAGATGTAGTTAGAGTCCTATGTGTCGTCTCTGTACTCTCAGGTCCTCGGAGTAATAGTTAGTGCTTTTTAGTTTTGGTCCAGTACCTCGAGATTTCTGTATCTTGCCTTATATGGTTAACATGGTAGTTGATGATTGTAATCTCGAGATACGACCTTAAAGAGATGTACTGATGGATCAGTTTATAAATAACTTATCATGTTGCTATATGAAAAATCTTTACCATTTAAAGATTTCTTCACAAAAAGTTTTAATTTTTAATGATTTTTGGTAATTCGCTGCTTAGTGAATGTTTCCTCATTAGTTAATCTTGTTTTCTTGAGATAGACGTTACAGTTGTTTCCTAGTGAGAGGTAACAAGGTGTTTATAAAAGTCTCATGTAAGAAATGCTAATGTTCAAAATAAACTAAGAAATGGAAACTTAGTAATATAATGATAATAATAAATGGATACAATAATAATAATAATAATAATGAAATATTGATCATACATGCTTTATGCTTATAGCCAAATAAGGGCTATAGTGTTTGAAATATATGAGAGGGATATTTTCTTATAGAAAGGATGTGAATAAGCATGATGGCTTGGCCAAGGTATAATGCCTAGTAAAAGTGATGTGGTATTCAGTGATGTTAGCACATGATTGGCATAGTGCAATGCCTGAAATAGTTGCACATGATTGGCATAGTCTAATGCCTCAATATAATATGATGATGTATACTCACATGACTGGTACAATTAAATATCTAGTTTGCAGATTGGTTGAGGCCAACAAATAGAAATGAGAATGATTCATGGATGACATACCATGATAATGAGTTTCACTGGATAAGATTGAGATGTTGATATAGTATGATGAGTAAATGATATACATGTTATTCCCATTCCTTATAAAGAGAATAAATGACTTACTGCGCTATCACAGATAGTTGCAATGCTTTAAAAGATGAGAATATTCTAAACTTCTTATCTTCTGTTCAGTTTTATACCATTTAAACTGTGATAATAATATTGTTGGCGGAGAGTTATATCTCTCGCTGGGACAATTGTCTCACCCCGTGGGATCCACTTTTTTTTTAGCTGGACGTGCACGAGGGGGATTGAGACTGTATTGTAGAGGAAGGACATTAGCAATAGGGACAGCAGTGACAACTCATGTTGAGTGTACTGTCTATCGTGTCTTGTAGATAGTAGTCCTATGTGTCGTCTCTGTACTCCCAGGTCCTTGGAGTTGGTTTGTACTTATTTTATGATAATCTGAGGATTTTGGCCTGAATGCCTCGAGGTTTTATGTTGCTTCAGTATGTGTTTTGATAGAGCAACTGCTATATGTTATCCTCGAGAAAAGATTGTACAGTGTATGTACAATGTGAACAATGATGTATATAAAGTTTTGGTTCTGCCTTAAAGAGTTTTCCTAGAAATGGATCTCTTTGCAAAATGGTTTTAATTTTTAGTGATTTTTGTTAATCCTCTATTTATGTTTATTCCACTTAATTAATGACGATTTGCTTGTTAGTCGTCACACTTATATTACTCCATCCCTCACTTCTTATTGTCTTCTCATGTCATGTACTATTTTAAGAAGTTTACACTTAGATTGGGGATTATCTTAGAAATTTTAATTCTTAATGGTTACCTACATTGTTAAGGGAGTTTCTCCATCCTACTATTATGATATTTGGTATCCCTTACGTAAATATTTCCCAATGCTAACAAACATTGATTTTAAGTATTCATTAAATTAAGTTACATACCCAAGTGTACAAGGCTCCCCCTTAAAAGGACCTATGTAACCATACAAAGAGTTGAGAGGGTACCTGACTAGATTCTAGCTATTATATTTGTTCTTCTATCTCTTAAATACTATATCACCCTTATGCCTTGGGTCGGAGGGTTAAACATGCAAGTCAAAGACTTCTTCACTAAGGGCCTATATATGACTACAACTTCCTTGTGGTGGTGACTTGGTTCCAAAACCATCGATGAAATTTGAAAATAATTTTTTTATAATATAAATATAATTGAAAATAAGTTTGATCATGAAAACCTTGCGATGGGAATAAAAAATGGTGCCAAAATCAATCGGAGAACCAAGTCTGCCACTTTCTACTACTTACAACATATACTATCACCATAACATCACTTCATCTTCACAAAATAGGCTTCTCTAAACACATTGGGTGGGGAGACAAGTTTCTTCTAGAATACAATTAACTTCTAATAGGTCTACTATGTACAACATCCATAATTCCACCATGCTCTTGATTGTGACGCAAGGCATCACATCCCAATACATCATCATTTATAAATTCATGTAACAATAATAAGATGAGATTAATTAGGGTCTCTATTTCCCTAATTAGTTTACATCCATGGTGTAATTACAAGCCTAGGTGGACTAGATAGTCAAAACCACTCCTCATATTCTGCATCACATAAACTAATTACATGATGAAGATGAGAGAGTGGTCAACTCTTAAGGATCAACCCTAGATGTACCAAACTCACAAAACCTCAATGTCAGTATGCATCCATAGTTTTAAGAAAAGGAGTATTCACTATAGCTTCAACACATGACTATGCATCCATCTATCCTTGGAGAAAATAATATGACACAAAGTTTTATTATGTGGTCTAACTATGTGATCATCCCAAGGGAGATAAGCATCATTTCTCCCTTAAGGGTGTGTGAGGGATGAAATCCCAAGGATTGTTACTTGAAACATATGTCCTACTTCAAAAAAGACACTCATTTATGAGATATCACAAGTTTGACTAGGATAGTAACCATTCCTTGGATGCTCAACCAAAAATATGTTGAGATAACTCCATGTCACTGGCAAGACAAGCCTAGTCTTTCATGATCTAGTTCATACCATCATGTACTATAATAGAACAACTCAAATTCTAAAACTCATGTCAATATTCCTTGTTTGATTCCATGCATTCTCAGTCCACATCATGTGTCTATATCATAGGCATGCTAGAAAGCAATAAAAGCAAAATGTTTAATCACTTGTACTAGGGTCACACAAAATTATGTGAGTTTAAGCCAACTGACTCTTTATAGTAGATGAATTGTCATCCCCTAAGGTAGAGGTACAAGCTACATCCTAGGAGAGTCAACCTTTATGTATAAAAACATAACCTATGGAGAGAGGGTAAGATTAATAAGAGTTTACCTAGAAGTAGGTCATCCATCAAATTGGATAGGGTTGAAACCCTAATTGGTAAACATGATTTAGTGGTAGGTATGACCACAAGCTCTAAAGGCATCTACCTACTAGGGAAAATCTAGGATAAGTTGATATAGTTAAGTTATCGGTTGTTGTGACTCTAATACCATTTTGTAAAGAGTGGAACCCGATAGTGGGGCCACTCAAATGGTATAGGATACAAGACGATAGATGTTAAGTAGCGGAAAACAAAACCATTTTTAAGTTACAAAATGTTCCATATACATAACTTTCTCACCCTAAGGCTGATACATTATAATGAAAATACTATGTCTGCTTTCACAAGTACCCTAGTTACAGAGGGCAACCGGGCAATTCCAAGTGTTGGGAAATATGGTACATAGTAGGTAGAGGAATTTTAAGTTTTGTTACCATATTCCCCATAGACAGTAGAACGGGTCAATAAGTATAATGCAGGAAGGATGGTTTATGGTATATACCTGGTCCTGGAGCAATTTCAGTGACAATCCTCATCATTGTAGATGTGCAACTCTGAATCCTAGTTGCATTGGGACTCATCTAACTATTGCACCTCCTGGTCTACACCACAGACTGCAACCACAAACGTCATCTTCTTTAGTAGCTCCTCTTATCACAGACTTCTGGTTGACATTGTCCTCCAAGCGGAAAACAACAGCTTCCCACCTCTATGGTAGTCCACATGGACCGCCTAGAACTACTATCGTCCTGTTGGATCAGATAGGAAGGAGTTGTACCTCTCTATCGGGGTACTAGTCATCGACTTTCTCTCTGAAAATGAAAACTCTCAGTTGTTCTCTCTCGTGGCTATCCCTCCCTTGTCGGGTAGGACTTGTCTGGTCTCTCGTAGTTACCACAACTAGAGAGGACAATAATTTTTAGTGGAACTAATTCTCAGTTGTCTATGTTGTAGTTGTAGTCTGGGAATCCCTCAACACCCCTTTATATATAGGAGGGGTAGGGTCAGGGTTCCTAGTCCCCAGCCAATGTGGGACTAAAGAGGGAGTGGAAAGGACAAGTAGATGTTGAATTTTCACAACTTTTTTGGAAGTTTCACAACATGCATGCGACAAAACAGTCATCTTGGCAAGTGAGACAATCATCTCGCACGTGAGCTAGTCATTTCGCTAAGCGAAACGGTCTTCTGGGATGCGAGAAGATTGTCTCTCGAAGCAAGATGATCGTTTTGCGCTTTCCCAGTCAGATATGAATTTGCCTAGTTGCACATCATTTCTACCCAAGTAAACAAAAAAGTTGGGGAACAACTTCAACCTACAACCATTGCATGATGTTGTAGTGTTTGTATAGTTTATTTGTCACTGATGTTCAGATTGAACTAGAGGCATGGAGCAATCACCCTCATTATCATTCAATCTTGTTTCTTGAACCAAGAGCATATTGTCTGAGATATATGTAAGCTCAATATCACATTTTGACTCACATGCTCATGTACATGCTTTTCTCAGTCTCGCTTATCAAGAGGCCTAGGACATCACACTCGAATAGGAGGGAAAAATCCCATGTCTATTACCCATAGTCAATTGCCATGTGTCAAAGCCACCCAATCATCACTGTTATAACATCCCATGTTTTAGGACTGTGTTTGATGATGTTAAAGTATACCCAACAACATGTGTTGAGTGTAGTGATTTTAGGTCTAAGAACCACAACCACCACTACCACTATGAGACCTGACTATGACTTCCATAAGGATGGCTTCCATGTGTCCGTCTCACAATGGGTGTGTCTGATACACTGTTCTCTAACATGTATATGTGTGATTCGCTTGATATCACCATATCATCACCAATGAGACTCAGTCATCAACCAACTCACACTCTGATCTTATGTGTTATTGATGTCTATCAACCTTCCACAATAACAACCAATCAGGTACATAATGAGAATGTAAATATGTACTCTTACCATCCGTATGATCTCATTTCTTCCAAGTCACGTACTTGAAGACATACGTCATTGAGTAATATTATTTTCTACACATTTATAATGTTACATCTTTATCTCATAACTAAATTAAACAAAATAAATTGGAAGCTTGCCATTTTATTAATAGTCAAATCATTTTTACATGATATGTCATTACAAACATCACATAATTGGCTCTCTGGGCATACATAACCAATAGACTCCCACTTTTACTTAGAGTCAATCACCCATGAATCTTATTATGAGTGGCCTAACATGACCATCATGCTTCTACTGTGAAAGTGCCTTTGTCAAGGGATCAGCAACATTGCTCTCAGTTGGAACTTTCCAAATCTTCACATCTCCACGCTGCACGATTTATCCTATGAGATGGAACCGCCTTTGTATATACTTTGAGCACAGATGCGATATGGGTTCCTTAGCTTGTGCAATAGGTCCATTGTTGTAACAATATAGATTGATTGTCTCATTGATGCTAGGAACGACCCCAAGTTCTGTGATGAACTTGTTGATCCATACAGTCTCCTTTTCTACACTTGATGTAGCAATATACTTGGCCTCTATTGTAGAATCGACAACTATTTCTTGCTTGGAACTCTTCTAGCTCACAGCTCCATTGTTAAGGCAAAACACAAATCTTGATTGTGACTTGTAATCATCTTGATCAGTCTAGAAGCTTGCATCACTGTAACCTTTTACCACCAACTCTTCCTCTTTGTCGTAGACCAAAAATTGATCCTTAGTCCTTCTCAAGTACTTGAGGATGTTCTTCACAACTATCCAATGAGCATCACCTGGATCTGACTGATATTTGCTCATCATGATCACATATGATATGTATGGACAAGTACATAACATTGCATACATGATTGATCCAATTACTGAGGCATATGGAATCACACTCATGCATTCCCTTTCTTTACAAGAATTGAGACATTGAGCTCTTGAGATGGGAACACCATGGCACGCACACAGATTTCCTCTCTTTGAGTTATCCATGCTGAACTGCTTTAGGACTTTTTCAATATATGTGCTCTGACTTAGTCTGAGAAGTCTTCTGGATTTATCTCTATAGATCTTTATCCCCAAGATGTAGGATGCTTCTCTCAAGTCTTTCATAGAGAATGTATTTCCAAGCCATGCCTTTACCTTATGTAAATTAGGGATTTCATTCCCAATCAATAGTATGTCATCTACATATAATATGAGGAATGTCACTATGCTCCCACTAACCTTCTTCTACACACAAGGTTCATATTCATTTTGAGCAAAGCCAAACCCTTTGATTGTCTCATCAAAACAAAGATTCCAGCTCTGAGATGCTTGCTTCAATCCATAGATTGACCTTTGTAGCTTACAAACTCTATTGGCAAATTTTGGAACTATAAACCCCTTAGGTTGTGTCATATACACATCCTCCACAAGATTCCCATTAAGGAATGCGGGTTTCACATCCATTTGCCAAATCTCATAGTCATGATAAGGTGCAATAACAAGCATGATCCTGATGGATTTAACCATGGCCATATGTTTGGACCTTTCCATCCATATCGGTCTTCTTCTTGAAGACCCACTTGCACCCTATGGGTTTTACCCCTTTAGTGGATCCATTAAAGTCAATACTTTGTTGGTATACATGGATTCCATTTCAGATCTCATTGTCTCAAGCCATTTCTCATACTCTGGTCCCTTAATAGCATCTTTATAGGATATTGGCTCATCATCCATGATCAATTCACTGCCTTCCTGAGTCACACGATATCTAAATATCTCAAGTTCAAGGCGTGTCCTATTAGATCTACGAGGTTCATGTGTTACCTGAGGAATTTGAGTTTCCACAACACTTTGTGATTCTCCTTGTTTCTCTGGTTCATCTATCGTTCAATGTTTTCTTGTTGTTCTTGAACTTCTTTGAGTTCTACTTTCCTCCCACTGATTCCTTTGGAAATAAATTGCCTTTCAAGGAATACAGTTGTCCTGGCAACAAACACTTTGTAGTCAGATAGAGTACAAAAGTAGTATCCCCTTGTTTCTTTGGGATATCCAACAAAATAACATTTATTAGACTTAGGGCCAAGCTTTTTAGGAAACATTTACCTAACATAAGCTTCACATCCCCAAATTTTCATAAAAGACACATTGAGATGTTTCCCATTCCATGTCTCATATGGTGTCTTTTGAATTGATTTAGATAGTACATGGTTAAGTGTAAACGTGACGGTTTTAAGAGCATATCCCCAGAATATAGTTGGAAGCTCAGCTAAACTCATCATTGATCGCACCATATCCAGTAACGTGTGATTTCTTCTTTCTGATACACCATTATGCTGTGGTGTTCTAGGTGGAGTCCATAGGGATACAATCCCATGGGCTCTTAGAAGGTCCTCAAACTATTGTCTTAAGTATTCTCCACCTCAATTGGAATGAAGTGCCTTAATACTTTTTCCAAGCTGGTTATGAATCACATTCATAAACTCTCTGAACTTTTCAAGAGTTTCTGACTTGTATATCATCAGGTAGACATACTTGTACCTACTAAAGTTATCAATAAAGGTAATGAAGTACTTGTACCACCTCTATCATCTATTATAAAAGGGCCACATACAATAGTATGTATGAGTCCTAATTTATCACTAGCCCTTTCACTCTTTCCAGTGAAGGGGGTCTTGGTCATCTTGTCCAACAAACAATATTCATATGTCTCTATTGTTTTAAAATCAAAAGAGTCCAGATAACCATCCTTCTGGAGTCTATATATGCGATTCTCATTTATGTGCCCCAGACGACAATGTCAAAGGTATGTTTTGTTTGATTCATTGAGTTTTTGCCTTTTGGTATTCACGTTAAATACACATGTCTCTATATCTATCAAATATAGACCATAAGACATTGGGGCACTGCCATAAAAGATCCCATCTTTACTAATAGAACATTTTCCATTCTTTATAAGAAATTCAAATCCTTTCTTGTCCAAACAAGAAACGAATATGATGTTCCTATTAATGGCAGGTATGTAATAGTAGTTCTCTAACTCTATTACAAGCCCACTTGGTAGAGTTAACTCATAGGTTCCAACTATGTTGTCTGCAACTCTTGTGCCATTTGCAACACGCAATTCAACCTCACCTTTCTCTAAAGTTCTACTTCTTTTTAGATCCTTCACATTTGAACAAATGTGTGATCCACATCCAGTATCAAGTACCCATGATGAAGAAGTAGTGAAGTTAATCTCTATAACGTATACCCCAGAAGTAGAGATCTCTATTGCTTGCTTAATCTTCTTGGGCTCCCTTATCCTCTCCTTACTTTGAGTGTAGAAGATTTGGACTTTAGCATAGCCACAAAATGCTTTTTGGCTTTGCCTTTGTTATTATACTCAACTCCGCTGATCACCATCACGGATTTGTCCATCTTCATTTGTGCTTCAACATTTCTCAAGATGTCAAGCAACTCTAATAGTGGTCCAGCCATGTTGGATAAGTGATAACACTTAATGAACTGGCTATATGATTTAGGAAATTATTGCAAAATCATATTTGTGGCCAACCCTTGACCCAAAGTAAATCTTAATTTCTCAAGACGCTCCATATGCCTAATCATATTAAGCACATGAGGCTCTACTAGATCTCCCTTTGTCAGTTTGCACTCAAATAGTGACTTAGAGACATTTTACCTTTCATGCTTATCATGTTGCTTATGCAACTCATAGTTCATACAACCCAGCATAAGGTTCTCGATGTTTACAACATCATTGGCATGCTTCAAATAAGCATCCATGTTATTCTTAGGCAAATTTGGAGTGGATACTGATACAATATCACATATTGACTCACATGTGCATGGCCATGCTTTTCTCAATCTCACTTATCAACAAGCCTAGGACATCACACTCGAATAGGAGCGACAAATCCCATGTCTATCACTCACAATCAATCCCCATGTGTCAAAGCCACCCAATCATCATCGTTATAACAGTCCATGTTTCAGGACTGCGTTTGATGATGTCAAAGTGCACCCAACACCATGTGTTGAGTCTAGTGGTTTCAGGTCTAAGAACCACAACCACCACAACCAATGTGAGAGATGACTATGACTTATATAAGGATGGCTTCCATGTGCCAGTCTCATGGTGGGTCTGTCTGATACACTATTCTCTAACATGTATCTGTGTGATTGGTTTGATATCCCCATACCATGACCAATGAGACTTAGTCATTAACCAACTCACACTCTAATATTATGTGTTATTCTTGTCTATCAACCTTCCACAATAACAACCGATCAGGGACATAATGAGAATGTAAATATATACTCTTAACATCCATATTATCTCATTTCTTCCAAGTCACGTACTTGAAGACATACATCATAATATTATTCTCTAGACATTTATAATGTTACATCATTATCTTATAAGCTTGCCTTTGTATTAATAATCAAATCATTTTTACATGATATACCATTACAATCATCACATGATATCCTCTCTGGGCATACATAACCAACACCAACATATCCTCAAACTAACTTATGTATACAACCTTCATGTGTCCATGTCTTTCAAGGCACATATACCTGGATAGTTTTGGGAATATCCAAAAAATATGCAACAAAAGAGTATGTGTCAGTATCAACTGGTATATGTGATTAAACAATTATTTTGGGCATTAACAAGGAATTAAAGTACGAAAAGAGGGGTTCCTTTAAGAGAGACTTAATGAAATTAGGTAAGTTCATAAGAAATCAATTTAAAGAGAATGAGGCATTTATAATTCAAATTTCAATAATTGAGATGAAAAAGGTCATTCCACTAATCACATTACCATGGTAAAACAAACATAATCACATGTTGATATATTAAACAAAATAGCTAATATACGACCAAGACACCATTGGATCTTTGGTCTAATGGGTGGAAAGGCACACCCTGTATATATAAAAGAGGTGGAAAGGTGCACCCCCGGGCGGAAAGGTGCGCCCTAATGGTTGTGCTCATGCACCATACAAAACATATCTAGATAAATTACCAACCTTGCATAAATAGTGTGGCAAGAAATGGTTTAAGTCATCAAGAATATATTCAATTCTAAACAGTAATTTAAGTGAGGTCAATGAGCCAAGGAAGCTAAATATACATCAAGATCAAGAGTATTGGAGGATTACATTTTACAGATTTGAGGATTTCAATCATGGTACAAAAGTGGGTAATTTAACAAGTATTGCTTCATTATAGGGCGTTTTAGTCAATTTCAGGGTCAGGTACTCCAAAACCTAGTTACGTCATATGCATATATGAGGTTTATTAGTCATTTGATTTGAGGTATTAAATCCCAAAATGATCGTACTAAAAAGTTTAGAATTCAGCTTTGAAACCTCCACCAATAAAACTGGTTCATTTTCTGATTCAAAAACTTATTTATTTTTATTTTTCCATTAGACCAATAATTCGTTATGTTATCTACGATATAAATCAATTGCTGATCAAAGGATGGATATGCCCCACATTATAATCATTTAACTTAGGGCGTGATACAATTAAATCAACAACTCTTGAGATTGAGAATCAACACGGCTCAAATTCATTTAAGACAGTAAATGACCGAATCACCCCTGTTGAAAGAACCTTAGGGAAAATCTTACAAAAGGACATTTCTGAGAAAACCCTTATGATTTCTCCTACTCCAATTTGTGAAGAATTGGTGCAACTAAAGGAGACTGCAATGGATCAAGCTATCTCAACCCCAATCAAACTCCCAAGCAAGTAGTACCCCAGCCTTCGTGACCTCCCACTGAACCCAATGAGATCGACTTCAATTAATGAGATAACTTGAACACCAAAATAGGTCTTCCGCCATGGAGGTAGTAGGCAGAGCTTCATAGAGAAAAACCAAACACCAAAATCATGCTTTGTGTGGTCATAATGAGACTTTCTCAATGCAGACGTAGCTGAAGGCAACATGTTCGCAAGGACACAACATCGGAGGCTCGCGATTCTAACTGGAGAGGAAGGAGGAGAACATGGTAGGAAAACCTCAAGCTTGGTCTTAACCACCATACCTGGGAATCCAATGCCGACAGGGCAGGGATTCCTCATCAAACATTTGTGGTGCTACTTGTACCATCCCTGATAGAAGCCACGGTCCAACAGCCAAAGAAGACCCTATAGGTCACCGACAAAGCATAAATGACAGTGAAGGTAGATGTGAGGTCTCCATGACTAAAACACCCACCCAAGGCATCAGATAACATTACCCAAGTTCCGAGGAACACCTTGGTGGTATCGGTACACAATGGGGTTAATTCTACACCAATGACTAGAGGTTCATGAGAGGGAAACAACGAGCTAGTCGACCGAGCAATATAGAATGTAGCGACTCAAAACAAGAGTACATATAGGTAGGCGGGACCCCCAAGATGGCTGCCTACCTTGTAATTGAAGGGAGGAGTCGAGTGGTGGTGAGATGGAGCTCTGAAGACCACTGAGGAAAGCCAGGTTCCTCTACGATGCACAAGACACTCTACTTGAAATTGGCAGTGCTAGACTACACTAGGTAGTATGTGCTTTGATTTCAAGTAGCTAGGGTCGAGTGCAAAGGAGATTAGAGAGGGAAACAAAAAAGTCGATGAAGATAGTCGAGAACAACCGTGGAAGGGGGTTGGGGGTTTTGTGAATGAGGGACCAATGCATATGAGTTAGAGTTCAAATGGTTCATCAAGATGAAACGAAGAGAATGGGCCTTGAATCGTCAGGAAAAGTGGGCCGTAGAGGGGGAATGGAGTGTCGATTTGTTGGCCCCATTGAAACAAAAATGGGGACGGGGAGACAAGGGGTAGATGACAATACTCCAGCCATTGGATCAGTTCTGACTGGATAAGATCAGGCGGGTTTATCTCTTAGATGTGTGACATTGGAAGAGGGACTCAAAATAAAACGGTGTGATGGAAATTGATGCACATCAAGTGCAATGAACTAATTAACTTAGTTAAAATTAGTGTATTTATCTCTTAATGCAATTGTAGGTGTAAACAAGATCCAAATAACTTGAAATTTCATGAGGTGGATCATTAAGACATGATGAACTCAAATATGACCTCAATTTTTCTTTGTGGGACCATTTAGGATGACAATTAATAATTTGAAGATTAAGTACAATAAGTGCATAATTACCACACCTATTAATACATCACCACCACATAATCTAAAATACTCTTGACATGCCTCTACAAATCCACCTAAGAACATTCTAGAATATCAACTAGAGTTATATTCCTCAACTAGAGTATTTATGCTACCAACCCCATGTTTTCATTATTTAGTCAATCCATCTAATATTCTAATGCAATGCATGTAATAATTATGATATAATTCAAGAGTATAACAAAACTACCATAATGGTCTGATTCTAGGATTTAATAATGATCATCATAAGTGTCAAAAGAAAGAGAGACAATTGAGAATTTACCTAAGTTTGGATATATTACAGACTGTGTATGAAGTAAATTCTCTTCATATCTCGAAAAAAAATGCTTACATCAAACTTGATAATAATGTCTATATACATGATGCTAAAACATGTACTATTTCTTAATATCTCGGATCATGTAGATGGCTCCCACCAAGAACATCCTCTATCTTGACTGATCTTCCTGAATATTCATACCTGCAGACATCTCATACCCAGCCATGCACAAAGGGAAACCTAGGTTAGAGTAAGTGGCATTGAATTTGTAATAAGATAAACATGAATATGCTATAACTAAAAACTAAACTAATAACTGAAAGTTGTAAACTTAAACTAAATTGATATGTATTTTATTTACATCTTTTGTCTGGTTTATGGCCACCATTATATGATAAGTCCTCCTGAATTGGCATATCTATGCCTGCGAATTGGTACCAAAGTACCTCTGAATTGGCACTATATGCCTCTGAATGACAGTGAGGTGTCTCTAAATTGTCATAACTACGCCCTTCTTCCTACCAAAGTACCTCTAAATTGGAGTAAACACTCCTCTAAATTGGCTATAAATGCCTCGAAATTGTCCCAAGACTAACTGAATGAGGGCTTTTCATATGATGTCTTATGTGAAGGTTTCGACTTAACTTTCTTAATTCTAAAAATACTAAATTCTGAATCTAAACTTATCTTACACTAAAACTGAATATTGATAACTTAATATGTACTGAATTCTAAATGTTAATCTAAATCTAAATCTAATCTAAATATCTCAGAATGTTTGTATTACTTAATTGATGCATTGAAATTATTCTATTAGGAACTGAAATATTACTAAGTTGAATTCTTAATATGAATCTATGCACTTAAATTCTAGATTGAATTTAAATCTAAATCTAAAATCTAATAATATTAATCTAATGATTAAGAGATACTTTAATTTAATTCTAATATCCAATATAAGATATATGAGTGTAAAGGCATAAGAAAATAAACTAAACTAAGCATAAAAATGTTATAAATCTCAAATACTTGAAATTTGATAATTTTGTCAACATAACATAAACTGGATAAAATATAATTTTTCAAAGCATGACAAGATATGAATTAATGAATTCTAAAAGTAACTTAAACTCTAAGTTACTTAATAGGGATGTGTAGGTTGAATCGTAGTAATAATGAAATGAAATGGACATGGCCACTTACATTTGTGATGATGATGTCCTTAAGTTTGTCTTGATTCCTTGTTCATAACCTAATCACCTAAATATCTTCAAAACTCTATAAGTCCAAGTACATTTTACCTTTTCCATTCTTAAATTTCAAACCCCTTCATCCTAACCTTAAACACGAAATTAGGATTCTAATTTTGACTACATAAAACTCTGGCGTTACCCACTCTTAAATTTATAGATATTAAAGTATACCAAAGTCACATACTATATAACGTACATATAGTGATACATCCACATTTACCAAAAAGCATCTTATGCCCTAATATATCAATATACACATCATATATTGAGAGTAAACTCAAACATACTCACATATATTGATGTTACTGCGTTATTTATAAAATCAACTAAAAATATAATTAGAATCATCTTATGTACTAAATATGCACATCAAATAGATTTTTCATAAAAATAATCATAAATCATCTTATATAATGGCCACAAAATCTCAAAAACTAAATACTAATACAATTATATATCAAACTCCAAGAAAATTATAGAAACATTAATCATATAGTGTACTAGTATCCATATATAAATATCATGTCATTTATAGTCAAATCATGGGAAAAGTGCCCAAAACACCCTTATTAGGGTTTACATCAAAAACATTGACAAAACTTCAAGTAATAATGATCATATCTTATAATCATGTTAATAATATCTAAATATGCTTTATGTAAAATACTCATCAATTCCTAAAGTCATTTGCTATTTTTATCATCCAATACTTGGAAATCATATAAGTCTTGATACACAAAATATATAAATATGTAAACTTTGAAATCATATGCTAGAACAATTTTTACAAAATAGTCAATTCAAAAACATTTCTATCGGTACCTTATGCACCCAAATTAGACTTACATATCTTGAGATGACTTAATCAATATATTACCTTTTTGGAATAATCACATACCTCCAAATCTGATCTGATGGCTAAGAAAATGACTCCTTCATGTATCAGGTCGCAACACGTTGAGTGGATCCAACCTGGGATCCACTTAAGATGGAGACTCGGTTGACTTGGTGCCTCTGTCTTCCTCCCGAGCAGATAGGGCTCTATTTCCTTTACTAAATAGAGCATTGTCTTCTATGGAAGAAAACTAAACAAGTAGTAGTAGCTTTAGGGTCTGAAGTCGATCTATTTAATCAGATGCCATGGATGACCCTCCTCTTGGGGTGTCCCTATATCTTTAACTCACCCACGCTCACAATCCATAGCTTGTAGGTACATAGATCCTAGATAAGGGCACATACCTTATTGGTCATTCCTGGAGTCCCTAATTGGGCAGGCAATGTGTCTGTCCCAGGGTGACGTTGTGAAGAGCATAAGGCAACCCTTCCTTGCGGAAAACATGAATTTGTTAGAGCTCTAAAAGGAGGGATATTATCATGTACGTTCTAACCACCGACGACTTTCCTTCCACCCTGCACTACCACCACCTCTCCTCTTTCTTCTTTTTCCCAACTCCATTCTCAAGTTGTTGGTACTGCAACTCTAATTGGCATCATCTTCACTAATGATCTGACATACGAGGCTTTATTGGCCCTGTGTTTTATAATCTTTCATTAAAACCTACCAAATTTGAACTCTGGTTTGAGACTTTGTTCTTTTGGAAATGGTGTTCGCGAGACTATGTCTCTCTTTTCTTTAAGTCAACATCTCCTCGAGAACCAGACCAGACTTAGATGAACTGCAAATTTTTTCATGAACCCATTGGTTCAGCCTTTAATTTCTTTGGTTCATTTCCCCAATAATCCACAAATGCTATATCCCTACTAATTTCCTAACAAAAAATTTATGGGATAATTCTTAATCTCAATTGGTCCCAAAATTTTACTAACACTTCATATAGATATAATCTCCTTGTAAAAAAATCCATATGGCCTAGTTCACCACCTAGACTACTCTAGTTTAGTGTTTGTGATTTCACTTGTCCAATGGCCTAGATCCACACATTGAATCACCAAACTGACTCATAAATTCACTATAATCATACCATGTCTAATACCTATCATCAAGAACACAACATCACTCCTAATTCATCATTACATGCATGTGAGAGTCTAGTTTACATCCATTATATATAAAATCATCACACTATCCTTTAACTTTGGTGAACATGATTACATGATCCAACTATATATCATCACAAATGATCAAAATAACACCAAGCTTTACTATACCTGAACCATGACATTATTGTGTCTTAACAAGCACACAAACATTCTCAAGTTCAAATTCAATTATTCTTAAACATAAAAAAAATTGACCAATTTGCACAAAGGATCCTCTCTACATAATTTTTCCCTTATATCCAAATATCATGAAAATTGGATGGAACTTTACTACAACAATATATGAATAATATATTGACTTTACGAATACTTTTATTATTTACTTACTAGTACCAAAAAATAGGGTGTGACAAATCTCTTACATTGAGACCGAGATCCAACGATCCCTGTTGGTCACTACCTTGGATGACCTATGCATGAGAAGTGACGGTCCATGATAGAGGAGCTCACCATATAGGGAGAGGAACAAGTGTGCAAGGGAAAGTCAAGGTCTACAAACTTGTCATTGGTTCTCTGGGATTTGGACAAACTGAATGGTGGGGTTTTTACGGGGTGGGTGGGTGAGGAACTAGGGATTCAAGTCTAGGTTAGAAATGGTTGAGAGGGAGTTGGAGGCAAGTGGGATTTCTAGAACATGGAAGGCATGATCTAGCTTCCATTAACCCATATTCCAAATTATATTCATGAGAGGAAATATATTGAAATGTTTTTTATGAGTTGAGGGGATGCGAGGAGAGAGATAGGAAGGTAGGCATTTGGGGCTGCAATATGGACACCTTTTGTAAAACCCCTGACCTGGGTTATGAGGTAACCTTGATTTTTTTGCCTAATTAAGTTAATTAGAACCTTGTCTTAATATTTTGAGAAGTAATTAAGAGTTAAGGAGAGCTCAAGTTTCAAGTTTGAGTCTGTTTGGAGGTTGTTTGTGTTATATATGATAATTTTGCTGCAAATTGCAATGTACCCAAAATATGGGGTTGATGTGAAAATTACCACCTCTAGAGTGCCCCTTATCTCTCTTAGCATCATTTAGGGGAAATAGAAAGTATGGGGCACCTTGTTTGAGTCTTGGTTGAGTGATAGCACTCTTGGTGGTGAAAGAACCAAAGAATGTTGAGTATCTTGAACCCTAGATGAGGTTGTGTCGAGTTGTGAAGAGTATATGGGAGTGCCTATCGGTTTAGAAACCATATAGGATGTCCCATATCCATTTATAAACTTTTTGGAACTATTAATATTGGGCTAAACACCTCAACTAGGTGAAGCATATCGGTTTAGGACTTCCTTGGAAAAGTTGTATCGGTTTGTATATAAAGCGATATTGAGTTGTAATATCTTGCCAAGCAAGCTACCTAATCATTGATATCTCATCCTTGAATTATCCACAAGAGTTTTGCATGTCAACATAATTATGGTTGCGTGGTGCCACCATGCATGGACATGTGTCACCTAGTTACATATGGTGTTGACACCTCACATATACTCTCTCATGAGCCTCAACTATATAAGCCTCTCTTTTCACAAGAAAATAAACCTTTGGACTCTTTTACAACCTCCTTCTTGGTGGACGACCCTAGAAGTTCAAGGAGCAATTGGAAAGTCAAGCATCTTGTCTAAGGTGATGCCATGACCATCTTCAACCTTGGAGAATTATGTATCTCGGATAATCATTCTTTTTTTTTCTTCACCAAGTTTCTAACTATGATGCCTTCATCTTGATGGAGGAGAAGCTATAGATGAATCTTGGACCTTTGAATAGGTCATCTTCAACCTTTAGAACATGCAGCTTTGAAGCTTGAATATCTAGTGGTAATCTTGAGGCGGTTATATAACTCTACTTCAATTCTATTGTTATTAACTTTCAATTGTACAATACTTGGTGTCCTTCTCAATTTTGATTTCCCATGATTAAATGATGAACCTATGAGATCTAATGGATATATGGGGTTGTTGTCCATGAACTAGAGTGTTAATGGACGAAGGTTTGGAGCTTGAAGATGATAGAAACCGGTATCACTTTGAAGCGCCTCTAAATTGTTATCACTTTGAAGCACCTCTGAACCGCTATCACTTTGAAGCACCTCAAGACCGATATCACCTTATGAATCTCCCTCAAGACCGATATCACCTTAAGAACCTCAAGATTGATATCACCATAAGAACCTCAAGACCGATATCACTTTAAGAACCTCAAAACCGATATCACTTGATGTGCCATAGGCAACACAAGTGATAGTGTCATGACTGAGAAACAAGATGATAGTGAGGTGGAAACCCTAGAGCATGGTGTGGCTGATACACCAAGTAAGGTGAATATGTGACACTAAAAGTATGGTGCAGGTGATACACCCAAGTGAGGTGAAGATATTACACCCAAGAGAGGTAATATGTTACACCTAAGTGAGGTGAAGATGTTATAATAAAGTAAGGTAAAGACGGGTACGGTGAAGGTGATACACCAATACATAAGTGAGGTCGGTGCCTTGATAAGTGAGGGTGTGAGGGAGATGATGATGCCTAACCCAATATCATCTAACCCTAACCTTAGAACTTGATACACCCCCTAACCTAATATCAATTGATGGTGTCTAGGGAGACACATCCTTTGACTCATTGGCCGACACACACCTAAGATGATAGTGTGGTCGATACACTAGAATGTGCTATGGCCGACACACATATGTTGATATGCATAGGGTGATACAAGTGTATATGCATAAAGGGACACAAGTGTATATACATAGGGTGATACAAGTGATATGCCTTAGGGTGACACAAAGGTAGGTGCTTAGGATGAAACAAGTAAGAGTGTCTAGGCTGACACAAATGATAGTGTCTAGGAAGACACAAGTGATAGTGTCTAGGCTGACACAAGTGATAGTTTCTAGGCCGACACAAGGGTTAGTGTGTAGGATGATACACCTAGATGAGTGTAAGCTGACACATGAGGAGTATAATAAAGTTGATACACTATGATGTAATGATATGGATACACTTTGATAAGAGTAGCCCAGTATACCCTAAAGAGGGTAAAGTTAATACAACAAGTTAAGTTGAAACTAGTATTCTAGTAAGGATGAGAGATGAATTTGTATCACTTAGGTTGATAATCAATTAATGATAATTGATGAGAGTAATCAAGTATGTTTGAATACTTATGGTAAGGAGATAAGCTCCTAGACGAGAGGAGTTATGAATTAGGGTTTGGAGGTTAATTATAATCCTAGAAACCCTAATCGGTTGCAATATAAACATAAACCCTAATCATGAGAGGGTTGTAACTTGATTGAGTGATTATCTGTGATACAATTGAATGTAAACATAATAAAATATAAGCTTCTATAAAGGATGAGTTATGGTTTAGGGTTGGTTATTATATATAACCTTGGAAACCCTAATTGGTTGAAAAGAGAAACCCTAACCCTAATCACAAGAGGGAGTGTAACTTGAAATGGCATGATGATAATAATTAGTTGTTACAATAATGAAATCTTAACCATGAAGGAAAATGGATTTATCCAAATGAGGGCGGTAATGGTTATAATCTAGTATAGCTTAATTAAGCCTTATGAGGATTATGGAATAATTGTATCACAAGAAGGATGTGAATAGGTCTGATGACCTGGCAGAGGCATATTTCCTATTAAGGTGATGTGTTACTCAATGATGAGATTAAGGGATCAATATCACATGATGAAATTAATAGGGTAACACAAAGGAGTCCCAACTATTAAAGAATCCTTGGCAATATGATATACCTTTCATACTTGTAACTTGATTGTTGCAATAAGATGTTGTAATGCATTTAAACCCATTACTTGGCAGTATAATCACAAGATTGATGAAGATCAATACCTGGAAGTATAATCACAATATTGATGAAGATCAATACCTAACAATATAATCATAGGATTGATGAAGATCAATACCTGGCAGTATAATCACATGATTGATGAAGATAAATATCTGGTAGTATAATCACAGGATTTATGAAGATCAATAACTGGAAGTATAATCATAGGATTGATGAAGATCAATACATGGCGGTATAATCACAAGATTGATAAAGATCAATACTTGGTAGTATAATCACAGGATTGATAAAGATCAATACATGACAGTATAATCACATGATTGATGAAGGTCAATACATGGCAGTATAATCACAAGATTGATAAAGACCAATACCCGATAGTATATTCACATGATTCACTGATATCATACCATAATAAGAGTTCATGATTGGCTACGGACCATACCCTGATAAGAGTGTGGCTACATTCCATGACTCAATAATACAACCAGGAGTGACTATGGGTCATACTCTGATGAGGGAACGACTATAGGTTGTATCTCTCTAGCATTGAGCCTATATACCTAGACTAGCTAAATTGTAGTTTGACTCATAATGTCACTGCTAATGATCTCGTACTAATTGAGAAAGGAGAGGTTGTCGAGTCTGGTTCTTCCATGGACCTTGTATGGCACTGATGCTACCTCCTTCTGGTTGGTTGGTGCATGAATGGTATACCTCATCTTCTCAAGGCATAAGAGTGATTGTTGAAAGATGTAATCAACCATGTAGCATATTTGCTTAATGATTGAATACAGAAACATTGAAAGAGGCTGCAATTGCTTTTTTATGTCGTAGTTGATAAATGATATATATGTTCTTAATATTCCTTCTAAAAAGATTGAATAACCTATTTGTTACACCCCGATCTCACAATTACCATTAATCATGAGATTAGGGCATAAATTGAGGATTTGACGTAATACAAAGATCACCCTTAACTTTTTCTTCTTTTTCAAACTTTTTTTCGCATTGAACCACATAAACTAACTTTACAAGGGAATCTAAACATTGATTTCTCTAATCCGATTTCAACAGTAAAAATGCATGTATGAACATTCATTATGTTTCTCATACTTTTAAGTACATAAGACTTGCTGATTTGCATATATTGTTAAAAGAGGAATAATGGTATACATCATCATTTACAACTCTCTCTTATTTCTTTACAAGGACCTAGAGTGACAAGGACCGACTGAACTTAACTATACTCAGACTTAACACTTGTGGCAGATCTACTATGATGCAATTCAGTCCCCACAGTTTCCCTAAAAAATTTGAGTAGAGGTGTTATAACCCCATTTTTCTAAAACCATGTAATAAAATTTGTAAATATCCTTTTAAAAGATAAATGGAATCAATGGTTGATGTAATGGTTTGATTTGAATGATTTTCGTGCATAATAGCTTTATTTGTCTTCTTAATGGGCTTTATTGGCTATTGAGCCCAATTGAGAGAAAAAGAAAAAGAAAAGAGAAAGGAATTCAATTGGATAAAGGAATACATAAGAAAATAGATAAAAGAAGAATAAAGGGTTAAGGAATATTTCAAAAAAATGGAATTTCGAAATATTAAGGTTCCTTGAGGTTCAAGGAACTTAGGATAATAATATAATGGCAAGGGAAAGAGAAATATGTGGAATATATAAATAATTAAGTATTAACTAACAACTGAAGAAAAGGACCCGTTTTCTTTAGATAATGATCCCAATTTTGGCATGATGGGGATAAAATAATTAATGAGGTTCCCTTAAAATTTGAGTTAAAAAGGATTTATGAACTGGGAGTTATGGCTTTTCAAATTATCCTAAAAATTGGATTTATTTTGGAATTAGGAAATCTTTTCCTTTTATTTGGTTGAGCGCGAAGAACGAGGGTCATTGGATCTTGATCCAACAGGCACCGCTCATCGTCAAAGTCCCAGTGGAACTCAGTCTCAGGCTATTTACAGGGGGACTTTCCCCTTCGTTTTCCTCTCAATCCAGTGGAAGTGTGATCATGGAAATAACTTCATTGAGTCTGGGAGAGGATCCTGAACCCTCTCAACCCCAGTTTGTTGGTCTCTGGAAGCATCCACGTGAGTCACCCAATTAGGCCAAGATCTAGGGCGGTGGCAGGTTGGAAGAACCATAAAGGTGCCTCCACATCCTATATATACCCCTACCTTGAGTCCTCACACCCTCGTGATCCTTGACGGCCACCTCCCAAGCCCCAGATCTCCCTATCTCTATTGATATCTCTCTGGCGAGAGAACCACCGCGGCGCCGCCGCATTATCAAGAGAAGAACAGGAGGAGGAAGAGAAGCAGTGGCCGTCAGATAGCGGACCACTGTGATCCCACGCAAAGTCTAACGGTTCTAATAGCGGCCAACTAAGTTAGATCACTCGTGACATTGAGCGATGGATTAGAAGGGCGGACTAGTGAATGAGCGATAGGGCGGCCATCAAATTTTGGTAATTAGCTCTCTCTGCTCAAATAATCCTGAAAAGGCTTTTCCCTTGTGAAATTCATAGAAATAGCTAGGAATCTCCAATGAGAAAAGTTTATACATGAAAGTTGCTTAGAAAAATATGAGGAACAATATAAAAATGGTTTGATGACCTGATTCTATATCTTTTTACAAAAGTACATTAATTTGGTAGAAAAAGGTATTAAAAGTTAATTAGAAACCCTAATTGAATATAAAGGATGAATCTTTGTGGTTTAATAGATTAATTTGAAGAGTATTAACTTGATCTATATTAAAATAGAGTTTTCATCTGTTTTGCATGCAAAGTTGACTAATTTAGGGTTTTGATCAATAAATAAAGGATAATACATATATAAACCCTAATCTAGGGTGAAAAGGGAGAAAAACCATGTTTATTTTGGATTAAGGAAATAAGTTACTAAATAATGTTCCTAAGTCTAGTAGGAGTATTAAAATGAGAAATTTAAAGGTTTTATGTAGTTTTGTTGAATTAGGGTTCATAACACTAAAAGTGGAGGCAAAACCCTAATTTCAAAGGAAACTCTAAAATTGGAATAGAAATCCTAAGGAATAAGATGAAGTTGGATAAATTTTGATAAAAGGAAGTTTGTATGTTTATTTTAGGATTTCTTTGCATTTTTGCTTGCTTGATTGGGTTTTCTCTACATAGTTGATTCTGTCTCCAAATCTGTAGTTAGTGGTATGTGGATACATTTATGAATAATAGCTTTAGTTTCACGGTGATTCCCGAACGTTTTTATTGGTTGCCTGAAAATAACTGCTTGGATAACTTTTATTTCATGCAACTATAAAGTGACTATGATTATCACCATAAGTATGTGTACATGACTGGCCCAGATCCTGGTCCTCCTATGTGGCTTTGCTAATGATGAAAAGGGTAATATGGTAAAGGGTCTACCTATTAAGTGAGACCATCAGGTTATCAAGAGTTAGGGATTAGGCCACCTATGGGTAGTGCCATGTGACTCTTTAGCACACCAGGAGTTAGGGATTGGCTTCCTATGGGTAGTGTCATGCGACTCAACCCTAGATATTGATCTACCTGTTAGGTAGGATCATGCAGGGTTTAATGGGGATCTACCATAAGGAAGGTAGAATCCAGGTCCACTGCAGGGACAGCGCAGAGGCTAGGGTATGTATGGATTGAGCAGTAATGTTTAAACCGTAAATTTGTTTGTTAAATTGTAATTGACTGCAATATGTTGATATTAATTGCATGATTATTGTTTCCCCCACATACTAGCTTTATGATGACCGATATTTTGTTTGTTGGCATTTTAGGTACAAACCCAAAAGGACAAATAGTAAATTGGAATATTGTGAATACATGAATTAATGTGCAAGGAGGATTAGTTAGAACAGAATTCATATGTGGATAGAAGTTTAGAAATCCAAGTTTTTAAAAGGTATGAAAATTTTTATTTTATTACAGCTTTTCAGTATAGTCTGGTAGAATTTGATAATTATTATTGATTATTTGTCGAACCTTTGATCCAAAAATTGGAATAACGACTCCGATCTCCTGGTCTCCCTTAATTAGGGGTTACATTTGGTATCAGAGCCTAGGTTCCTCACTTAACCATTAATAATTATTAAATTTTACAAACTCTATAGAACCCAAGGGAGTTATTAGAGGATTATCTGAAAGATAGAGGTGTCTAGAAAAGGATCACGACTGGGGGCTGGCAATATTTCCTCCACACCGCTAGTCAGAATACGAGGACTCCCGGATCTGTGTGACTGCCTAGCCAAAGTCTTAGGGTATGAATCGAAATAAGATACATTTAGGACTCTCTCATCTTATTCATCCCTTCTCATCACACATTCTATTAAGGGTTTTAAGAGTTAGGGTTTTTCTCTCTCTTCCTCACCCTCATGTGGTATGGGTAAGTAAGTTAAGGATTAAGGAATCCTCCATCAAATTAATAAAAGGTATGTAATAAGATGCCATCGACATAAGTATAATTAGCTTAAATGTATAGACTAAAAGGTCTATGTGTATGCTTATGCAGATGTCTCACGTGAAGACAGTGGCTCTCTCGGATGCCACCAGTGGTGGTGGACCTTCACGCCAGGGAAAAGTGTCTTTCGAGAAGAGGAAGAGGAACCATGGTGGAGATTCCTCAAAGAAGAGGAAGAGACCTGAAGAAACCACTCATGGGGTCCCTAACCCTGACCTGATACCCTTCAGCAACCTTGATCAAGAAGAAGACCAAGGGTACGAAGAACAAAATGTGTATGAGGAGGTATCCCAGATGGAAGAGGACCAAGCTGGTGGTCCCAAACCAACCATGATGATCCACACCCCTGATGCTTTGTGGATGGAACAATAGAAGAAGCTGACAGAGGCCATTAGTGCTTTGGCCCTCCGAGACTTAGCTAGAGGTGAGAATGGAAAACCGCTTCTTGTTTGTCCTCGACTGAGAGCCACCATCTTGGACTTCGTCAAGTTGAACATTGAGAAGTTCTGGGGAGAAGATAAATCTGAGGTGGTCGACAAGGCGGAAGCTTGGCTGCTTGCAGTCGAGAATGGATTTTGCATGCTTGAGGTACAACCAAGCAAGAAGGTCCTCTTTGCTGCTCACCTCCTGGAAGGAGCAGCCAAGATATGGTGGGATACTCACATCATAGGCGAGATCTAACGGAGGCCCAAGCAAATGCTAATCGGTTGATCGAGGGTAATAACCCTTAAAGTTTTCTTTTATGTTTTAAGATAAGCATGTAATGGTCTAATGTATGGTGGAAAACAATGTAGGCATGCTTGAAGTCATGGGACACAATGTAAAAGCTTTGTTTGACTTTGGATCTACTAATACTTTCATTTCGAGAAATCTCTCAACTATACTTTGTTTGGATATCAAGGATTTAGGGTATGTCTTAGATGTTACAACCCCGAGTGGTCAGATCTTTACATCTCTTTTGAAAACTCTGGTGATACCTGTGAAATATTGAGATCATGAGTTTCCTACAGACTTTATCCTTCTTGATATGAATGACTTTGATGTGATCATTGGTATGGACTGGCTTTATACTTATAGGGCCAATATTGACTGTAGGGAGAAGAAAGTGATCATTAAGAAACCAGGGCACCCACCTTTTGTCATTAGGGGTAGGAAAGATGCCACCACCGGCCTGTATGTGTCAGCCTTGAAAGCAGAGTGGATGATGAGTAAAGGGTGTTGAGCTTTCCTGGCAGTAGTCACTGAGCCAGAACCCAGGGTGCAACCCTTAGAGGAAATAGAGGTATTCAGGAGCTATGCAGATGTTTTCCTAGATGATCTACCCAAAATTCCTCCTAAAAGAGAGGTAGATTTCTCCATAGAGTTAGCTCCCGAGACAAGCCCTATTTCACAATCACCTTATAGGATGGCCCCTACGGAATTGCTCGAGTTGAAGAAACAACTGCAGGAATTGCTATACAAGGGCTTTATCCGCCCTAGCACATCACCATGGGGAGCACTGATTCTTTTTGTAAAGAAAAAGGATGGTTTGCTCTGAATGTGCATAGACTACTGGATGATCAACCAGGCTACCATTAAGAACAGGTCCCTTTACCCCAGATAGATGACTTGTTTGACCAGTTGAAGTCTTCTTGAGTCTTTTCCAAGATTGACTTGAGATCAGGGTACCACCAATTGAGAGTTAAGACTGAGGACATCCCAAAAATAGCTTTTAGAACATGTTATGGCCACTATGAGCTTGTGGTTATGCCTTTTGGGTTGTCCAATGCACCCAAAGTTTTCATGAACCTTATGAATAGTGTGTTTCAACCCTTCCTTGACTCGTTTATCATAGTGTTCATAGATGACATATTGGTTTATTTAGATGACTTAGATCAACACTGAGACCACCTAAGTAAAGTCATTGATATCTTGAGGAAGTAGAAGTTCTATGGGAAATTCTCCAAATGTGAGTTTTGGATAGACCAAGTCATGTTTCTTGGACACATCATCTCAGAAGGAACGATCGTCGTAGATCCAACTAAAGTGTCGATAGTTTGAGATTGGCCCACACTGAAGAATCCCTCAGAAATTTGTATTTTCTTGGGGTTGGCTGGGTACTATCGGTGCTTCATCAAGGATTTCTCAAAGACCGCCTTGCCTTTGACCATGTTGACTCGAAAGGATGTGAAGTTTGTGTGGTCTGATGTATGTGAGGCTCATTTCCAGGAGCTAAAGGAGAAACTGACCGCTGCACTAGTTTTGACCCTACCATCAGGCAATGAGGGTTTCATGATTTTCACTGATGCATCAAAGATGGGACTTGGCTGTGTGTTGGAATAGAATCGGCATGTGGTTGCATATGCCTCCTGACAACTCAAGCCAAACGAGGTGAATTACCTGATGCATGACTTATAACTTGCTGCTATCATCCATGCATTGAAGATTTGGTGGCATTACTTGTATGGTGCTACTTTTGAGATCCTCACTAACCATAAGAGCCTGAAGTACCTCCTGACACAGAAAGACTTAAACCTACGACAATAAAAATGGATGGAGTACATGAAGGATTACGACTTCACCATTGCTTATCATCCAGGAAAGGCAAATGTCGTAGCAGATGCCTTGAGTCAGAAACAACTCAGGTGTGCAGTTATTTTGTCCAATCAGTGGAAGAGCTTAGAAGAGCTGGTAGACTGGTCTCCTCAACCATTTGATGATTGAGTTCGATTGGCCTACATCTAGATACAGTCAGAATTTTTGGATGAGATTGTAGAAGCAGAGTTGTCCAGTGGGGAACTTGACAAGGTGAAGGGCTTGATGAAGAAGCCACAAACTCGTCTTTCATTGGGAATAGACAGAGGGATCAGATTCGAGAATCATATATGGGTTCCTAATGACTCACCATTGAAGGAACGTATCCTACAAGAGGCTCATGGTTCTAAGTGCATGGTACACCCAGGAACTACTAAGATGTTTAAGGACATGTAGAGGTTTTTCTGGTGGCCAGGAATGAAGAGAGACATTGCAGCATATGTGGCTAGTTGTCTTACGTGCCAAATGGCGAAGGCTGAACACCAACGACCCGGTGGACTTTTTCAGTCTATAGAGATTCCAGAATGGAAATGGGAGCAGATCACCATGGATTTTGTGGTGGGTCTACCTCAGACTAAGAAAGGTCATGATGGTATATGGGTTGTGGTAGATCGCCTTACCAAGTCAGCACACTTCCTTACCCTGAAGACCACTGCCAAGGTGTCAGATTTAGCTGAGCTATATATCAAAGAGATAGTGCATTTACATGGTGTACCCGGTTCCATCATCTCCGATAGAGACCCAAAGTTTACTTCCAAGCTGTGGGAGCAAGTTCAAGAGGAACTTGGTACAAGGTTAAAGTTTAGTACCACATATCACCCCCATACAGATGGTCAGTCAGAAAGGACAATCTAGACCTTGGGGGATCTGCTGAGAACTTGTGTACTCGATTGGGGTGGATCATGGGAGCAGTACCTACCTTTATCTGAGTTTGCCTACAACAACAATTATCAAGCCAGTATTGGGATGCCTCCATATGAAGCTTTATATGGGAGACTGTGTCGGTCACCACTTCACTGGGATGATGTTGGTGAAAGGACATTGTTGAGGTCAGATGAACTCCAAGTGTATGCTGATAAAGTCGCTTTGATCAGGCAAAGGCTAAAGAGAGCCTAAGGTCGATAAAAGTTGTATTCTGATGTGAGGCGGAATGATGTGCATTTCACTGTGGGAGAACATGTTTTTCTGAAAATCTGACCGCTCTGAGCTATAGCTAAGAACAGAGGAAAGTTGAGTCCTCGATATGTGGGTTCGTCTGAAGTGTTAGAACGAATTGGTGAAGCCGCATATCGTTTGGCGTTACCCCCTCAATATAGTATGATGCATGATGTGTTTCACATGTCCAATCTGAAGCGATATGTGCCAGATCCAAGCCATGTGTTGAGCATTGAACCCATTGAGCTTTAAGGGAAGCTAACTTATCCTGAGTTACCTTTATGGATTCTAGATACCAAGGTGAAAGAGCTGAGAAATAAGAATATAGAGATGGTAAGGGTTCTTTGGAAGCACCATGGAGAGGATGGAGCCACATGGGAGCTGAAGACGGACATGGAAAAAACATATCCTAATTTGTTTGTATGATTGTTGAATTTTAAGGGGAAAATTCCTATAAGGAGGGGAGGACGTTATAACCCCATTTTTCTAAAACCATGTAATGAAATTTGTAAATATCCTTTTAAAAGATAAATGGAATCAATTGTTGATGTAATGGTTTGATTTGAATGATATTCATGCATAATAGATTTGTTTGTCTTTTTAATGGGCTTTATTGGCTATTCAGCCTAATTGAGAGAAAAAGAAAAAGAAAAGAGAAAGGAATTCAATTGGATAAAGGAATACATAAGAAAATAGATAAAAGAAGAATAAAGGGATAAGGAATATTTCACAAAAATGGAATTTTGAAATATTAAGGGTCCTTGATGTTCAAGGAACTCAGGATAATAATATAATGGTAAGGGAAAGAGAAAATATGTGGAATATATAAATAATTAAGTATTAACTTATAACTGAAGAAAAGGACCTATTTTCTTTAGATAATGATCCCAATTTTGGGATGATCGGAGATAAAATAATTAATGAGGTTCCCTTAAAATTTGAGTTAAAAAGGAGTTATGAACTAAGAGTTATGGCTTTTTCAAATTATCCTCAAAATTGTATTTATTTTGGGATTAGGAAATCTTTTCCTTTTATTTGGTTGAGCGCGAAGAACGAGGGTCATTGGATCTTGATCCAACAGGCACCACTCATTGTCAAAGTCCCAGTGGAACTCGGTCTCAGGCTGTTTATAGGGGGACTTTCCCCTTTGTTTTCCTCTCAATCCAGTGGATGTGTGATCATGGAAATAACTTCATTGAGTCTGGGAGAGGATCCCAAACCCTCTCAACCCCAGTTTGTTGGTCTCTGGAAGCATCCACGTGAGTCGCCCAATTAGGCTGAGATCTAGGGCAGCGGTAGGTTGGAAGAACCCTAAAGGGGCCTCCACATCCTATATATACACCCCTCCCTCAAGTCCTCACACCCTCGCAATCCTTGACGGCCACCTCCCAAGCCCCAGATCCCTCTCTCTCTCTCTCTATTGATATCTCTCTCGTGAGAGAACTACCGCGGTGTCTCCACATTGTTAAGAGAAGAACAGGAGGAGGAAGAGAAGCAGTGGTCGTCGGATAGCGGACCACTGTGATCCCCCACGAAGATCTGACAATTCTAAGAGCGGCCAGCTAAGTTAAATCACTCACGATGTAGAGTGTTGGATTAGAAGGACGGACTACCGGATGAGCGATCGGATGGCCACCAAATATTGGTAATTATCTCTCTCTGCTCAAATAATCCAGAAAAGGCTTTTCCCTTGTGAAATTCATACAAATAGCTAGGAATCTCCAATGCGAAAAGTTTATACATGAAAGTTGCTTAGAAAAATATAAGGAACAATATAAAAATGGTTTGATGACCTGATTCTATATCGTTTTACAAAAGTACATTAATTTGGTAGAAAAAGGTATTAAAAGGTAATTAGAAACCCTAATTGAATATAAAGGATGAATCTTTGTGGTTTAGTAGGTTAATTTGAAGAGTATTAACCTGTTGTATATTAAAATAGAGTTTTAATCCATTTTGCATGTAAAGTTGATTAATTTAGTGTTTTGATCAATAAATGAATGATAATACATATAGAAACCCAAATCTAGGGTGAAAAGGGAGAAAAACCATGTTTATTTCGGATTAAAGAAATAAGTTTCTGAATAATGATCCTAAGTCTGTTAGGAGTACTAAAATGAGAAATTTAAAGGTTTTATGTAGTTTTGTTGAATTAGGGTTCATAATACTAAAAGTGGAGGCAAAACCCTAATTTCAAAGGAAACCCTAAAATTGGAATAGAAATCCTAAGGAATAAGATGAAGTTGGATAAATTTTGATAAAAGGAAGTTTGTATGTTTATTTCAGGATTTCTATGCATTTTTGCTTGCTTGATTGGGTTTTCTCTACATAGTTGATTCTGTCTCCAAATCTGCAGTTACAGGTATGTGGATACGTTTATGAATAATTGTTTTAGTTTCACGGCGATTCCCAAACATTTTTATCAGTTGCTTGAAAATAACTACTTGGATGACTTTTATTTCATGCAACTATAAAGTGACTATGATTATCACCATAAGTATGTATACATGATTGGCCTAGATCCTGGTCCTCCTCTGTGGCTTTGCTAATGATGAAAAGGGTAATCTATTAAAGGGTCTACCTGTTAAGTGAGACCATCATGTTATCAAGAGTTAGGGATTGGGCTACCTATGGGTAGTGCCATGTGACTCTTAAGCACACCCTGAGTTAGGGATTGGGCTACCTATGGGTAGTGCCATGTGACTCAACCCTAGATATTGATCTACCTGTTAGGTAGGATCATGCAGGGTTTAATGGGGATCTACCATGAGGAAGGTAGCATCCAGGTCCACTACAGAGACAACGCAGAGGCTAGGGTATGTATGGATTGAGCAATCATGTTTAAAACTTAAAGTTGTTTGTTAAATTGTAATTGAATGTAATATGTTGATATTAATTACACGATTATTATTTCCCCCACATACCATATTTATGTTGATCGACGTTTTGTTTGTCAGCGTTTTAGGTACAAACCCAAAAGGACAAATAGTAAATTGGCATGTTGTGAATACATGAATTAATGTGCAAGGAGGATTAGTTAGAATAGAATTCAGACATGGATAGAAGTTTAGAAATCCAAGTTTTTAAAAGGTATGCAAAATTTTATTTTATCACAACTTTTCAGTATAATCTGGTAGAATTTGATAATTATTATTGATTACTTGTCGAACCTTTGATCTGGAAATTGGAATAACGGCTCTAACCTCTTGGTCTCCCTTAATTGGGGGTTATCGGAAGGCGGGGCCGTTACAAGAGGGGTGAGCCTACTCGCTCAGTGAATGAGTAAAACAATAATGCAGTCTAAAGTATTGAATCATACTTTTATCATTCTTGGATAATTGAAATAAAACAAGATAGTAATTTCAAATTAAAAGACTAGATATTCAAAAACTTACTAATAACATTGAATCCTACATCATTAGAAATAAACAAGTATGGAAATATAATCGTCACTATATTCAATATTACATTTAAAGAACAACTACTGTGAAACTAAAATCAAATCTTTCTTAACTCTTCTTATTTATAAGAAACTCTTTAAACTTATAATATCATATTTTAACTTATGCCCTGATCATATGCAGTGTACTCTACATATGAAGAATCGTAACGAAATACAATCTCATCGTACAAGACTTAGCTGACACACCCAGGATGCTAAGCCTGACTACATCACTAGTCTGCAACAGGAAAATGGCTCTCTGGCCTCTGCACACCTATGGGGTGTAAAACTGGACTCCTCCTCTAACCTAAGCACACAGGCGGAGAGTCAAGCCACATATTGGCTTTTATGTACTCTCGTGCCACCAGGATCTCTGGTTGATGTTGGACACTACATATTGTATTTTTAAGGAGACTTCCACTAGGGCTTCGTCCCCCGTACCACCTGTTAGTACGTTCTGACCCCCATATAATGGACACTTCCAGGGTTAGCTCATTTCATCCCTACGACACAGACCTCTCATAGGGAATCTATGGTGTTCAGGGCCCCTAAGTCTATTATTATTGTAACTTTGATTATATCTTTCTCTTAGACTGATCTCTTTTAACTCTGTATATTAATGACTACTTAGACTATTGAATTGAAATCACTGATGATACTGAATTGAATGCTTAACATATTGTTTACCCCTTTCTTTGGGTTTCTCCTTACTCATGCACATATAGCACTTCTCATGTATTCAAACATATATCATGTCTACTAATATAAATATTCCCATTCAACATTTCTCACATTTATGCATGGCATCGATAACATACCTATCTAGGGCATGTCATATCTCCACTTGCAATAACATAACAACATATGCATTTCATGACAAGTATTTGAGTTAGAAAATACAAATCTCATAAACAAAGCATATATGCATATAAGATAATATTCAGATAAAATCCCACAATATCACATGAATCATTTCAATCAGCCATTTACTACTAAATTAGATATGTATACTTGTAAAAGCATACTAAATTGGGTTTCCATCCTTCATTACTTGCTATTCACAGGATATGTATTGTGAAAATTAGAAACTCTATTTGTCCATATATCAAATCAAAGAGATCAAACATATAGAATTATATGCACTAGGAACATAAGTAAGATCATATAAACATAAATTCGAATTTCATCTATAATTTTGTTCAAGCACCCGAATAACTTGAAAATTCAGATCTTTAGAAGATTCTCAATAAACTTCTTAATTTTATAGTATTCAAGATACATGGATATATATATCCATGTCATTATATAAACATTTTCAGATCATAGTTGGAACATGAATTGAAGTATTCTATAAACTGAATTCAAGAACAGTTCTTTTCATTTATTGTCATCTAGGGAGAAATCGAGAATATAAATTAAAACCATCTATTTGAGTACAATTGACTAAAATATTCTTTTACCCACTCACCCTAAGCTGTAAAATAGCTTAAAAATGTATCACATGTCTAAAAATCTTGAATCCATATCAAAACCCTAGCAATCGCCACTTTCTTTTTCCTTTCAACTCAAAAATCCTAGAATTGAAGATTAGGAGAGAAAGTGTAACGACCCCATCTCCCGGTAACCCCCAATTAAGGGAGACCGAAAGTTCAGATCCGTTAACCAATAACTCGGATCAAAGGTTCGACAAATAATCAATAACAATTAATAAACTTTACCAACTAAACTGAAAATTGGTATAAAATAAAACTTTGCTTACCTTTTTAAAATTGGGATTTCTAAACTTCTATCCACGAAGATACTAATCTAACTAATCCTCCTGTGCATGTTAATTCTCATTTAATTCTGCATATGCCACTTTACTGTTTGTTCTTTTCTTTTGTACCAAAAATATCGACAAACAAAACGTCGGTCAGCAAGAAGCTGGTATGTGGGGGAAACAATAATCGTGCAACTATGATAACAAAGTAATCAGTCAATTATCAATTAACAGCCAAGATTACGTTTTAAGCCATACTACTCAATCCATACCTATCCACAACTCTGTGATGTCCCTGTAGTGGACTTATATGATACCTCTATAAAGGTAGATCTTTACCCCCATGGTCCTACCTTACAGGTATCCAATACATAGGGTAATAGAGTCGCATGGAACTACCCAAAGGTAGCCCAATATCTAACTCAATGTGACTTGATGGACCTACCTCATTGGTAGCCATGTACTAAGTCATCCAATGACCTGATGGACCTACCTCATCAGTATCTATGCAGTAGGTCAACCATTAAGCCACAGAGGGGGCCAGGATCTGAGCTAGTAGGCACATATCTTATGTGATAGTAATAGCCACATTATAGATGCATGAAATAAAAGCATCCAATAGTTATTTCAAGCCATGAGGGAAACATCGATAAAATCCTCGGAAAACAAGTCAGAATAATCATAAGCGTAACCACATACCTTTGATTGCAGATTTCAAGGCAGAATCAGATATGCATGGGAAACCTAATCAAGCAAGCAATGATATATAGAAATCCTGAAATAAAAGTACCAATTTCCTTTTATTAATATTTATCCAATTTCATCACATTACTTAGGATTTCAATTCCAATTTTAGGGTTTCCTTAGAAATTAGGGTTTTTGCCTCCATTATTAATATTATGATCTCTAATTTATCAAAACGACATAAAACCCTCAATTCCTTTCATTTTAATATACCCAACAGTATTAGGATCATTATTTGGCAATTTACTTTCTTAATCCGAATTATCAAGGTTTTTCTCTTCATTTATCCCCAAATTAGGGTTTCCATATATATTATCCTTTATTTATGGATTACAGCTTTAAATTAGGCAACCTTGCATTCAAAATGGATAAACAAACCACCTTTATCATTAACAGGGTTAATTTTATCAATTTGACCCATTAATTCACCAAAATACATCCTTTATCTTCAATTAGGGTTTCTCATCAACTTTTAATACATTTTACTAGCAAATTAAAGTACTTTTGTAAAACAGAGTAGAACTAGGTTCCCAAAGTATTTTTATCAAATTCCTTGTATTTATCTACATAACTTCCTGACAGGTCACCCATCCCAGTACTACTCCAAGTTGAGCATGCTTAACTATGGAGTTCTTAGTGATGGGCTCCCAGAAAAGGAGGTGCACCTTGGTGATATGGGTAGTCCAATCATTCCTTTTAAGATCATGTTATCTGAGGCCTCAAATCCTGGGATGTTACAATCTCCCCCACTTAGACTCTTGACGTCCTCGTCAAGGCTCAACTATAAGGCCTCATAATCTCTTCCTCATTTTAGTGTAGGCCCACAATGACCCATGGACACCCAGCTCCCGATCACAGAATACCAGTGCAAGGGTGGCTACGTCAACCATGGATAGCCCTTTCCTACATGCCTGGACTGCATGGCTCAAGACTGGCATGCTATGCCCATGTGGGGCCCACCTACTGGAGGGGTTATGGCTTTGATACCAATTGTAATGACCCTGTCTCCCGGTAACCCCCAATTAAGGGAGACCGAAAGGTCAGAGCCGTTAACCAATAACCCGGATCAAAGGTTCAACAAATAATCAATAACAATTAATAAACTTTACCAACTAAACTGAAAACTGGTATAAAATAAAACTTTGCTTACCTTTTTAAAATTGGGATTTCAGAACTTCTATCCATGAAGATACTAATCTAACTAATCCTCATGTGCATGTTAATTCTCATTTAATTCTGCATATGCCACTTTACTATTTGATCTTTTCTTTTGTACCTAAAACGCCAACAAACAAAACATCGGTCAGCAAGAAGCTGGTATGTGGGGGAAACAATAATCGTGCAACTATGATAACAAAGTAATCAATCAATTATCAATTAATAGCCAATATTACATTTTAAGGCATACTACTCAATCCATACCTATCCACAACTTTGTGTTGTCCCTACAGTGGACTTATATGATACCTCTATAAAGGTAGATCTTTACCCCCATGGTCCTACCTTATAGGTAGCCAATACATAGGGTAATAGAGTCGCATGGTACTACCCAAAGGTAGCCCAATATCTAACTCAATGTGACTTGATGGACCTACCTCATTGGTAGCCATGTACTAAGTCATCCAATGACCTGATGGACCTACCTCATCGGTAGCCATGTACTAGGTCAACCATTAAGCCACAGAGGGAACCAGGATCTGAGCTAGTAGGCACATATCTTATGTGATAGTCATAGCCACATTATAGTTGCATGAAATAAAAGCATCCAATAGTTATTTCAAGCCATGAGGGAAACATCGATAAAATCCTCAAAAAATTAGTCAGAATAATCATAAGCGTAACCACATACCTTTGATTGCATATTTCAAGGTAGAATCAGATATGCATGGGAAACCCAATCAAGCAAGCAATGATGAATAGAAATACTGAAATAAAAGTACCAATTTCCTTTTATTAATATTTATCCAATTTCATCACATTACTTAGGATTTCAATTCTAATTTTAGGGTTTCCTTAGGAATTAGGGTTTTTGCCTCCATTATTAATATTATGATCTCTAATTTATCAAAACGACATAAAACCCTCAATTCCTTTCATTTTAATATACCCAACAGTATTAGGATCATTATTTGGCAATTTACTTTCTTAATCTGAATTATCAAGGTTTTTCTCTTCATTTACCCCAAATTAGGGTTTCCATATATATTATCCTTTATTTATGGATTACAACTTTAAATTAGGCAACCTTGCATTCAAAATGGATAAACAAACCACCTTTATCATTAACAGGGTTAATTTTATCAATTTGACCCATTAATTCACCAAAATACATCCTTTATCTTCAATTAGGGTTTCTCATCAACTTTTAATACATTTTACTAGAAAATTAAAGTACTTTTGTAAAACGGAGCAGAACTAGGTTCCCAAAGTATTTTTATCAAATTCCTTGTATTTTTCTACATAACTTTTCGACAGGTCACCCTTCCCAGTATTACTCCAAGCTGAGCACGCTTAACTATGGAGTTCTTAGTGATGGGCTCCCGGAAAAGGAGGTGCACCTTGTTGATATGGGTAGTCCAATCATTCCTTTTAAGATCATGTTATCTGAGGCCTCAAATCCTGGGATGTTACAATCTCCCCCACTTAGACTCTTGACGTCCTCGTCAAGGCTCAACTATAAGGCTTCATAATCTCTTCCCCATTTCAGTGCAGGCCCACAATGGCCCATGGACACCCAGCTCCCGATCACGGAATACCAGTGCAAGGGTGGCTACGTCAACCATGGATAGCCCTTTCCTACATGCCTGGACCGCATGGCTCAAGACTGGCATGATATGCCCATGTGGGCCCCACCTACTGGAGGGGTTATGGCTCTGATACCAATTGTAATGACCCCGTCTCCCGGTAACCCCTAATTAAGGGAGACTGAAAGGTCAGAACCGTTAACCATTAACCCGGATCAAAGGTTCGACAAATAATCAATAACAATTAATAAACTTTACCAACTAAACTAAAAACTAGTATAAAATAAAACTTTTATTTCCTTTTTAAAATTGGGATTTCTAAACTTCTATCCATGAAGATACTAATCTAACTAATCCTCCTGTGCACGTTAATTCTCATTTAATTCCGCATATGCCACTTTACTATTTGTTCTTTTCTTTTGTACCTAAAACGCCAACAAACAAAACATCGGTCAGCAAGAAGCTGGTATGTGGGGGAAACAATAATCGTGCAACTATGATAACAAAGTAATCAGTCAATTATCAATTAATAGCCAATATTACATTTTAAGCCATACTACTCAATCCATACCTATCCACAACTTTGTGTTGTCCCTACAGTGGACTTATATGATACCTCTATAAAGGTAGATCTTTACCCCCATGGTCCTACCTTATAGGTAGCCAATACATAGGGTAATAGAGTTGCATGGTACTACCCAAAGGTAGCCCAATATCTAACTCAATGTGACTTGATGGACCTACCTCATTGGTAGCCATGTACTAAGTCATCCAATGACCTGATGGACCTACCTCATCGGTAGCCATGTACTAGGTCAACCATTAAGCCACAGAGGGGACCAGGATCTGAGCTAGTAGGCACATATCTTATGTGATAGTCATAGCCACATTATAGTTGCATGAAATAAAAGCATCCAATAGTTATTTCAAGCCATGAGGGAAACATCGATAAAATCCTCAAAAAATTAGTCAGAATAATCATAAGCGTAACCACATACCTTTGATTGCATATTTCAAGGTAGAATCAGATATGCATGGGAAACCCAATCAAGCAAGCAATGATGAATAGAAATCCTGAAATAAAAGTACCAATTTCCTTTTATTAATATTTATCCAATTTCATCACATTACTTAGGATTTCAATTCTAATTTTAGGGTTTCCTTAGGAATTAGGGTTTTTGCCTCCATTATTAATATTATGATCTCTAATTTATCAAAACGACATAAAACCCTCAATTCCTTTCATTTTAATATACCCAACAGTATTAGGATCATTATTTGGCAATTTACTTTCTTAATTCGAATTATCAAGGTTTTTCTCTTCATTTACCCCAAATTAGGGTTTCCATATATATTATCCTTTATTTATGGATTACAACTTTAAATTAGGCAACCTTGCATTCAAAATGGATAAACAAACCACCTTTATCATTAACAGGGTTAATTTTATCAATTTGACCCATTAATTCACCAAAATACATCCTTTATCTTCAATTAGGGTTTCTCATCAACTTTTAATACATTTTACTAGAAAATTAAAGTACTTTTGTAAAACGGAGCAGAACTAGGTTCCCAAAGTATTTTTATCAAATTCCTTGTATTTTTCTACATAACTTCTCGACAGGTCACCCTTCCCAGTATTACTCCAAGCTGAGCACACTTAACTATGGAGTTCTTAGTGATGGGCTCCCGGAAAAGGAGGTGCACCTTGTTGATATGGGTAGTCCAATCATTCCTTTTAAGATCATGTTATCCGAGGCCTCAAATCCTGGGATGTTACAATCTCCCCCACTTAGACTCTTGACGTCCTCGTCAAGGCTCAACTATAAGGCTTCATAATCTCTTCCCCATTTCAGTGCAGGCCCACAATGGCCCATGGACACCCAGCTCCCGATCACGGAATACCAGTGCAAGGGTGGCTACGTCAACCATGGATAGCCCTTTCCTACATGCCTGGACCGCATGGCTCAAGACTGGCATGATATGCCCATGTGGGCCCCACCTACTGGAGGGGTTATGGCTCTGATACCAATTGTAATGACCCCGTCTCCCGGTAACCCCTAATTAAGGGAGACTGAAAGGTCAGAACCGTTAACCAATAACCCGGATCAAAGGTTCGACAAATAATCAATAACAATTAATAAACTTTACCAACTAAACTAAAAACTGGTATAAAATAAAACTTTTATTACCTTTTTAAAATTGGGATTTCTAAACTTCTATCCATGAAGATACTAATCTAACTAATCCTCCTGTGCACGTTAATTCTCATTTAATTCCGCATATGCCACTTTACTATTTGTTCTTTTCTTTTGTACCTAAAATGCCAACAAGCAAAACGTCGGTCAGCAAGAAGCTGGTATGTGGGGGAAACAATAATCGTGCAACTATGATAACAAAGTAATCAGTCAATTATCAATTAATAGCCAATATTACGTTTTAAGCCATACTACTCAATCATAACCTATCCACAACTCTGTGTTGTCCCTATAGTGGACTTATATGATACCTCTATAAAGGTAGATCTTTACCCCCATGGTCCTACCTTACAGGTAGCCAATACATAGGGTAATAGAGTCGCATGGTACTACCAAAAGGTAGCCCAATATCTAACTCAATGTGACTTGATGGACCTACCTCATTGGTAGCCATGTACTAAGTCAACCAATGACTTGATGGACCTACCTCATCGGTAGCCATGTACTAGGTCAACCATTAAGCCACAGAGGGGACCAGGATCTGAGCTAGTAGGCACATATTTTATGTGATAGTCATAGCCACATTATAGTTGCATGAAATAAAAGCATCCAATAGTTATTTCAAGCCATGAGAGAAACATCGATAAAATCCTCAGAAAACTAGTCGGAATAATCATAAGTGTAACCACATACCTTTGATTGCAGATTTCAAGGTAGAATCAGATATGCATGGGAAACTAAATCAAGCAAGCAATGATGAATAGAAATCTTGAAATAAAAGTACCAATTTCATTGTAACATCCCAGGATTTGAGGCCTCGGATAACATGATCTTAAAAGGAATGATTGGACTACCCATATCACCAAGGTGCACCTCCTTTTCCGGGAGCCCATCACTAAGAACTCCATAGTTAAGCGTGCTCAGCTTGGAGTAGTACTAGGATGGGTGACTTGTCGGGAAGTTGATCCTGGCATGCGCATGAGTGAGGACAAAGTACGCAGTTAAGGCTAGTGGTGGTCTGTGGGGACAGTCGTCATTCCTGAAACTCTAATAGAGCCTTGGGTAGTGGGCTCGGGCATTACAAATGGTATCAGAGCCATAACCCCTCCAGTAGGTGGGGCCCACATGGGCATGACATCCCAGTCTTGAGCCATGCGGTCCAGGCATGTAGGAAAGGGTTGTCCATGGTTGACATAGCCACCCTTGCACTAGTATTCCGTGATCGGGAGATGGGTGTCCATCGGCCATTGTGGGCCTGCACTAAAATAGGGAAGAGATTATGAGGCCTTATAGTTGAGCCTTGATGAGGACGTCAAGAGTCTAAGTGGGGGAGATTGTAACATCCCAAGATTTGAGGCCTCGGATAACATGATCTTAAAAGAAATGATTGGACTACCCATATCACCAAGGTGCACCTCCTTTTCTGGGAGCCCATCACTAAGAACTCCATAGTTAAGTGTGCTCAGCTTGGAGTAGTACTGGGATGGGTGACCTGTCTGGAAGTTGATCCTGGCATGCGCGTGAGTGAGGACAAAGCGCGCAGTTAAGGCTAGTGGTGGTCTGTGGGGATAGTCGTCATTCCTGAAACTCAACTAGAGCTTTGGGCAGTGGGCACGGGCATTACAGAAAGAGTGAGAAAAGGACTTGATTTGATATGATTTTGAATCCAAATAGGGGAGGGACGAAATCTTGACATCTGAGATAAGATTCACTATTAAACTATATCCAAAGAAGCTAAACTTACATGATTTCATCATTCCTCGGACCGCAAATCCCTAGGTCAGCATCTCCATCACTTTCTCATCTCAAACCCTAACTCTCCCTCTTTCTCTAGGATTTCATTTCTCTGGATTGAATCATGAATTATGAGAGCTCTTTGTGTGTTAGGTTGACCATATAGAGCAATTGAGCTGCTTGGGTCAATTGCACAATGACCCCTCACTATACTTTCTCTTATTTAGCTAAATTTTCTATCATAAAAGTATTACTATAATTTGTCTACTGATAAGGTATAAACGCATCAAAAAATATGAAAATTTTATATGTTGTTTATGATTGAGTGTCAGATCTCCAATTAAAATTTTAGATCATTTGGAGTTACCAATAAATAACTAAAAATAAAACACTAATCTGCTAAAAAGCACTCTGTCAACATTTTGGTCAAAGTATAGTTTGACCGAGAACCACATTCAAAGAACACTCCAATATTCTGAAATTTTTCTCCAATATGCATTATTGAGTTATCCATATCATATCAAAAATTCAATTAAATACAAATTTTTTAGTAAATATGAAAAATCATTTACCACATTGCTATCCTGATCAAATTCCATATTCATGTACTATCAAAACCCTAATTTTTGCCGATTAGGGTTTACATTTCTCAAACCCTAGTTCTTCAAACTAAAATCATAGTTAGAGTTTCATCTTAGGTTTGAAACATCAAAATTGATCTACTGTCATTAATCAAGTCTAAACGATGTTCAATCTGATCAAGCATGTAATCATTCAAGTAAACCCTAGTTTACCAATTAAGAACAAATGTGGTCATTACAATTCTCACCCCCTTAAAAAGTTTTGTCCCCAAAACATAAATATGCAAACAAAGTATATTCAAAGTTTATTTTAAGCTTCTGAAATCTTACATGTCATTACATTCTTGTATTTTATACTTGAATGTAGTTTTCAACGTTAAGTCCTTTTTTTCTTTTCTAATCACAACATGTTAAAACAGTTCTCAATTATGCCAAAATCAATCATAGGACAGAGAGAAACAACCATTTCAATATTTTCATACTCTTGAGGTGTTACCTCAACATTGATAATCTGATCCAACTATCTCAATTCATACGGCTCAATATGTGCTATTGTTATGTATTACCTCTAAGTCACAAAAGTGAGTTCACCATTTGTTTTTAATTTTACTATTGTGCTACTCAAATAGCAAAATAGTCTTGAGTTGGAAGACTAGATTCAACAACAATTGTACAATACTACTCACGACATCCCCATTGCATCATGGATGCATAAGGTGAAGCATTACCATCACATTCCATATTATTCTCAAGTATGAACCCACACATAATTCAAGGTGTAACCATCGGGTTATAACATACTAGGGTTTCAACAATAGTAACAAAGTACTCCATGATTGTATTAGTCATTCAAGGACTATTCATACCCAATTACCATCACTTAGTTATATTAAAGCTAGGTATAACAAGCTATACCTCATTAGGGTTACATATCAATACAATATGGTTATCATCCCTTCTATTCAAATGAGTGAATAGGTAAGACTACCTTATTCAGGGTAACCCTTCATTTCTTCCATCATTATTCAACCCATATCACCATACCACGATTGTACAATATTGAGATGAATTACTGGTATGAATGACTACAACTATCAGACACCTTTAATTAACATATTGCTTGCACATGTACACTGAAATCATACGTAGAACCAATTTACATCCCTTAATATACCTTCAACAAATTATACTTCTAAAAACAAATTCACATATTACTAAAAGCTGTTGTTTTCTCTTATCTCTCTCCTAATTCACTACTACTTACTTTTTGCTACTTATCCTTCTCATTTTAATCATTTAGATTAAGCATTCCTAAAATTGAAATATACATGGTACAAATAGATCATTCATCATTCTTGCTATCACTGTAAGAATTTATCTCATATCGCACTTCACTCATATTGTATTTCTCCTTTTGTTCAAAACACACTTGTTACATTTCAAATTTATATCTTACTCTTTACTCTGAATCATTTCCATATTGTTTATCTACCTTTCAGATTAGCTACCTTTAAACCCTGGATTACTATCAGTTCTAATTTACTTCTCATAGTGCAATTCTCATGATCTTATTTTATAGAGATGCTAGTATTCAAGGTCAAATCACTAGTGACATCCCTTGAACTACTACAACTCTAAACATTCTAGGGTTTGGTCCTTATCAATAGTGTGACGTTATTATGATGTGACTTTACTCCCTTAATTTGAAATTCAAACTTTGGATCTCACAAGTTTTACTAAAGTATTCCTTATCTTATCAACTAAATTTCCTTTCTCTTACTTGACCATTTAGATAGATTACGTTCTCAATTTACCCTTCTAGAGTTTCATCATCATATTGTGTGTCATTATTACATTCACTATATGTTTATACCATGGTGGTTATGCATCATGTATGATTCATTTTCTTATCACTTCATTCCCACATTGCTCTCATTAAGGAAGATATGAAAGAGAATATGATTTTGAGACTTAGAATTCATATCTTCAAACATTCATTAATACATTTCTCATATGTAGGTTTAATTAATTATCAACAAGGATACTTGACTAATTAGCACTTTCTTGAATCTCACAACCTCTTTCTTTTATAATCTATATTACTCCATTATGTTTCAAACCCTTCTTTACTTTCCATAATCCCCTTACCATATACTACTATTCCACATGTCATCTTTAACTTCTAGTTTTCTCTTATGATCATGTTGCTTCTTTTATGTGTATGATCATGTATACTATGTTGCATATATTTCTTTTTATCCTTCTACTAATGTGAAGTTGAAATTCTAAATCAATAATCTCTCTACTAGTATCACCTCATGTTTAATACATTACATATCCTTCATTTTAAATCAAATGACTCATGCATGGGTGAAACATAGTTTCTCTTTCAATCAAGTTTTTCCTTTCTGAATATAGTCTACCTTTGTATGATTTATTCATTTATTTAGCTACACTTTTATTCTTCTTTTAAAAACTAGTTTGTTGTTCTATAGAGACTTAGAATCCAAAGGCAGTAAGGATGAATGTATTAACTTCACAATAAAGGTATACATTCCATGCCCTCAATTATATCATAACCCTCATTCCTTAATCAAGCTCATCATTTCCAACATTTATCTTTGTTTTAACTTAGTTTCTTATCCTAGTCTTATGATTTACATGGTCATCTAATTCTCTTTACTTTAACTCTTTCGAAGACTCTTCACTTATATTTACTTATTGCCTACTTAACTCTTTTCTTCTATTTTCCCTTTGCTTTGGAGTACATAAAAACATTGTACTCAGTTATATAATCCATTCCTCATGATTGAATCTTACTATCTTGTCCCTTACATACTTTTCTCATATCTTTTCCATATTTCATATTTAAAGTTCATATAATACTAATAATTAAACTTAATCTGAACCTTATGTCGTGTTCCTTTATTTCCAATTAAGGGTTTCTCATAAGAGACCCCAAAGTTGGATCCCAGATATCAGTTCCAACTGATTCTTAGCTATTCTAATCTTTCCCATATGTTTCAACATCTTAGTGTATGAACATTCTCACTATGATGTAGGTCTAATCTATCTATAGTCTACTCTTATTATAATTTTCAATAGGAGTCATTAGATCCTAGTAACGCACCTTATCAGCCGGACCAGGCTGAACCTGCAGTCCTGATGCCAAGAGCTACTAAAGATTATACAACTCCTATTAATCTCAAACATGTGGAAAGAATATCCACTTAGGAAAACTCATTTAAACATAACTTCTGCATTACTTGATACAAAGAATATAAACAATAACTGAATCACTTCATGATACACAATAATATAAAAGAACCATACATATTCTACAAACTGATAATATGAATTCATATATATATATATATATATATATATATATATATATATATATATATATATATATATATATATATATATATATATATATATATATATATATAAGAGCATTTCTATTGATCTCTAATCAAATAAGCAATATAAAGCAAGAGTTGTATCACATTATATGTTTAATCTCTTACTCCTTCATTACTTTCTGGTCTCCTAACCCTAAGATTTCTAGGGTTTCTCTCTATACCATCCTTCTTCTACATACTTGGACAGGGCATCCAGAGAAGAATGGATAGAGTAGCTTGATGCTGGTCAATCTAAGCATTCAGATACCGGGCTAGGGTATCTAAATACTCAGACCTCCTAGAGCTAAAGACACATCACTACCTATCTGTCACACTTATAACTCTGACTTTCTATCCTAATGGTCTCTGATGACTCAACCTAAGCTCTGATACCAAGTTGTTACACCTCGATCTCACAATTACCATTAATCATGAGATTAGGGCATAAATTAAGGATTTAACGCAATACAAAGATCACCCTTAACTTTTTCTTCTTTTTCAAACTTTTTTTCCACATTGAACCACATAAACTAACTTTATAAGGGAATCTAAACATTGATTTCTCTAATTTGATTTCAACACTAAAAATGCATGTATGAACATTCATTATGTTTCTCATACTTTTCAGCACATAAGACTTGCTCATTCACATATATAGCTAAAAGAGGAATAATGTTATACATCATCATTTACAACTCTCTCTTATTTCTTTACAAGGACCTAGAGTGACAAAACCGACTGAACTTAACTATACCCAGACTTAACTCTTGTGGCAGATCTACTCTGATGCAATGATATCTTCAGTCCCCACAGTTTCCCTAAAAATTTTGAGTAGACGGGTGAGCCTACTTGATTAGTGAATGAGTAAAACAATAATGCAGTCTAAAGTATTGAATCAGACATTTATCATTCTTAGATAATTGAAATAAAATAAGATAGTAATTTCAAATTAAAAGACTAGATATTCAAAAACTTACTAATAACATTGAAGCCTACATCATTAGAAATAAACAAGTATGGAAATATAATCCTCACTATATTCAATATTACATTTAAAGAACAACCGCTGTGAAACTGAAATCAAATTTTCTTAACTCTTCTTACTTATAAGAAACTCTTTAAACTTATAATATCATATTTTAACTTATGCTCTGATCATATGCAGTGTACTCTACATAAGAATCATAACGAAATATGATCTCACCGTACAAGACTGAGCTGACACACCCAGGATGCTAAGCCTGACTACATCGTTGGTTTGCAATAGGAAAATGGCTCTCTGGCCTCGGCACACCTATGGGCTATAAAACTAGACTCCACCTCTAACCTGAGCACACAGGTGGAGAGTCAAGCCACCTATTGGTTTTTCTGTACTCTAGTGCCACTAGGATCTCTGATTGATGTTGGACACTACATATTGTATTTTTAAGGAGACTTCGACTAGGGCTTCGTCCCCCGTACCCCCTGTTAGTATGTTTTGACCCCCGTATAATGGACACTTCCAGGGTTAGGTCGTTTCATCCCTACAACGCAGACCTCTCATAGGGAATCTACGGTGTTCAGGGTCCCTAAGTCTATTATTACTGTAACTTTGATTATATCTTTCTCTTAGATTGATCTCTTTTAACTCTATATATTAATGACTACTCGTACTATTGAATTGAAATCACTGATGATACTGAGCTAAATGCTTAACATATTGTTTACCCCTTTCTTAGGGTTTCTCCTTACTCATGCACATATAGCACTTCTCATGTATTTAAACATATATCATGTCTACTAATATAAATATTCTCATTCAACATTTCTCACATTTATGCATGGCATCAATAACATACCTATCTAGGGCATGTCATATCTCCACTTGCAATAACATAACAACATATGCATTTAATGACAAGTATTTGAGTTAGAAAATATAAATCTCATAAACAAAGCATATATGCATATAAGATAATATTCACGTAAAATCCCACAATATCACATGAATCATTTCAATCAGCCGTTTACTACTAAATTAGATATGTATACTTATAAAAGCATACTAAATTGAGTTTCCATCCTTGATTACTTGCTATTCACGGGATATGTATTGTGAAAATCAGAAACTCTATTTGTCCATATATCAAATCAAAGAGATCAAACATATAGAATTATATTCACTAGGAACATAAGTAATATCATATAAACAAAAATCCAAATTTCAGCTATAATGTTGTTCAAGCACCCGAATAACTTGAAAATTCAGATCTTCAGAAGAGTCTCAATAAACTTCTTAATTATGTAATATTCACGATACATGGATATCTATATCCATGTCATCATATAAACATTTTCATATCATAGTTGGAACATGAATTGAAGTATTCTATAAAATGAATTCAAGAACAATTATTTTCATTTATTGTCATCTAGGGAGAAATTGAGAATATAAATTAAAACCATCTAATTGAGTACAATTGACTGAAATATTCTTTTACCCACTCACCCTAAGCTATAAAACAACTTAAAAACATATATCATATCTGAAAATCTCGAATCCATATCAAAACCCTAGCAATTGCCACTTTCTTCTTCCTTTCAACTCAAAAACCCTAGAATTGAAGATTAGGAGAGAAAGAGTGAGAAAATGACTTGATTTGATATGATTTCGAATCCAAATAGGGGAGGGATGGAATCTTGACATCTGAGAGAAGATTCACCATGAAACTATATCCAAAGAAGCTAAACTTACATGATTTCATCATTCCTCAGACCGCAAAACCCTAGGTCAGCATCTCCATCACTTTCTCCTCTCAAACCCTAACTCTCCCTGTTTCTCTAGGATTTCATTTCTCCGGATTGAATCACGAATTATGAGAGCTCCTTGTGTGTTAGGTTGACCATATAGAGCAATTGAGCTGCTTGGGTCAATTGCACATTGACCCCTCACTATACTTTCTCTTATTTCAGCTGAATTTTCTGTCATAAAAAATATTACTATAATTCGTCTACTGATAAGGTCTAAACGCATCCAAAAATTATGAAAATTTTACATGTTATGATTGAGTTTCAGATCTCCAGTTAAAATTTTAGATCATTTGGACTTACTAATAAATAACTAAAAATAAAACACTACACTGTTGAAAAGCACTCTGTCAGCATTTTGGTCGATGTATAGTTCGACCGAGAACCACATTCAAAGAACACTCAGACATTCTAAAATTTTTCTCCAATATGCATGATTGAGTTATCCATATCATATCCGACATTCAATTAAATACAAAATTTGTATAAAATATGAAAAATCATTTACCACATTGCTATCCTGATCAAATTCCATATTCATTTACTATCAAAACCCTAATGTTTGTCGATTAGGTTTTACATTTCTCAAACCCTAATTCTTCAAACTAAAATCATAGTTAGAGTTTCTTCTTAGGTTTGAAACATCACAATTGATCTATTGTCATTAATCAAGTCTAAACGATGTTCAATCTGATCAAGCATGTAATCATTCAGGTAAACCCTAGTTTACCAATTAAGCACAAATGTGGTCATTACACTATTGGTCAGTCATAGGTATACGATCTGCTCATTTATGGGGATACCTTGCTAATGTTCAAACTATAATTCGAACTGCTTAGCATAGTTGCTGCTTTATCTTTATCTTTGAATAAAAAATTATATATGTGATAATAATAGTGTTGTTGGGGAGTTATATCTCCCACTGGGTCTTTTTTCTCACCCTGTGGGTTCCACAACTTTTTAGGTGGACGTGTAGGAGGTAGAAGAGATTGTGTAGCTGAGATAGAACTACAATAGGAAGAAGACATATACTTTTGAGGTGGTGTGTTGTAGTTATATCGTGTTGTATATAGAAGTCCTATGTGTCATCCCTGTACTCTCAGGTCCTTGGGGGATAGTTTCATATCCGGTTTTACAACCAATCTGATTTTTTGGCTAAAAGGTTGTTGTTGCTAATGGTTTCCTCATGTACATGATTTTGGTAAAAACAAACTAATATCAGATGAGATAGGGATGTTGTCGAGATAGCACATGTGTGATGTATCATGTTGTATATGACAGGCTTTGGGCCTTTCTATATTAAATTTCCTACTAATGGATCTTTATTAAAAATGATTTTAGTTTTTAGTGATTTTCGGTAATCTGCTGTTAATGGTTGTTTATGCATGGTTTTGTGTGATGGCATTATCAGTTTGATAGCAGTTGTCGCACCTTTTGTTGATGGGCATCTGGTAAGTGATGATGAATCAACCGTCTATCTCAGATCTGATGGTCATGACTAGTATGACACATCAAGGATGTGTGTGGATTTCCTAGCCTATGTCGGGATGATTTGTAGGATTCTAATTAATTAACTTAATTTTATTTTTTACATAAGTTCCTTTTCCTTCTCAAATTTTTGTAGGCCACTATGGGTGTCCTTTTTCTTTGAAATTTGGAGGGTAAAACTAATCCTATCTCCCACTTAGATTAAAAATATGCGATTTTTTTAAATAATCAACATATTCAACATTTTCTCTAAGTCATACATTAATAGAAAATGCAAAGAGGCAAATAAAGTAGCAAACACTCTCCATATTTGTTCATATTTTTTATTTGGCTTTATTAGTCCAATAATTGACTAAAGGATTTATTGTCCACAAATACTTGAGACAAAAACTCATTTTTACATGAAATGAGCCAACATGGGCTTTATTGCGAACAACCACATATGATATACGAACAAAAGTTATGTTACATAAAACCACTTTGTCAAAAAGTAATAATAAAACAAAGGAAGAAAAAATGTATGTCCTTACAAATTGGTTCCTAAAGGGCAACAATAGAGAAAGAGAGACAAACTAACAATTTGAGTTTTGATCAGATGTTGAGGAATAGAAATTGTTATCCACATATGAAGTTATTATACGTATGCACTAACGGAGGCCAACTAGTGGCCTATGTGGTAGTTAGTTTTGACCTTTGTGATACTTTGAAGTTGTGTCTTTTGGTTTATCAAATAACCTCTTTCGGTCTGGTGATGTGTTTTAGTGAACTCGTCCTTACATATTTTAGTGTCTAATTAGATCGTGTTAAAAGATACATTGGTGCACCATTCTTGAAATCTAATATCTTGATATATGCAAATGTTTATAAGTGAAGGTTCCCTTTAATGATGTTTGATAAATTGTAAAAATACTTAGGATGTGTAGTATATCAATTCACAAATAAAAGAATCATGTCAAATTTTAATTTATTGCATGATAGATCATTAGTGCAATGGATAGTCTAAATATGGAATATAAAATATAATAAAGGTGTATCACAACCTAGTTTTACAACTACACATAAGTTCATGTAATGTCATACCTGTGACTTCCTTATCCAAACATATATATACATTGTTGGCACAAAATTCACAATAAATATCCCTTATACAAATCAACATTCACCCCTTAATTTAAAGGAAAATGAAAGGTGTAACTCAACTCATGCCCAATACCCCTGCCCTTGGGGGAGGTGCATCTATGTTGACATGAAAAGTGAGAAGAGAGAGAGAGAGAGAGAGAGAATTGGGAGGAAAAAATAATGGAGAGAGAAAAAGAGAGAAATTTGTTTTGCTTATAACTATCTATCTCTATTGATTTTTGAACGAAATAAAAATTATTATATTATTTTAAAAAATACATTCTCACAAGACTAATGTCAATATATTTTTGAAAAAATAATATTAAATTTTAATGACTATTACATATCGATGATAGTACTGATTTTCTGAGCAACACAATAAATAAAAAATGAGTATTATATTTTTATTCTTTTGGTATGGTACTTATTTTGGATGTTAATGTATTTGAAAATAAGTATTAGAATGAGTGTTGTATTATTTCATGGTGATAGCACTTAATTGCGAGTAGAAAACCCAAAGCTAGACCCTAAGAATGGGTCGTCAGGACAACGACCTCCCTCTCATTGGTTGATGTTACTTAGTTAAGTTGACCTAACGTATGGATATTTTTACACCTTACAGCATCATCACTCGCATCGTACAAATCCCATACCTACCAAGAGCAAGAGCTGACTCCATTGCCCTTCCTTCTCCGTAACTATCTTTGTTGCCTTTTTTATTGCTTGTGCATACACATCGACTTTGCGAACTGTAAACCGATCTTCGTCCCATCAACAAGGTATGTACACATCTTTGAGCAAATTGACCGACAATGGGTTAGCTTTAAATGTCCCACGATGGCCGTTTTATTCAAAGCTACCCTTCCGTACTAGGCAGCAATCTACTGACATATCTAGTTCAACTTTTCAAGTAGTTTTCGACATGTAATTTAACTATGCCGTAATATTGTCACAAAGTATATTTGTGACGGCTAGCCATTTGGTAAGATTATTTTATTTGAAAGGAAATGCAAAAAGGTTGTAAAGTAATCCGCGCAAAGACTCACTATGGTTGACAGGACTTGTGGGTTCTAAAGCAATAACTTTGTACAGATATTCTTACACTGTTGCCATTGTTGGTGGTTGCCTTCGTTGGCAAATCAAACAATGCAGGTTAATAATAAAACAATTTTCAAAAAACTAATAATATTTCTGAATGGCTGCTTTCTTTTTCTCAGCTCACAAATGTGAATTTGCCGATAAAAAAGGGAAGTAGAAAAAGAAGAAAAGAAAAGAATTAGTCAATCAATGGATGTAAAAGACATGGACGGACTGGACAAATTGTCCTGGCTCTCCTCGCACACTGACAAGGCGATCTCAAGGTTGGCGACCACCTCCATCATTGTGGGCCTGTCCTTGGCCTCCAAATTCACACACAGCAACGCCGTGTACGCGACCCGCTCGACGGCCTCCGCCTCACTTGGACCCGGCGCCGGCACTCTTGGGTCAAGCACACGGGAGACCTCCCCTCGCTCGATCCACGCCGACGCGTAGTCGACGACGTTAGTAAGGTCGCCTTCTCGGTCGGCGTCCTTGAAGATGGCACGTTTCCCAGTTAGAACCTCCAGCATGACAACGCCGAAACCGTAGACGTCGCTCTTGATGGTGAGGTAGTGGAGCGCGTAGTACTCCGGGTCCATGTACCCCACCGTCCCGGCCTTCTTGGCTCGGGCGACGACAACCTTCGTCTCCGGCTCGTTTAGGGACAGACCGAAGTCGGACACCTTCGCCGTCCATGTGGCGTCGAGGAGGATGTTGGAGGTCTTGATGTCACGGTGTATGATGGGTGGGACGGCATAGTTGTGCAGGTAGTCGACGCCTCTGGAGGCGTCGAGTAGGACCTTGACCCGCATGCGCCAGGAGTTTAATGGGTTGTCCTTGCCGTGGTGGCTGTCGCGGGTGCCGTTGGATTTTGGGTGGATATGATCGTGGAGTGAACCGTTCTTCATGAACTCGTACACGAGCAGCCTCTCGTCGCCTTCCTCGCAGTACCCGATGAGACCCACAAGGTGCTTGTGGTGAAGCCGTGACAGGAACGAGACCTCGGACTGGAACTCGTTCTCCCTGTCCTGCTGCGCCTGCTCCTGCTCCTTCCCTGCCGGCGGCTGATCCCTTCGCTTAATGGCGACCTCACGTCCGTCGGCCAGCTTTCCCCTGTACACCATCCCAAAGCTCCCGGACCCCACCTTAGTGTCCAGAGCGAAGCACTTGGTCGCCGTGGACAGCTCTTCGAAAGTGAAGATCTTCACGTTCCCTTCCGCGTACTCGTTCGTCGTTGAAGGCCCACTCCGCTGTCGTTTCATGACCACCCGCGACCCTTGCCTTTGTATCCGCAACTTGAACGACTTGTTGGAAGAGCCGGTCGTGGACGATGACTTTGTCCTACTGAAACCCGATCCACTGCGAGGGAAAGAGGACCGTCCATTTGCCGGAGCCGAGACTGCTGGCTGCACGGAGTTGTGCACCTTCTTTTTCCTCTTGCAGACCCCAAAACAGATGCAGTAGACAATGGACAGGAGACCGATGAAACACCCCACGGCTCCAACTATGGCGAAAGCCAAAAAGCCTTTACTCACCCGCTTCTTAGAACTGCCAGTAGGCGGAGGTTGCGGAGACGGAGGCTGCGGGGGAGGGTCAGAATTACAGTTAGAGTCGCAGATCACTTGGTCATCCGTGCCATCGCAGAGCGTACCGGAATCCGGCAACTCGCCACAGGGACACAACGCCTTGCTTCTGCAAACCCCAGGAAGAACCCGTCCGAGCGAGCCGATGGTCTCTACGGGACCCTGCAAGCTCCAGCACAGCACGGAGAAATTAGCCGTAGTGATGCCGCATGTCAGGTCGCCACCGGCCACGATGTGAACGAAAGAGTTGATGCCGGCAGGGGTGTAGGTGCCGGTGCCGGTACGACCTCCCCAGCAGACTACGGTGCCGTTGACCTTACGGGTAGCGCAGGTGTGGATCCTGCCCAAGGCGAGGGCCGAGAACTCGGAGGAAACAGAAGACTCTGGTGCGTCCAACTGGCCGGAATCGTTTCTGCCCACGCACCGCAAAAGCCCTTGGACTGTAATCCCGCAAGCGTGTGAATCCCCTGCTTCGACGGTTCTCATGGACATATTGCCGAACGCCTGCTCGATCTCCTGTCCCTTCCCCGTGCCCCAGCACCGAACATGATCACTCCCGTCGATCCCACACGTGAACCCGTTGCCGGACGTCAAGGACTTGTACTTCCCTGTCACGGATGGTGGGAACCTGCCACCCGACCTCCACCACTGGATGTCGCCGACACCTCGTACCGCAGCAGCAACGTGGTCTTCGCCGACAGTGATGTCCTCTAGAGCGGGTTGGCCAGGGTAGATCCGCCTGGGCCTAGGTGCGGACGAGGCTAGGCCGGGGGTCCAGCAGATGAGCGGCGAAGAGGAGGAGGGTCCTGGGCGGAGACCGCAGAGGAAGTCGCGACCGCCGGAGATGGACGTGAAGCGTGAGGCGCTGGGCTGGAGCGTGTAGGACTCACCCCCGCGGGCGCACCTGACGGTGTGGTTGGAAGAGACGACGGCGCAGATGGTGCCGGTGGAGTGGCTGATGGCGAGGGTCGATGCGGACCCGAGAGCGGTGCAGGGTCTGGAGGAGAAGAAGATCGAGGAGGAAACCACGAAGAGGAAGAACAGTCGAATCGTCATTGATAAGCTGATGCCAGAGGCTGAAGCTTGATTGCAAGGGAAGATGATAGAATCTTCCTCATGCTCCACCCAACCTCTCACTTGCACGGTGGGGATTCGCTTGGCAAAGAGTGGCGACCCACAAAACGGAAGGAAGCAGGGGTGCGGGTGGAGGCGGTAGGGAGAATGGCAGACTGGACCGGAAGCAGGTAGAAGAACACACAGAAAGGGGCGGCGCTTGGCGAAGGTGCTGACTGCTGAGCAGAAGTAGGAAATGTCGGGTGTCGTGGGGGCCAACGATCACCGCGTGGGGAAAGGACCTACTCGGAAGACGAAAAGGTGACACCAGAAGATTCCTCAAAAAAAAGGTGACACCAGAAGAAGCCTGAAAGATGTGCTGAAACGGATGATGCGAGCGTATCATCCATCCTGCGGCCTGCGATCCTTCCACCGCGCCAACGCGGAGAGAGAGAGAGGGACCAGTTTCTATTCTCCGCATTGACCAAAAGAACCGCTGCCTCTTTATCTGGTTGTTTTCCTTTGACTCATCCGCGTTCAAACTTTGGCTTGGACCGAGTAGTACGTTGTATAGTTTTCGTCGTTTTTATTATAAATATGCGACCAGGTCACAAAAGACTTTTGTCATTTGATTGTTTCTTGCCAGGAGACTCGATCTGTGTTTTTAGAGGATTCTTTGCCCTCAATCATTGCTGGACATGATAATACTCTTCATTAAAGAATTTAGTTTTTGAGCTTTGATGTATTTTTCCGGTGTGCACAAAAATGTCATACAAAATGGACGACTTGTGCCCAAGGTATACCTATGATGAATCAGAGTATGGTAACCAACCATTACTCAGGTTAAAGTATATGGTGTGAAGAGGAGGAGCGTTGGGTGATGGGTGCTTAGGAAAACCCTAACACGCGCAACAGCCGGCTTCGCGAGGGAAGAGGATGGAGCATGGATGAAAAGGGGCCGAAGAGAATAGGAGAAGTGACCATGTGTGGATCATCCCCATGTGGGAGGCTGAGTACAAGGGTGGGGCGAGAATGAGGGTAGATGAAGTGGGACTACATTTGCTTTATGATGGAATGAGGAGGAGGCACTCATCTGCAAGTTGTGTTGCAGTTGAAATGTACCGACAACATTAACTCTGCCCCACCCTAAGGTAGATGGTAGACAACCATATATACGGTGGGGGATGAGCTAAATCATTCTGCGACGCTACTACATGAGATCAGATGGCCACATGACGAGTTTCATTCTAGATGAATTGATAGATGCAGTGAACCCTCAAGATGTCGCCTAGTGAACAACATAGGTTTCCCATAGATCTTCCTTGCACTCAAAGTTTCATCCAGTCCTCGAAAGACCTTTTAATACACTATAGTTGTGAATTTAGTGGGGAACAACATTGGATTGTTGACACTTAGTGAGAGGATTCATCTTTGTTGGAGACGTGTTGGAAGATTTTGAGTCACATTAGGATCAAGTGATGCACTGGGATCGATCAAATGTCACATGGTACTTAATTGACTAAAGTTGAGTGCACAATTTCACGTAAACATGAATCTACAAAATTGAGTGTCCTCAAAATTATCATCTGGGATCCAAAATTTAAATATAATAAGTAGAGGAAATTTTTGAACTAACGATGAAAATTTCACCTCAACCAGAGTTATGATTTGGGATATCATTTTTTACATAATTCCAAAGAAACACAACCTAAAACCTTGATTTTGATTATCATATGCCATCTCAACAACCTGTGGCTCTCCTACTCATCCAATTAGAGGCCATGAATCCTGGGTCACATATCTCTCCCCCCATCCTTGGATCGACACATGGTCCACCATGGACCCCAAAATCTAATGACCCCTAGTCATCTTCTACATTGTGTCAAACAAGGTACAACAACCTTGCAATCTCCTTTTCTCTTGACAAATCCAGCAATGCAAATCTCCTTGGTGCAAATTAACAACACCTACCCTTTCCTTTCTCTTCCCTTGTTCCAATTGTTTCTACATCTTCTAGGTTCCCCTTTCCTCCCCTTTATTCTCTTCTTCTTCTCCTTTAGATGCACCGCAGCCACGACATAGGCACCATGGAAGTCCTTGGCTCAAAGAGATCCTACAAGTGGAACAACACTGATGAGTTGCGCTTGACGGTGCATCAGCATGGCACCTTGGGGCCCTAGCCCTTGCAGCTGGGTGGCCTCGAACAGGCTGGCGCTACGGGAAAGACGGTCTGGTGATTGTTTATCTGGGTTGGGACCAATGGCATTTGAATCCTCCCCCTAGCACCATGAAGAGGGTCCCTCTTCGACTACGGATGGCCAAGGGTGTCTGGGATCGACAATAGGCAATGGTGCGCGATGGTTGGAGGTCACAGATCTCTAGTTTTTGCCATCACGTGGCTACACACCTCGGTTGGGGGCTGTCGAGCCTAAGACAGAGACTTGTAGGGTTGTGTGCAAGCAGACCCACTACTGCAAGCCCAGGAAGGGCGGATGATTCCCCTAGTGGTATCATTTTCCCTAGGATGTAAGTTTCAAGTGTCCATATAATAGAAAATTAGACATTTTTTTGGAAAAATGATGTTTAATCACTCCTTGAGCCTTTCTAGACATGCCATATATGATTTTTTATCTATAAAATGTGATCTATCCAATAAAAACTAGTCTTAAAACCTAACTTTATTTGTTAATCCCTGTTTTATCATAGTTGATGCCTTTATGATCTTTTGATTAGTAATTGTTGACATAACAATTATACATCGTCTATAATTTGATGACAAATTAACCATTCCATTCATATGTATCTAACATGTCTATTTGAGATTGATTTCAAGTATTAGGTACATGAAAAGGATCAATTCAAACAAGCCCTGGCTTGATCAAATACAAGTCAAAGTCAATGCAAATACACTTTTGTGGAAAATGCCCTAAACTACTTTGGGTAAATTTTTGTAATCATTTCTATTGATGTTATGACTTGTAATTAGGATGAGAAAAATTAGGAGCACTTAATTCGAATGTTTAAGCACTTTAATGACAATTTTCAAAACACTTCACAAGCAGTCTATTTGGCTGAGTTTCCATCTTAGAAACACAACCAATGCCTAGGATGGATCTTGGAAACTGCCAGGTTTGTTCGAGTTTGTCCCAGGTCAAACTCGATCTACACCCTACACAGAGAAAGTGATTTTAAGCCATCGGTCAATTTTCATCTAGGATAAACTCCATCTATAACTTAAAATTAGTTTGTCAAATAGTGCAACCGGTCGAGTTACCTTTATTGAAACTCAACTGACTACATTGTACAAAGTGTGCAGAAAAAGTATTTCTAGCCATTAGAGTGTCGCAAACATAAAAAATAGAACTGTAGAAACACCTCAAATGACTAAAATTTGTCCCCAATTGCTTCTAGTGGCTAGTAGACACTCCCAACTATAAATAGGGACCCTTAGGCTTCATCCCAAGTTTGCATGCCTTTCTCGTAGCTATAGTTGAGTGTGTTTGTACTCATAGAGCCCCTTTCTCTCTCTTTCTTACTAATCAAAACGTCATTATGAGTGAGATAGACTATGTTTGAGAGAGATACTCCATTGTACTCTTGTAAAGATCTCAAATCTTCCCTTTCCTAACCCCTTTCTCAAGAACAAAGTTGGTGGAAGCTTCTCCAAGGTGAAGGAGAAGGTGAAGGCTTAGCATCCTTGAGAAGAGTGGGTAATTCCTTCAAGACCGGAGAATTTTTGCAAGAGGGAAGCTCCTTGGTGAAGGTTTCCAGCTCATTGCAAAAGAGGGTAAGCCCTTGTAGAGGTTGAAGACTCTTGTTCCAAGGATAGGTAAGGCCTTGTAAGGTTTATTGGCTCCTTTTGGTCCTTAAAAAGGAAGGCTAGGTATCCTTACCCTGGAAAAGGAAGGTTTTATAATAGAATATAAGTATGCAATGGTTGCAAAATCCTAGGATTTGACCTCTCTAGGTAGTGGATGTACATTCTCCTAGTTTGGGGTTTGGAACCACTCTACATAGCTTGTTCTTGACCCCATTCAATCTCTCTCATCCTTGCTATGTATGTTTAGTTACACATCAAATTCCATATTTGCAATCCTATTTCTTGAAGTAATTTGAACGTCTAATGAATTTGGTTTAAGTGTTTTTAGCTCTATTCACCCTGTTACAACCCTAATTTTGGGTTCATTTGCTGAGAAATATAATTTCTCATATTAAATATTTTTGAACAAATAATTGATATAATCTATTTTGAATAAATGGATTTCATTTACAATAGCCTTGTTGTTTGATTTGCGGGCTTTATTGGCTATTGGGCCCAATAACAAGGATATTCGATTTATTAATGAATAAATGAGAATTTGAGATAAGAAAGGTTTGGAAACCTCTAGAAGGAAAATCCAAAGAGGATTTCGTGCCTCTTAGATTCCTTGGGTTCCAAGGAGTCCAAAGTTGCAAAGAAAAGGCAATAAGAAAAGAAAATAGCAATTAAGTTTTGCCTTGTTAATAAAGAAATTGAAAACATTGATGAAAAGGGAAAATATGTGAAAAGAGGTATTTTTGAGTTATCCTTAGTGGGATTTCGTATCCCAATGATTTCTAATGATAAAAGGAATGCCAATGAGGAAAATAAAATAGAAATAAAGAGAAATCCACAAAAGGAAATATTTTAATAAGAAATAAAACAAGATAATGAGAATTATGCATATTGATGCATTTAAGGATAATGGGTATTCCTTAAAAAGGAATTTCGAATTCTTTGAGTTTCTTGGGGTCCAAGGAGCCCCAATAAAGGGGAAAGAAAGAGAAAATACCAAGATAGCAAAATAAGAGCATAATGTGGTATATTATTAATGAATTTTGTGAATTTGGTAAAAAGAAAGTATTTTCCTATTAAATGAAAATAGAATTTCGTGCCATTGGAATAAAGGGCAAGTTTTAAAAGAATGAAGGGAATAATTTTCGAAAATCTTAATATTTAAAGAGAAAGGAATAGAAAATGAATAAAGGAGAGAGAGAAGGTTTTCTTTTCCATGAAGGAATTTGTTTCCTATTGGGAATAGAGCTAAGTTAACTCATAGGTGGTCGTCCTAGGGCATGGATACTCACCCTATTTAAAGGGTAAGGCCTTAGTTTGAGTGCAAGAGAGGGAGAGGGAATCCCACACATCCTTCTTCCATATTCTTTCTATTCTTAAACCCTAGCTATGGGATTTGCGTGATCAGTAGGAAATGAGGCGGCAAGGGTGGTTTGCAATGTCACCTTGATGCCCCAAGGTGCTTTGGAGGTGCATTGCCATCCTGGTCGTGCCCTGGACGAGGCGCAGCAATGGCCGCATGGCTGCAGCACCTGCTGCAGGTCGTGCGACAACCCTACTCGAACCAGCCACTCTGGTCGATTTCTGAGTGGCGCCCCAAGGTCGGAGGGAGGTGGCGGAGCAAGAGAAACAGACTCCGGTGATCTTCTGGGTCCAGAGGAGGGAGAGTAGGTGGCGCAAGCCGCAGTTAGGGCTGCTGCGGCGGTCTGGTCGCGGGAATCCAAGGTTGAAGACGCTCAAAAGGGAGTTGGATGCGTTTGCCCCTCCGCGGGCTGAAGAAGCCACAACTTACGCGGGGGTACGATGGTAAATCGGTTATAATTTCAACCAGCGAGCTCCTTGCATGGGGAGAGGTGACGTGGCGGCTCCTGATTGTCAAAGTAAGTAGATTTTATAAAAATCATATCTCATTAACCGTAGCTCCGATGGAAATGAACAAAATATGAAAATTGATCAGGAGAATGCGTAGAATGCAATAAAAATATATTTGAAGTCTAATTCTGATTGTAATTAGAAAAGTAAGGGAAGTTATTAACTTTAATGTAATGATGACTAAAGAATCCTATTTTGATATGATTAATGTGATTAGTAGGGTTTAAATAATGATTAAAGTTGATATTAGTCTGTTCATGATAAAAAGGAACTTTCGAAAGAAAAAGGATGAACTTTGCATATAATTAGTTAATTTGGAGTTTCATATGCGTGAATATGCTTTAATGGGCCTTGAAACCCTAATGTTGACTAATTTGACTATTAATGGCTTTAATTGATTAATTTCATGATTAAAGATGGGATATTCTGAATCTAAGACTATTTCGAGCATTAAAGTTCCTAGTTTGTGGATAAATACCCTAAATAAAGTAATTAGGGTTTTCTCATGAAAAATGTAGAATTGGTGATTAATAACGTTCATATGAGTAATAGAGTATAATGAATTACACATTGATGATAAATAAGCATAATGATCTTGTCATGGATTAAATGGATAAAAGTGATAGTTTTAATGTAAGATAAGTTTAATGGGTTTAATTGATGGACAATGATGCCTTTAATTCGAAAATAAGGTTAAATGTTGTAAAGGGATAACCTTAATATCTTTTGTGAATAATTAGGGTTTAAAATAGTAAAAGATGAAAGGAAACCCTAATTGCAATAGAAACCCTAAAAATGAAATAGTAACCCTAGGGCTCGAATAGGTCTATTAGACTTGGATGCCATGATCCATGATAGAAAATATTGGATGTTTGTTTCAGGATCTTATTGAATGCTTGCTTGCCTATTGTTGATTGGACTATTCTGTCTCAAATCTGCATGTACAGGTATGTGGTTACGCTTATGAATAACCGCATTAGTTTCCCGCATGGTTGCCGGATGATTGATCGCATTGACTGCAAATTATCAGTTTGGATGTTCATATTTGTAAATTATAAAGTCACTATGATTATCACATTAATAATAGAAGTATGGATTCTCACACCTACATGCCACCCTGATGGATGATACCAAAGGTCAGGCCCAGATGGGTAGAACAATGGACACCTTGAGTGGTGACCCCAGGCACCAAGAAGGTGGCCTATGATATTGCATGACAAGTGGGCACCATGAGTGGTGACCCCCAGGCACCAAACTCGGGAATGAGAAGGTGGCCTTAAGTCATTGGCAAAGGGCACCCTAAGGTGGGTATGCCAGGGTTAGGGAAAAAGCGGTGGAGAATGTCATACTGAAAAGTGTAAATTGGCTTGTTAAATAATTTGATTGTGATATTTAAATTGTTAGTCATATGTGCAAACTTTTGGTTGACCCCACATACCAGTATATTTTGATATACTGACCGACGTTTCGTTTGTCGGCATTTTAGGTATAAATGAAAAGAACAAACAGTAAAGAGGCATATGTGGAATTAAATGAGAAGTAACGTACACCGGAGGATTAGTTAGAGTATCATCTTCACAGATAGAAGTTTAGAAATCCCAGTTTTTCCAAGGTAAGAAAAGTTTTATTTTGTACCAGTTTTCAGTTTAGTTGGTAAAGTTTATTAATTATTACTGATTATTTGTCGAACCTTTGATCCTGTTAATGGGATAACAGCTCTGACCTTCGGGTCTCCCTTAATTGGGGGTTACCGGGAGGCGGGATCATTACAATTGGTATCAGAGCATAGGTTCCTTATTTAATCTTTAATAATTATTAAATTTTACAAATTCCGTAGAACCCAAGGGAGTTATTAGAGGATTACCCGAAAGACAGAGGTGTCTTGAAAAGGATCACGACCGGGGGCTGGCAAGATTTTCCTCCACACCGCTAGTCGGAATACGAGGACTCCCAGATCCGTGTGACTGCCTGGCCAAAGTCTTAGGGTATGAATTGAAATAAGATACCTTTAGGACTCTCTCATCTTGTTCATCCCTTCTCGACTCAAATTCTATTAAGGACCTTAAGGATTAGGGTTTTCTCTCTTTTCCTCACCCTCTTAGGTATGGGTAAGATTGATAAGGATTAAGGAATCCTCCACCCAATTAATAAAAAGCATGTAAATAAGATGTCATGGACATAAGCTTAATAGAGTAAGCGTAAAAGAATAGATACATACTTAGGTCGTTTGACACGAGTTGTCATTGCCCTCAGGATAGACCTGAGGATAGACCTCCTTTGCAGGAGGAGGTGTAGAGAGAGTTAGTTTGGGAGGTGGAGACCTTCATTAAAAGTAGATACCTGGCACATCCTTTGAGGATGATGTTAACCCTAACCCTAAGGGAAGGTTAGAGATAGAGATGACATGATGAGTTAGACCGAGTGTTTGGTTGGACATGCCTTGGGATCGTCATACAAACCATGAGAGGTTGGATAACCTAGTACCTTTTGCGACCCAACCCTGGAGAGGGTCGTGCATGTTTGAACGAAGGGTAACTCCTTCATGGATGAGGGTAGAGAAGAACCTGTAGGGCTGTTGCAAGTAGGATATAACTTGAACCCGGAGTGCGTCAGTAGTGGTGACATTAAACGAAACCCTAGTCAAGGGATCATGATGGATGGCTTATGAGATAAGCATAAGGGGTTATGGATAACCTTTAGTAAACATAAGTTTGAGTATTAGCTTCATTCAGGTAACGGCATGCTTAGGAGCTTGATCCTTCATAAAGACAGGACCTCTTATAGAGAGGTTGGTTGTAGGATTATCTCTAGGGAGAGGGAGCAGAAAGTTGGAAGCCTAAAACCCTGAAATTTGAGAAACAGTGGGAGTCGAGAATGATGCGACCTAAGCGGATGATAATGGTTGCCTCATGCATGATCCCTGGAGGTTGATGTCTTGGTTAGCTTGAGAGTAACCAAACCCTAGAGGGAGGATGGTGCTTCTGGTACCTAAGGTATAAGTGATTACCTACTAGATGTGATAGAGAGTTCTTTAGACCCTGAGGAGGTTAAGGCACCAGTTGTGAGGCTTTATACCTAGTAGTTGTCCAGGAAGAGGAATCAACTCTGAAGTGTTGCTTGAGTAGAAAGATCATGGGAGTACATGACATATCTTGGACATGATGGATTCCTGGTTAAGAGAATGAGTATGCAGTTGGACACCCGGAGGCGAACCTAGGGTTCCTAGGCCTAAGAGGGGAAGCGGTGTACCCAATGCTCATGTTGAGATTTGAGTCTCTATAGTTTCGAGCATGGTACTCTTAATGTGTAGAGGTAAAGGAAAACCCCTTCAGGTAAGGGTATGTTTGATGAACCCCTCATGAATAAGTTGATCTGATGATGAGGAAAGAGAACGAGTGTGACCTAGCATGGTTTCGTAGGTATGCTTGTGCCTTAGTAGTTGTTGGTTTAAGCATGCTCATACGGATGTAAACCCTAAGGATGGTTGTGACATTGCTGTCACAGGTTGTAGTTCCTCCCATCCTGGGAGAGGACCCTTTGGTAGGGTGTGTACCAGTTCTGTCGGTTTTGAGATGACCTAAAGAGGTCTCATAGGATCTTGAGAAGCTAAGTGAAGAGTACATGGTATGAAAATACTATAAGATAATCACAAGTCTATCCTAGGGTCAGGTAGGGATAAGACCGATGAAAGATGGAGTTGCCTAATTCCCTAGTTGCGCATGACCATAGGGTCGGGAGGTAACATCTATCATTGTCCGAGGGCCATGGGTTAGGAGATTGATCACCTTCATGAACTCATGGGACCCAAAGGGCAGATGAGTAGGGCACTCTCTGGTGCATAAGGGAAGAGGGATGACCCCAAAAGTGCCGGCACCCTATAGACCTAGAGGAGATGACTAAGGATTGTGCTTGGACCAAGTAAGTTCGGGACCAGTTTTCCATGGAAGTAATTTTGATATCAGGATGATATGTGGCACGTTTCAACTTAGATTTGAAAGTGTACTGGCGAGGTGGGTTGTACCATCTCTACTCTTGGAACAGGAAGAACTCTATATTTGGACTGCAGCCAAATGCTTATTTCCTCTTGTTATGGGGGTGAGAGATAGGACAGTACGCATGCCATACACCAAGGATAAAAGATAATGCAAGTTGAAACATTGCTACAAGGTATGAGGACAGAGATGATAACATGCCCTTGTGAAGTGAATGGTACATGGATGGTTTACTAACACTAGGAGTATTAAGGAAATCATCTTGTAAGAATGTCTTATCATGAGCTATGTGGAAATTGCAAGTTATGCAAAGTTGAGTTGGATCACCATGAGGATGAGTTTAGAGTTTCTTGATGAAGACCAACTTAGAATTTGACATGAGATGATAAGTATAATACATGGAGATGTATATCATCACATTACCAGACACCTAAAGAGGTGAAATGGTAATGAATGCTCTGGTTGAGATCTGGCTGCCTAATTTAGTTAGAGGCTAGAAGAGGTTGAGGTTGTTTGGCTAACCCTAAGTTTGGAAAGAAGATGTGTTTTGATACGTTGAACAAGTTAATGGTCTTTTGGTTAGCCAGTTTAGTCCTTGATGTAATAAAAGGATGGTAATAAGACCTCAGATACACTTCTTTGGATAGGGAGGTAATAAAGCCCTGATGAAAATAGTTTAGGGTTTCTGAGGTATCGATCTCGAGGAATCATGATTTATAGAAGATCATGGTTTTAAGATCATGATACACCTTGATACTACAAAGATAGTAAGTGATGGTAGCATTCTGGATGCTTAAAACAAAGTTGCATGTAGCATGTGGCCATGCAAGCCAGGAGGTGAAGGACGAACACCATTAACCCAGTGCATGGATATAAAGTATAAAGAGTTCCCGAGAAGGAATGAGAGTTCATCATTATGGATGTTGTGAGTCTCTCCTAGACCAAGAAGGTCAAGACACAATATGGGTTATGGTAGATCGCCTTACCTAGATGACATGAGAAAGGAAGAGTTCTGTCAAGGGACAGATATGGTTGAACTACATATGAAAAGAGATGGTTCGACTACACCATGATGTGAATTCAAAAGTTCTTGATGTGACCTAAAGCTTCCATGAGGTGGAAGTATATACATAAAGAGCTCAGTGTTTGTACAGTTTATCACCCCATACTAATGGACAGTATGATCCGGACTAGTGGGTCTGATGAGAGCATGTGTGCTCATACATAGAGACAATTCCTAAGATGTGATGTTAACCACCATGGCCTTTATCGGGATGCAAGATGTTCCACAAGGAGGTAGTGTCGGTCACCACTTCATTATGACGATGTTGGTGAAGGAGGCCTCACGAAGGTCATAAAAGAACCCCAGGTGTGTGCAGATGACGTCGCTTTGATCGTGCAATGGCTGAGAGAGAGCCCAGTGGTGACATGAGTCACGAGCTGATGCAAAGCAAACTGACATGCAGTTCACTGTGGAGGAATAATGTGAAAATCCGACCCCTCTAAGATACAGCTAATAGAGCTGAATCCCCGATATAGGGATCCATTTGAGATGGATTGGTGGAGATGGTTGTGTTTAGTCTTACCCCTCAGGATAACATGATGTGTGATGTGTTCCATGAGTCCGATCTAGAGCACTATGTGAGGTACCCAAGCCATGTGTTGAGCCCTGAACCTATTCAACTTTTGAGAGGCTGAAATGTCCTGAGTCACCTATGAGGGTACGATATACCAAGGTAAGAAAGAACTCAGATGGAGGAATATGAGATGATGAAGGTTCTTGGAAAGCACCATGGATAGGGTAAAGCCACATAGTAGCCATGATGGACATAAGAATGGATTATCCTGTTTGTTTGCTTGCTTGATGGAATTTTGAGGACAAAATTCTTATAAGAGGGGAAGGATGTTACTACCCTAATTTTGGGTTCATTTGCTGAGAAATATAATTTCTCATATTAAATATTTTTGAACAAATAATTGATATAATCTATTTTGAATAAATGGATTTCATTTACAATAGCCTTGTTGTTTGATTTGCGGGCTTTATTGGCTATTGAGCCCAATAACAAGGATATTCGATTTATTAATGAATAAATGAGAATTTGAGATAAGAAAGGTTTGGAAACCTCTAGAAGGCAAATCCAAAGAGGATTTCGTGCCTCTTAGATTCCTTGGGTTCCAAGGAGTCCAAAGATGCAAAGAAAAGGCAATAAGAAAAGAAAATAGCAATTAAGTATTGCCTTGTTAATAAAGAAATTGAAAACATTGATGAAAAGGGAAAATATGTGAAAAGAGGTATTTTTGAGTTATCCTTAGTGGGATTTCGTATCCCAATGATTTCTAATGATAAAAGGAATGCCAATGAGGAAAATAAAATAGAAATAAAGAGAAATCCACAAAAGGAAATATTTTAATAAGAAATAAAACAAGATAATGAGAATTATGCATATTGATGCATTTAAGGATAATGGGTATTCCTTAAAAAGGAATTTCGAATTCTTTGAGTTTCTTGGGGTCCAAGGAGCCCCAATAAAGGGGAAAGAAAGAGAAAATACCAAGATAGCAAAATAAGAGCATAATGTGGTATATTATTAATGAATTTTGTGAATTTGGTAAAAAGAAAGTATTTTCCTATTAAATGAAAATAGAATTTCGTGCCATTGGAATAAAGGGCAAGTTTTAAAAGAATGAAGGGAATAATTTTCAAAAATCTTAATATTTAAAGAGAAAGGAATAGAAAATGAATAAAGGAGAGAGAGAAGGTTTTCTTTTCCATGAAGGAATTTGTTTCCTATTGGGAATAGAGCTAAGTTAACTCATAGGTGGTCGTCCTAGGGCATGTATACTCACCCTATTTAAAGGGTAAGGCCCTAGTTCGAGTGCAAGAGAGGGAGAGGGAATCCCGCACATCCTTCTTCCATATTCTTTCTATTCTTAAACCCTAGCTATGGGATTTGCGTGATCAGTAGGACATGAGGCGGCAAGGGTGGTTTGCAATGTCACCTTGATGCCCCAAGGTGCTTTGGAGGTGCATTGCCATCCTGGTCGTGCCCTGGATGAGGCGCAGCAATGGCCGCATGGCTGCAACACCTGCTGCAGGTCGTGCGACAACCCTACTCGAACCAGCCACTCTAGTCGAGTTCTGAGTGGCGCCCCAAGGTCGGAGGGAGGTGGCGGAACAAGAGAAACCGACTCCGGTGATCTTCTGGGTCCAGAGGAGGGAGAGTAGGCAGTGCAAGCTGCGGTTAGGGCTGTTGCGGCGGTCTGGTCGCGGGAATCCAAGGTTGAAGACGCTCAAAAGGGAGTTGGATGCGTTTGCCCCTCCGCGGGCTGAAGAAGCCACAACTTACGCGGGGTTACGATGGTAATTCGGTTATAATTTCAACCAGAGAGCTCCTTGCATGGGGAGAGGTGACGTGGCGGCTCCTGATTGGTCAAAGTAAGTAGATTTTATAAAAATCATATCTCATTAACCGTAGCTCCGATGGTAATGAACAAAATATGAAAATTGATCAGGAGAATGCGTAGAATGCAATAAAAATATATTTGAAGTCTAATTCTGATTGTAATTAGAAAAGTAAGGGAAGTTATTAACTTTAATGTAATGATGACTAAAGAATCCTATTTTGATATGATTAATGTGATTAGTAGGGTTTAAATAATGACTAAAGTTGATATTAGTCTGTTAATGATAAAAAGGAACTTTCAAAAGAAAAAGGATGAACTTTGCATATAATTAGTTAATTTGGAGTTTCATATGCGTGAATATGCTTTAATGGGCCTTGAAACCCTAATGTTGACTAATTTGACTATTAATGGCTTTAATTGATTAATTTCATGATTAAAGATGGGATATTCTGAATCTAAGACTATTTCGAGCATTAAAGTTCCTAGTTTGTGGATTAATACCCTAAATAAAGTAATTAGGGTTTTCTCATGAAAAATGTAGAATTGGTGATTAATAACGTTCATATGAGTAATAGAGTATAATGAATTACACATTGATGATAAATAAGCATAATGATCTTATCATGGATTAAATGGATAAAAGTGATAGTTTTAATGTAAGATAAGTTTAATGGGTTTAATTGATGGACAATGATGCCTTTAATTCGAAAATAAGGTTAAATGTTGTAAAGGGATAACCTTAATATCTTTTGTGAATAATTAGGGTTTAAAATAATAAAAGATGAAAGGAAACCCTAATTGCAATAGAAACCCTAAAAATGAAATAGTAACCCTAGGGCTCGAATAGGTCTATTAGACTTGGATGCCATGATCCATGATAGAAAATATTGGATGTTTGTTTCGGGATCTTATTGAATGCTTGCTTGCCTATTGTTGATTGGACTATTCTGTCTCAAATCTGCATGTACATGTATGTGGTTACGCTTATGAATAACCGCATTAGTTTCCCGCGTGGTTGCCGGATGATTGATCGCATTGACTGCAAATTATCAGTTTGGATGTTCATATTTGCAAATTATAAAGTCACTATGATTATCACATTAATAATAGAAGTATGGATTCTCGCACCTACATGCCACCCTGATGGATGATACCAAAGATCAGGCCCAGATGGGTAGACCAATGGACACCTTGAGTGGTGACCCCAGGCACCAAGAAGGTGGCCTATGATATTGCATGACAAGTGGGCACCATGAGTGGTGACCCCCAGGCACCAAGCTCGGGAATGAGAAGGTGGCCTTAAGTCATTGGCAAAGGGCACCCTAAGGTGGGTATGCCAGGGTTAGGGCAAAAGCGGTGGAGAATGTCATACTGAAAAGTTTAAATTGGCTTGTTAAATAATTTGATTGTGATATTTAAATTGTTAGTCATATGTGCAAACTTTTGGTTGACCCCACATACCAATATATTTCGATATACTGACCGACGTTTCGTTTGTCAGCGTTTTAGGTATAAATGAAAAGAACAAACAGTAAAGAGGCATATGTGGAATTAAATGAGAAGTAACGTACACCGGAGGATTAGTTAGAGTATCATCTTCACGGATAGAAGTTTAGAAATCCCAGTTTTTCCAAGGTAAGAAAAGTTTTATTTTGTACCAGTTTTCAGTTTAGTTGGTAAAGTTTATTAATTATTACTGATTATTTGTCGAACCTTTGATCCTGTTAATGGGATAACGGCTCTGACCTTCGGGTCTCCCTTAATTGGGGGTTACCGGGAGGCGGGGTCGTTACACACCCCATCTAGATCCCTTTGATCCAACAAGTGGTATCATAGCCACAATCTTCTATGATAAGATCTCCACAAGATGATAAGGTGGGAAACAACCTTCTAGTTCTCTCAACTTGGAGGGTGGATTCTTCATGATACCTCCAATCTTTGATGGCACAAACTTCCTTTATTGGAAGCGACAAATGCAAGTCCTACTTGTAAGGAATGAGCTATGACATGTGGAAATTAGTCATCCTTCCATACAAGGAGCCAGTAGGAGATGTAGCTACTTGGGATGAATCTACACTCAAGAAGGCACAACTAAATTTGAAGGCCATAAACATCATTTATGCAGCCCTCACTCCTTCTGAGTTGAATCAGATATCTTCTTGGGAAACAACCCGTGAGATATGGAATAAACTTTAAATCAACTATGAAGGGACCAATAAAGCCAAGGAATCTAAGGTCTACACGCTCAAGGGACTTCTTGAAAACTTCAATATGGGAAACAAGGAGAGAGTGGCCGAGATGTGATCAAAGGCTCAACACCATCATAAATGGACTTGCTTCCTTGGGCCAACCCATGGATCAAGGCACCATCAACTCTAAGATCCTTAGGTCTCTTCCTAAGAGGTGGACCTACATTGAAGAAACAAGAAGCCTTGGTGAGATAGCTACTGAAGAGCTCACTGGAAACCTTCTAGCTTATGAGCCAAGACTTAACAAGCAAGAATAAGAAGAAAAGATTGAAGAGAAGGAGTCAAATAAGATGAAGGAAAATGCCTTCAAGGATCAAGTGGAGGCCATTATACTTCAACAACTTACTTGCCCAACTACTCCCTCCTCAAGTGAAGATGAAGTTGCTAGCGATAATGAATCTAACTACTCGAAGGGGAAGCACTTCAAAGGAAATCCCCCCCCCCCCCCTACTTGAGGGTGCTATGAGTGTGACGCCCTGACGTGCCACAAACGACATTACTCAAAACCAAAAGCAAAAACAATCACTAAGCAAGCAAATCACCGAAAAACATAGGAAATAAAAAACCAATATCATTAAAGAACCATAAGCCAAAAACTTAGTATATATGAGTCCAAAAACCTACCACATGTAGGACATAACATATCATATGGTGTTACGTCACTACAAATCAACACTTCTATCATTAACCTATTACACAAGACACTGGTTCCACATATATATACATGTACATCTATCTTAACTATACAACCATGGCACACATGCCAAAACCTCGTATCGATCACATAACCACAAACATCTCAAAACACCCCAAGTACCTAAGTGTACAAGGAAGACTCTAGCACTCTAACACCAAAAGACTAGCAGCACATCCAACCTTATCAGCTACTGTTCTTGCTTATGCTCTTCCTCGGTTGCATGACCTCTACCTCTTCATGCATGGTCACCTAAAATATGTGGAAAACCCACTAGGTGAGACCATACATCCCAACAAGAGACATATCTCTCCGGCAATGCTACTAAACCACATGTAAGCTATGTAGGTAAAAGAGCATACTAGCAAGTTGAGCAGATTCAGCTAAATGATATGTACTCAACAGATTAAGCAGATTAAAGACGACTAGACAACTACCACTGAATAGTATATCAAGTTATATTCTAAAAAGGAATATAAAGAATATGTATAACAGTTGACTTATCTTACCATCTTATAATTCAAGAAATCAGTAAAAAGATAATGCAAGAGTCAACCAATGTGAGACGTATGTCTCCTTAACCACATATACTACACGATTGTATTACATATTTTATTATGCCCCAAGGATTTGAGTCGTACCACCCAAATCCAACTGACCACTGCTAAGTCGAGATCAGCGCCATATAAGGTCCATGGAAGAGCCAGAATCCATGACCTCTCCAAAACCTCTTGGTTAGCACAAGAGAACACTGTAGAGACATATCAATCAACTGTAAGAGAGTGACGTATAGTCAAAAAAAGGATCATCTCACACATGGCCATCCTCATATAAACAACTAGCCCACCTTGGTACAGGTAACATCACTAGAAGAACATGCTCACGCATGACCATTCTTAAAAGAAGGATTGGCTGAAACACATACATCCATATCACCAGGAGAACGGCTCACGCATGTCGATCTCACTCAACCTGAAATTATGGATACAAGGAAAAACTCGACTTGCACCCAACATATTAAAAAAATATGTGCTCTGAGTTAAACTCATTTCACCAATCCAGCAAATAAAGCTAACATTAGAATGGATCTATGGCACAAGGAAAACTACATGATTAGGTTTCAGGTGATTAGTTAGTCAATGAGTGACTTTTAACATCAATCAAGTTACAACATATAAAGCTAAAACAAACTCTACAAGAACAAGGGTGTGTTGCAACTTCAGAAGATATCAGACGTACAAGGTGTGAACTAGTCACACAATCACCACATGATACTCATTACTCTACCATTCACAAGGCATTCACAAAGTCACATATCACCATGGGATGTCAATCCCTTAATCACATCACTTGAGGATATCACCTCTCAATAGGCATCAATTTGTCACCAGATCATAGGACCTATTTCATTAAACCCTGCATATGTCTCATCACATCATACCTCATCAGTGTGCATAAGCACCACACGACATCATATAATCACCACCATAGCAGATACAAGCCATGGAATATGTATCACCTATAAGGTTAGGGGCTTATAAATAGGAGAGAGAAAGAAACACACATTACACAACTCCACATTAGGGTTAGGGCTCCAATCTTAACCAATTAGGGTTTTGTAAATGTACAAGCAATAAGTCCTAGGTGGAACATCTCCCACATTCTTGGAATACTTTAGAGTTAAGTATTATATTTAGGCTTAAGAAAACAACCATCCGCATAGCACCACACATGGCTCATACATGGTTCATTCATTACTCATACAAATGCATTGATGAAATGTTCAAGCATGTGACTCAACCATCCACCACTCATGTATGCCACGACCATCACCATACATGGTGTTACGACTGTGGCCAACCTCCTTCATATCGCGACTGTGACATACTAAAGGAGTGTATCATGTCTTAACCCATAAGAAACTAGGTCACATCCATCTAGAACTAGGGTTCAACCACCCAAGTTAGACCATTTCACGACCTAAAAACAAGGACTCACCTCGACCCACGATAAAAACATATCTTGACCTCAAGACCCAACCATGTCGCGACCAAACAAGGAAGAAGGAAACATCTTGACCAAAACTAGGGTGTGTCTTGACCCTCTAGGGAGAAGGTGTCACAACCATCAAGGATGAGGATGTCGCGACCTCCACTAGGTCAGCTATCTCGACCTGAAACCAACATGCCAAGAGATGTCACAACCCAAGACAAAAACAAGGGATTTTGAGCACTAAGGGTCAAGCCTCTACCAAGACTAAGGACCAACTCCAACCCAAGGTTAACCATGGTCAAAATAGAGGTATCCCATGGCTAAAACAAAAGACCAAACAAGGAAAACCCATCATCACCATGAAGGAAAAACCTCATGCAAAATGGTCATCAAACCCTAAAACAAGCTTCATGAAACCGCCACGAAAAGGAACCTAAATAAGGGATAGGAGCCAAGGTCATCACCACCAAAACTGATATAGAACTTAAAAGAAAAAAGAAACACTTGGTTGTCATGCATGCAACCCAATCCAAGCTCAATAAAGGAAGTAAAACCACCATGCACCACAAACACCAAAATCAGGTACACAGAAATTTAGGGTTTTAGATTACATCCAAACCAAGCATGATCTAAACATCATACAACTTCTAAGGTCTATCACCATATACTAGAATGTTAAGGAAACATTTAGGGAGAGAAAACAATGGAGAGAAAACAACAACATACATGTAAGAAAGGTGCATTAATAGATAAGGTTAAGAGTTATTTAACCTGCCTTAAGGAAGATCACTCCAAAGAAGGCAAGCTCCAAGAACACAATCACCAAGGATAATCAAGCTCCACCAAAAGCTCCACACTTCAGCCACAAGAGCACCTCAAGAAAGAGAAGACACCATGGTCAAAGATCACCCCAGAAAAGAGATCCAAAAATCTTTAGGCCGAGCCAAGAGACAAATGGAGAAAGAAATAAGAAACCCTCCTCACACTTGGGTCTACCTTGTCAAAACATGGTTTATGACCCTTGTGATGAGGAGTTTCTTTCCCAAAATGACCACCAAGGAGGAACCATGGTCTATGGACGAGAAAAGAGGAGAAGGTGGGTTGAAGGTCCAAGGAAAACATCAAAGAGGAAAGATAAACATTCACCAACATTGAAGATGACCAAGGATCACCACGAACTCCACATGCAAGGTGGGATCACCTCCAAAGCACCAAGAACAACTTATTTTTGCTCCACCAAGCTCCAAGGACGAGCACAAGGGAAGGGAGGAAGAATATGACCGAAAAAAGACCACTTGCATGGAGAGAAGAGGGTTTATATAGAAAAGGAGGAGAGAGGGGGGAAGAGATGAGGCATCACCAAGATAGGGCTCCAAAGGGACACTTGTACACTCAAGAAACTAACATGCAACCACTTAAAGCCCACATGCAAGAGATGGTGATACACTCTAGGTTGGATCTTGACCACCTAGACCACCCAACACCTATGTCATGGTCATGACCCACCAAGGGAACCACCCATGGTCGTGACATCACCACCAAGCACTACTAGGCCGTGACACAAAGATCACCACACACAACCTAGGATGAGACACTCCACACCAAGCTATTGTCTTAACCCAAGACCATCTTGGTCATGACCACCACACCTAGGGGAGGTGTCTCGATCGTGACACCCTCCCAACAAGCCCTAGGTCGTGACCTAGGTTGAGACAAACCAACAAGGTTCACATGGTCAAGGCACACCAACCCTAGAAACCCTAATCACCACTAAGGGTGACACCATTCAACCAAGGGTCAAACAAGGCACCCCAAAGCACCACACTCTCTCTCATCGAGACAAGAGAGAGAAGGAACAAATAGAGGTGGAAAACTGTATGAATACCCCCACAAATGGGTAAGTTGCAATTTGCACCAAAACAAGCACACAAAGCACAAACAAAATCCAAACAAGCTCAAACTGGAGACTTAAGCTCTAAGATTATATCAGAGGATTAGAGTAAAGTTTTAAGCACATCATCAAGCCAAGGCAGATAGGGATAACCCAAAACATAGGTCAGGGGTCTTACAAGCCATAAACCCCTAACAAGGATTTCTCCCCCAAAATCCTAAGTGAAAAGAAATAGATACTTCCTCTGCATCTCTTACTCAATCTCCCACGTGGATTCTTCAATGCCATGGTGATGCTACATAACCTTCACAAGCACTATGTCTGTGGAAACACATCCCACTATCACACAAACAGTGAGGTGTTACGCGAGAACGTGCGGAAAACACCATAATCCATAGATTACCAAAAACACGAGTTAATTAAAAACCAATTTCGGAAAGAGGATAAACTAAGAAACTATTACATTCAGATCCACATCCGGCAAGGAAACGGTTATATAAACATTTACAAAATCCGGACACGTGTCCACAGCTTAGGAGGTCGGCTGTCAAGCCATCACATGAGTTCATTACCTATTTATACATACATAACGACCCACATCCGGCCAGCAGAAGGATATACAAATCATTATCATCTATACATCGTGAAACAACGTCAGAACGCCTCCAAGGACATGAGAGTATAGGGATGACTCTAGACTCTACTACAAAACAACCAAAACAACATCATGTCCATCTATTGCCTTCAACTTCTCTTCTTCCTACTCGGCCGCAACCCCGCGACCACCACCACGTCTAGCTCGACCACCTAAAAAGGTTAAAAACCAGCGGGGTGAGACACACAGTCCCAGTGAGAAACATAACTCCCCGCCGAAACCACAAATCTCAGAAAGATAAAGCAACAACAGCAGATTACTGATAAAAGGTACAACAACATCAGTCTATATAGTGACGCTTATTCATACCATCAAGCTTACCAGATGTACGGAAGGCATACCACCAATTATCTCTTTATGGAACATGATTGACAAGATAATATTTATACGATCTTACTACATAACATAAGGAATGTATAAGCAACTGCATGTATAACAAGATTAACTACACAAGCAAGGCCTCAACCAATGTTCCATGTTTTGCCTTAAGCGGTAAATACTATTCGGCTAGATTACATATTATTATTCCCTGAGGAAGTGAGCCGTACCGCTAAAATCCAACCGACGACTACAAAACCCGGAGCCGGTGCCATACAAGGTCAATGGAAGATCCGGACTCCACGACCGCCCACCTCGTGGTTAGTGCACGAGTACAACATAAGCAGGATCACAGTCTCATGCTTAAGTGGCCTCAGCCACAGGGTCGGCTCCCGCAGGCTACCCTCTACCTAGCTCGCCTCGGTACAGGTCTCGACGCTAGTGAAACTGAGCCTATTCACCGTGCTCTGAGCCATGAACGCATTCATGCTCCCATATCACATATCCTGAGCCATGTGCCTATTCACCATGCTCTATACATATCCCGAGTCTACAACCACAGCTGCACTCAAATCCTCACTATTTTAGGCTAGGAGAAACCTCACATATTCAACAATATGCACTCTGGGTTAACCCGCAGGAGAACCCGTTTCACCATCACCAGCTCCTGACGATGATGGATCTATGGCCAGGGCAAACTAAATGATATGTTCCACTGTGATTAGTTAGTATATTTTAAGTGGATTATTGAGGCAATCAAGATGTGACACATGCAAATCATAAAGTTATATTATTATTACCACCATCATGCTATTTTGGGATCTCAATCCCTCATCACAGGAAACCACTGCCTCAACAGGCATTCTCATCACTTGGGATATCAATCCCAGATCATCATCAGATGATAACACCTCAACTGGGCACTTTAGCCAAACTCGGGTCCTCAGACCATAACACATCATGCCTGTTTTCTCATTATCAAGAGTAACCATCAGAACAATGTTACTCAAACGTATTTACCTGATAGCCCTTTACCTAGCTATACATCCGCATGAACCCTGCATGGTTAGTATGCACAATCATCATGGATTAACAGAAAGATCATTTTATTAAACATAGGGTGACATTTGATGATCATATGTCTTATCATTCATGCCTCAACCTATGACCATAGACATAGGTCATATCATCAAGCAAAGCTTCTTATATGCTTACCATTTCCTCAACATCATACAGATAATTCAAGGTAGTTATAAACACTGGTAATGTCTTATCAAGATACTTAGATGTGATCTACTATAACGATTACCATCAAGCACATCAGGATCATCACCTGTGATGGCATGTACAAGATCTAACATATCAGTTTCCATACAAGGAACAAGACCCTCACTATAAGCGCCCACTACCCTCACCAAAGGTAGTATCGGGCAGGGCACTCTCCCCTATCGCCCAACACTCCCACCACATAATGGTCAAGCAACCAACTACATATTGGCCAAGCATAACAACAAGGGTGTCGGGCTACCTTAGGGTGTATCGGGCAACCAAAGCACAATGACCCCCACCAGCATAACGTGCAGCTTGGCCCAAGGGCGTGCCGTGCAACACTGTGTCGTGCAACGACGTGTTACTATCTCGGACCCAGTGTGTCGGACAACACCACTCAACAAGACATAACACCCAAGGATGCAACTCAAATAGGCAGGAAGGAACTTATTGTTCAACCAGCCTATCCATGACCTATCGGCCGACACAAGGCAGGGATTGGTGTGACGCCCATCACAAGGCCAGGCCACAATGCCCCCCCTATCGCTCAAGGTGTAACAACACTAAGAAACCACCTGAGGTAGGCGTGCCGGGAAGGATACTCAACCAGGTGTGACGCCCGACACACAAAAGGTCAAGGATCAGGGTGCATCGCCCAACACAGCCACAACAACATGACGTCCAAGGCTCTAGGTCAAGAGGGGTATCGGGCAATGCTAACCCCAAGCCATAATAGCCAAGATGCAACTCCACAAGGTCGTCACCAACCTCAAGCACAAGGGCACCAAAACCATAATGGATCGAGAAGAAGGCTCACTCTCAACAACCAAGAGAGAGGGGTCCTGCCTAACTTCTTATCACCAATCGGGCAACATAAGGACCAACCCTAACAAAGGTCCACAACCACCACAAAGCTCACCTCTCAAATCCATGGTGAGAGAAGGGTGTTGCTTAAGCCACTAGAATACAAGCTCACCTCTCAACTCAAATGAGAGAGGAATATTGCTCATATCACTAGAGTTTAAGCTCACTTCTTAAGACCAAGGAGGTAGAGGGGTGTTTCTCAATAAGAAACCCTAGAACAAGGTTTGGCCAACAAGAAGCAACTAAGGAAGAAACCAAACTAGCAACATACATAGCTGATATGATCATAAGAAACATACAAGAACATAGATGATGGTAATGTGGTTAGGGTTAGGAGTTATGTAACCCGCCTTAAACAAGCTCCAAGCTCCTAGCTCCAAGCTCCAAGCACCACCAAGGAAGAAGAGCAAGGCACTCTAGGGTTCGGCCACCACTAGAGGAAGAAGGAGACTCCAAGGCAAGGATCGGACACCAAGCTTGCAAAAGAAGAGGGTGTCGTGCACCAAGGGAGAGGGAGACTAAGGAACTAAAGGGATCCTTAGCAAGAGAAAGGGAACACATATATAGGAAAGAATGGAGGAGAAACCAAGGAAATACAAGGCAAGGTGTCGCCCACCTAGGGATACTTGTCCATGTGCAAAGCCACCACTCTAACATGCCCTAACCACATGTCCAAGGCCATTGCCACATGCAAGCTCAAGAACCAAGTGTCCACTAGTGGTGACACAAATGAGGTCAAAGAGGGTCAAAGGGTCAATGGGCGACACACCTCCACACCATGGCTGAAACACACCCTGGGCGACACACCTAGGCCGACACAAGGCTCACTTGCCTGACACAAGGTCCAATCAAGCAAAGGCAAGTCACAACAAGGCCCAACAAGCTCAACCAAGCCCAAGGCAGCTCAAGCAATGAGCCCAACCCTTCCTCTCAACACTAGAGGAAGTAAGGAGAGTGAGGAACACCTCACAAGGTGACAAACTTGCCCACAAACCCTAGACTTGGGTTAATTACAAGTAGCACCTCTAGCTCTCAACAAAGCACCAACAAATCCTAATCACCACTAAAGGTGATTAGCAAGCAACTAAGCACCAGGGTTAAGCAAAGCAAATAGGATAAGCCCTAAACGGAGGTCAGGGTCCTTACAAACTAACCCTCTACAAAGGGATTTCATCCTCAAAATCTGAAGGAAAAAGTGAGGGATACTTCCTCCTCATCTCTTCCTCAAGCTCCCACGTGGCTTCCTCAATGCCACGATGATGCCAAAGAACCTTCACAAGAACCATGTCCTTCCTCTTCGGCTTCTTAACCCTTCTGTCCAGGATCATCACATGACCTTCCTTGAAGGTCACATCTTTATCAAGCTCAACTTCGACTGGCTGTATCACTGTTCCTGTATCCGGACAACTTTTCTTCAGCATACTGACATGGAACACTGGATGTAACATGTGCAACTCTGGTGGCAGCTCTAACTCATAAGCTACCTTGCCAACTCGTGCTATGACCAGGTATGGCCCCATATATCTAGGTGCGAGCTTACCCTTCTGGCCAAACCTTAGCACACCTTTCCACGGCGAGACTTTAAGATACACTTTGTCTCCTTCCTGGAACTCCAAAGGTCATCGTCGATTGTCTGTGTAAGACTTCTGCCTATCCTGCGCCGCTTTCACCTGTTGCTATATCACTCTGATCTTCTCTGTTGTCTGCTGTACTAACTCAGGACCCAGAAGCTGATATTCACCAGACTCACAATGGAGATCTGCACTTCCTGCCATATAAGGCCTCATAAGGAGCCATGTCAATGCTCCACTGATAACTATTGTTGTAGGCAAACTCTATCAAACTGAGATGTATGTCCCAACTGTCTAGGAACTATAAAACACACGCCCGAAGGAGGTCCTCCAAAGTCTGAATATTTCTCTCAGACTGTCCATATGTCTGTGAGTGGAAGGCGGTGTTGAACCTCAACTGTGTTCCCAACGCTTTGTGCAATTGCTCCCAGAAACGACTCGTGAACTGTGGACCTCTGTCGGAAACTATCATTACTGGCACACCATGCAACCACACTATCTCATCTATGTATATGCGAGAAAGCTTCTCGGATGTATACGTTGTCTTTACAGGTATGAAATGGGCAGACTTCATCAATATGTCCACTATCACCCAAATGGAATCATGATTCCTAGTTGTCCTGGGCAGACCAACTACGAAATCCGTGGTTATATGATCCCATTTCCATTGCGGTATCGGCAGGGGTTGTAATGTACCTGCCGGCTTTTGATGCTCAACCTTGACTTGCTGACATACCGCACACCTAGCCACAAACACGACTACATCTTTCTTCAAGCCGGGCCACCAATATAGGTCCTTCAGATTATGATACATCTTGGTGACTCTTGGATGCATAGCATACATCGACATGTGTGCTTCCTCGAGTACTAGATTCCTCAGATCATCAGCATCAGGGACCACCATCCTATCTTGATAGCAAACTAGTCCATCCTCGGACTCATGGAACCCATCACGCTTTTCGCTGCCAAACTCTGACCCGATCAACTACACTGTATCATCTGTTTGCTGTGCATCTTTGATCTGCTATCTCAGCGTAGGCTTGACTTGCATATGTGCTAAAAGTCCAGCTAACAAGGAAACTTCCATCTGCACATTCATCTGTCGCAAGGAAACAAGCATATCACGTCTATGCCATACCAAGTAACTCAACTGTGCCTTCTTTGTAGAAAGAGAAGAAGACTTTCGGCTAAGCGCATCAGCTACCACATTCGCCTTACTGGGATGATACTCGATGGTGCAGTCGTAATCATTGATTATCTCCATCCATCGACGCTGTCGCATGTTCATCTCGTTCTGCAAAAAGATGTACTTTAGATTCTTATGATCTGTGAAGATCTGACATACTTCCCCGTAGAGATAGTGTCTCCAAATATTTAACACATGAACCACTGCTGCCAACTCCAAATCATGAGTTGGATAGTTCTCCTCGTGTTTCTTAAGCTGTCGCGAAGAAAAAGAAACCACATGATCTTCCTGCATCAACACACACCCTAAACCTTTCTTAGATGCATCGCAGAAAACAACATAGCCTTTCCCAGGCTCTGGCAGTACTAGTACTGGAGCACTAGTCAGCTTCTCCTTCAAACTTTGGAAAGCTTGCTGGCAACGATCATCCCAGAGAAAAGGTACATCCTTTCTAGTCAACTTTGTCATTGGAAACGCAATCGCACTGAAGTCCTTTATAAACCTCCGGTAGTATCCTGCCAAGCCCAGGAAACTATGAACTTCTGTCGGCGTCTTCGGCTATTCCCATTCTACAACAGACTCCACCCTCTTCGGGTCCACCTTGACTCCTTCAGTAGATATCACATGACCCAAGAAAGTTACTTCTTCCAACCAGAACTCACACTTACTGAACTTGGCATACAACTGATGTTGGTGAAGAAGAGTCAACGCTAGCTGAAGATGTCGCTCATGCTCTTGCCTGTCCCGACTATAGATCAAGATGTCGTCTATAAAGACTACAAAAAACTGATCTAGGAACGGACGGAACACTCTGTTCATCAAATCCATGAAAGCAGCAGGCGCATTGGTTAGCCCAAACGACATAACCACAAACTCGAAGTGACCATACCTCGTTCTGAAAGCTGACTTTGGTATGTCATCCGCCTTAATCCTCAACTGATGATATCTGGACCGTAGATCAATCTTTCAAAAAACTGTAGCGCCACGTAACTGATCGAACATATCATCTATCCTCGGCAACGGGTACTTGTTCTTGATCGTGACTTTGTTCAACTTCTGGTAATCTATACTTAACCGCATCGATCCATCCTTCTTCTTAACGAACAACACTGGAGCACCCCAAGGCGACGTACTCGGTCAGATGAAACCTGCGGGCTCTGATCTCCAAAACACAAGATAAACATAGCGGAAGCGATCTGATTAATAGCAGAATACGAAAATCACGAGAAATTAAAACTTTTCGGAAATGAGATCTTAAAAACCTGAAACTCCTTTTATAAAAGTAAGATGAACTGTTTACATCTCTGATAAATCACTTCTCGAGTGATTATATACGTCATGATACAAAATCTCAAGATTTCAAAATTCTCAGATCAACAAACTCCTAGGACCTGAGTGTACAGAGACGACATAAGACTATTCTGACTATAAGACTAGACAGCACAGTGTTTCCACCTGAAGTCACTGCTGCTCCTGAATTCACTGCTGTTGCTGCTGTTGCTGCTGTCCACCTGCAGATCGGTTCCTGCGACCTCGACGTCCACCTAAAGGTAGAAATATACGGGGTGAGACAATTTTAAATAATTGTCCCAGCGAGAGTTATAACTCTTCGCCAGAAGCTTTATTATAGCAACCAAGACTAACATAGGCAATAAAAGCTCTAAGGTAATCAGCAGTAGATTGTTATCAATTAGAACATCAACATTTAAGGAATATGAAAAACATGTATACTAAGTAATGTATCATCAACCAATGTATTTCATGGTTCAACCTAAGCAGATATGCTATGCGGTTGATTATGTTTTACAAACATCATTATGCCCTGCGGAGATGAGGTATACCACTCATACTCCAACCGATCACTATTAAGTTGCATCGGTATCATACATAGGTCATCAAAAGAGCCGGATTCTTATGACCTCATCTTCCTCAGTCAGTATGAGGATCAACATGCAGGACATCTAGTGTCTCTGTTACAATAGCTTACCAGGGTATTCTGGTACTTCGCTATTAGATTCATAGTGGCATTCTGTACTCTCTTCGCCATCAAAAGATTTCTTGTTTATCTCTCATCGATGCGGTATAAAAGATTTCCTCGGGAGATTAGTGTTACATCACCCCGACATAAACACATAGTGAAGGATTGATAGAATAAAGATACATCTACATCAATTCCTACACTAGGATGTAAGGAAATTCACATCCATATTGCCCCACATATTCAAAAGTATGTGCTCCAGGAATTCCCTTAGGAAAACCTGTTTCACCATCATTTAATTCCTGACAATGATGGATCTATGATCAGGGCTCTACATGGTATGATTATACTTGATTAGTTAGGTACATTTCAGTATTCTTTTATCATCATACATGTTTTCAAACATTAAGCATTAGCATATCAGCTATGAAGGAAGAATACTAAATGTAACAAGCCTAACTCTCATCAATTGTCATTTCTCAATATTCTCATCACAAGTCATCTCTTAAAGCATGACCTTGATGGTATTCATGGGCCTCACAGCCTATCAATCTCATAAGATGCTATTAACAAGGCATCAAGATATATCACTATTCATAAAGCTAACAACATGCTTTCAATGAATATAGTATCATCATCCATACCTGGATATGATCATTCTTATAAAGAAACCTGCATGGTTAAATCAACTGATAACAGTAAATAACTTATTTAAAGAAGTTGTATCTCCCTACTCATACAAGAGCTAGGTTTCCCTAGTTTTCATCACTTAGGGTTTACTATTCACATTACATGTCTTCACCCTAGAATTAGGGTTTACTATTCACATTACATGTCATCACCCTAGAATTAGGGTTTACTATTCACATTACATGTCATCACCCTAGAATTAGGGTTTACTATTCTCATTACATGTCTTCACCCTAGAATTAGGGTTTACTATTCACATTACATGTCTTCACCCTAGAATTAGGGTTTACTATTCTCATTACATGTCTTCACCCTAGAATTAGGGTTACTATTCATATTACATGTCATCACCCTAGAATTAGGGTTTACTATGATCTCACATAAGTGGATCATACCTAAACTTGTACATTCAAGTATATTGAAGGTATTTTATTTGAGTTTCCATTATAATTGGTACTTTCTCTCTCCTCTAACTAGTAGATAGTGATTACACCACTCTAGATTAGGTTGGGTTAAGTCCTCACAAGTCAACTCATCACTATCATGTGATAAGGGTTTGATTAAAACAAGGTATTACTCAATTGAACCTTTCAAGGGCATTTTGGTAATTTACCCATTGATCATCATCATGGGTCAATTCATTAATCACTTGGTCCCTTAATATCTTGAGTTACCATTATGGTTTAAATAAGATCATCATTGGACCATTTATACCTTCAAGTGATTAAGTATAATCAACCTTGAAAATCTCTAACTGGTTTAGGGTTTGACCTTCAACCTTCAACCCATTTGATTCTTAGATGACCTTGAACTCGTTTAACCTCAAATGAACTAGAACCCATTTGGGCCTTAAACGAGTGTGGACCCTCTTAAGTCTAAACGGGTGTGAACCCAAAGGAGTCCAAACGGGTGTGAACCCGTTTGAGGTCAAACGAGTGTGGACCCGTTTGAGGTCAAACAAGTGTGGACCCTCTTAAGTCTAAACGGGTGTGAACCCAAAGGAGTCTAAACGGGTGTGAACCCATTTGAGGTCAAACGAGTGTGAACCCGTTTGAGGTCAAACGAGTGTGGACCCTCTTAAGTCTAAACGGGTGTGAACCCAAAGGAGTCTAAACGGGTGTGAACCCGTTTGAGGTCAAACGAGTGTGGACCCTCTTAAGTCTAAACGGGTGTGAACCCAAAGGAGTCTAAATGGGTGTGAACCCATTTGAGGTCAAACAAGTGTGGACTCATTTGGGCTTAAACGATTGTGGACTCATTTGGACTCAAACGAGTGTGGACTCGTTTGGTTTCAAACCGCATAAACATAAAAGGTGACACATAGGTTATGATTGAAAAGGATTTCTTAAGTTGAAGCCTTCAATTGGCCCAAGCCATGTTAACCACTTATAAATTGAGTCAAAAAGGATTAGCCTCAACCAATTGGGCACCAATTTGACCTTCAATTGAAAGCCAATTATGGTTAAGTCTAACTCAATTAAGGTTTCCAATCGGCTACTCATCAATTTTCAACAATGTGAATCAAAACAAGGTTGAACCTATCAATTGAACTCCAATTGGGCCCAAACTTGGCTCAAACGGTCTTGAGATCGTTTGGATGATCTCCAAACGGTCTTGAGACCGTTTTCCCAAAGTTTGACCAAAAAGTAAGTTGATTTGATAAGGGTTGAGTCCTAATTAAATTACAAATCAGCACTTTTTCATCAATTTATCAATATCTTGTGATTGGACCCTCAAACCATCACATTTCTTTAAGACTAGACCTTCAAACGGTCTTGGAGTGTCACTAAACGAGTGTGAGATCGTTTGGATGAACCCCCAAATGGGGTTGAACTCGTTTGGGTCCTTCAACCCAACACTCATAAAAAACTATATGAAAATCAGCAAATTTAACCCAATTAGGGTTAGGGTGTTGAAATGCCTTCAACTCTTAATTGGTTAGGAATTAGATCATGATTCTTGGTAGAAATGAAATTCAATATATTATGAACAGGAATCCCAAACGGTCAATGCTTGGTCAACTCCTTAAAACGGGTTGGAACCCGTTTGCCCAAAGATTCAAGTTAATCAGTTTAGAAAACAACACTTAATTCAATTCGATTGCCTAATTGATTAGCCTTCAACCTAGGATTCCTTTGGATTTAACCCCTCAAATTTGGTGGGTCATTAGCCTACATAATTGTGAACAGAAATCCCAAACGGTAAATGCTTGGTCAACACCTTCAAACGGGTTGGAACCCGTTTGGCCAAACCGACCTATTGAACCCGTTTGGATTGAAACGAGTGTGAGATCGTTTGACCTATTGGTCCAAGATCGTTTAGCAAAGTTGGATAAGGACCAACATAGGTATTAACGCCCTTTGTCTTCAACCTTGAAACCAAGGTCTGTTCTTCACAAAAAAGCTTGCAAGGGTGCAAAGAAGGATAGGGAAGAAGAAGAACTAACTATTATTTGCACGAATAAAAGTATGCATAAAAAAGCAAAAGGTTTAGAATTATAAAACCCGCCTTAAGGTCGTTCCTTGAGCTCCAAGATTCCAAGATTCAAGTCTTTAATGGTGTCTTGAGCTCCACAGGTCGGCCAAGGGTTTTTCTCCAAGGAAAGGTTGGGAAAAGATGGCTAGAACGAGAAAGCTAAGTAAGAAAACTAGCAAACCAACCTTGTAACATGATATCCTCCATGAATTTGAGCAAGATGATGATCCAAGATTACCTAGAACTGCTTGGACGTTCTCCTCTTCTCCAGAGCTCTGTCCAAAGTCAATCTAAGCAAGGAAATAAGAAAGGAAGTGAAGGAAACGTTCCTTTACAAACAAAGGAAGGGTGTATATATATCTTGGGGTCTTTTCCAACATAAGGACAACTAGTTTCTCCTTTTCACAACTAGGTCCTTCCTTTCTTTTAGGCACGTCCCTCCTCTTCTTTTCTAAGGTAAAAATCCTTCTAAAACCAAGAACTAAAGGCAAGGAAGGTCAACTTATCACTAAGGTACATATGTACATAAGGGTCTCCTTACTTACATCTTGATGATTTAATTACAAAGGTGTTCCTTATTATATGATTATTCAAAGGAAGTGCCCCCTTCATCATTATTACTATAAATGATGTCAAAAGTCATAAAAGATGTTCTAGATGGTGTATTTTATAAGTTGCACCCCATATTTGGGTAAATTGCACTTTAATCCAAATTAGGGTTTTTAAGCACAAGGATCATTCCACAAGCTGCATCTTGATGCCCAGGCTTGGGAAATCCATCATACCTCATCATATACACTCATAAGATGTCTCATCATCAGAGGAACATCTTAACTTGTGAAGTTTGCAAGTTAAACCCCTTATCTGGGTAATTTGCACATAGGTCTCTGTATTACCAAACAATTCTACAACATTGTTTTAAAAGGACAGAAATGAAAATGTATGTTCCTTAATTACATGCCAAAAGATAATCACAAAGATTTAATTACATATTTAGGCAAAAAACCTAGGGTTAACTCACAACCCAGGTCAGGGATGTTACAAATTATCCACCCCTTACAAGGATTTCGTCCTCAAAATCGATAAAGCATACTAGGAGAAAAGAGCAGGGTATTTCCTTTTCATCTCCTCCTTTAGTTCCCAAGTGGCTTCTTCAACACCACGATGATTCCAGAGAACTTTTACAAGACTTATCTCTTTCTTATTTAGCTTTTTAATTCTGTTATCAAGGATTGACACCGGTCCTTCCTCATAAGTTATATCTTCTTTCAATTCTACTTCCATAGGTTGTAGAACTGACTCGGTATCGGGATGACATTTTCTTAGCATAGAAATATGAAACACAGGGTGTAGTTTTTGTAATTCTGGTGGTAACTCTAGTCTATAGGCTACCTTTCCAACCCATTCAATGATTGGATAAGGCCCTATAAATCTAGGAGCTAACTTCCCTCTCCTTCCAAAGCGAAGGACTCCTTTCCAAGGCGAGACCTTGAGATACACTCTGTCTCCAACCTGGAACTCCAACGGTCTACGACGCTTGTCAGCATAAGATTTTTTCCTATCTTGTGCAGTCTTAAACTGTTGTTGTATTACTTTAATCTTTTCCGTAGTTTGCTGCACAAGATCAGGGCCTAACAATTGATGTTCACCAATCTCATACCAGCATAAGGGTGATTTACAACGTCTGCCATATAAGGCTTCATAAGGTGTCATATTAATACTATGTTGATAGCTATTGCTATAGGCAAACTCTATCAAGCTTAGGTGCAGATCCCAACTTCCTGTGAACTGGAGAACACATGCTCTCAACAGATCTTCTAAGGTCTGTATAGTCCTTTCTGACTGTCCATCCGTCTGTGGATGAAAGGCTGTACTAAACCTTAACTGGGTGCCTAGTGCCCTATGTTGCTGTTCCCAAAAATGACTTGTGAACTGAGGACCTCTGTCAGAAACTATGGTGATAGGAACTCCATGCAAACGCACTATCTCTTGAACATATAACTGGGATAACCTTTCAGCAGAATAGGTTGTTTTTACAGGTAAGAAATGTGATGTCTTAGTCAACCTATCAACAATTACCCAAATGGAATCATGTCCTTTGTTTGTTCTAGGTAGACCAACAACAAAGTCCATGGTTACATGATCCCACTTCCACTGTGGTATGGGTAAAGGTTGCATTGTTCCTGCAGGCTTCTGGTGTTCAGCTTTAACTTGCTGACACACTGGACACCTCAGAACAAACTCAGCTACGTCTTCATCCCAGGACACCAATACATATCTTTCAAGTTTCGATACATCTTGGTGCTTCCTGGATGCATAGCATACATTGAAGAATGAGCTTCTTCCAGGACTAACTTCCTCAGGGTATCTACATCTGGTACTACCATCCTCCCATGATAGCATGCCACTTGATCATCTGATTCATGAAAACCTTCTCGCTTCTCATCACCATACTCAGATCTGATCTGCTGAACTGCAACATCAACTTGCTGTGCCTCCTTAATCTACTCTCTTAGGGTGGGTTTGATATGCATCTCAGCCAACAACCCGACAATCCATGACACCTTCATCTGTACATTGTCTTGCCTTAAGGAGATTAGCATATCTCTCCTAGGGCATACTAAAGAGTTTAATTGTGCCCTATCAGAGGATGATGTTACTGATTTCCTACTCAAGGCATCTGCAACTACATTGGCCTTTCCTGGATGGTAATCTATTGTGCAATCATAATCCTTGATTAACTCCATCCAGCGACGTTGCCTCAAGTTAAGTTCATGCTGAGAGAAGATATACTTAAGGTTTTTGTGATCTGTGAAAATCTGGAATGTCTCTCCGTAGAGATAATGTCTCCAGATTTTTAGGGCATGAACCACAACAGCTAACTCCAGATTGTGTGCCGGATAATTCTCTTCGTGTTTCTTAAGCTGTCGTGAAACAAAAGAAATCACTTGCTTATCCTGCATCATCACGCATCCGAGTCCATTCTTGGAGGCATCACAGAAAATTATGTATCCTTTTCCTTGCTCAGGTAACACAAGCATAGGTGCACTTGTCAACCTCTCCTTTAACAGCTGAAAAGATTGTTGACACTTATCACTCCAGGTAAAAGGAACATCTTTCCGGGTTAACTTGGTTAATGGTAAGGCTATAGAACTGAAATTCTTAATAAACCTTCGATAATAACCAACTAATCCCAAGAAACTTCGAATCTCCGTTGGTGTCTTCGGTTGTTCCCACTGTAGAATAGATTCTACCTTTGTAGGGTCAACACGAATACCCGAGGCAGATATCACATGTCCAAGAAAAGATACTTCCGGCAACCAGAACTCACACTTGCTAAACTTAGCATATAGCTTATGTTTTCTTAGCAGAGTTAGAGCCTGTCGGAGATGCTGTACATGCTGCTGAGCATCCTTACTATAAATCAGAATGTCATCTATGAAGACGACAACACACTGATCAAGGAAAGATCGAAAAACTCTATTCATGAGTTCCATGAATGCAGCCGGTGCATTGGTTAGTCCAAACGACATAACCGTGAACTCATAGTGACCATATCGTGTCCTAAAGGCAGACTTGGATATGTCACTATCCTTAATACGGAGTTGATGATATCCAGACCTCAAGTCTATTTTTGAGAAGACTGTTGCACCACGCAACTGGTCAAAAAGATCATCAATCCTCGGCAACGGGTACTTATTCTTTATTGTTACTTTATTTAATTGTCTTTAATCAATGCACAACCACATTGGCCCGTCTTTCTTTTTAACAAACAAAACTGGAGCACCCCAGGGTGAAGTGCTCGGTCAGATGAAACCCTTCTCAAGCAACTCTTGAAGCTGCTTCTTGAGTTCTGCCATCTCAGCAGGCGCCATCCTATATGGAGTCTGGGCTATAAGTTGTGTATCTGGAATCAAATTGATTTCAAAATCAATTTCCCGAGGCGGTGGCACACCTGGAAGTTCTTCAGGAAATAAGTCTTCAAATTCCCTGACTACATGAACTTCAGTAGGGTTAGGACACTCCATGGTAGTATCTACCACATGGGCCAAGAATGCATAACATTCTTGTCTCATCAACTTATCAGCAACCATCGCTGACACAAGATAGGTGGGTAGAATCTTTCTCTCTCCTTGAAAGATCCATGTGTTGCTTTCATCAGCAAACACATCCTGCTTGGATTCACAATCCAAGACAACCCTATACCTTTCCAAGGTATCCATCCCAAGAATTATATCAAATCCTTGCATATCAAGTGGTATAAGGTCCACTTGAATGCGATGATCAGAAAAGAAGAGGATGCAGGGAGAACATACCTCTTGCAAAACAGCAGATCCTCTCAACAGAGTTTCAAGCAACAAGCTATCAGCCCTATGTCTAACTGTTATATTGTAGTTACGAATCACTCTCCGAGTAACAAAGGAGTGCGTAGCACCCGGGTCAATCAGAACAAATACAACGCAGGATTTAGACATATCAGAATATAAAAGTTCCATCTGACCTGCCACTACCCGTGGATTGACCACTGCATCTGGTGGGTTCATAGCATAGAACCTTGCTGTCGCCTGGTGTTGAGGTGGTGTTGATGATCCACCTTGAGACGCTTGTCCACGTCCTCGAGCTGCTCCTTGAGATTGCCTTCTCTGTGATCCCTGTTGACTCTGTCTCTGGGGATGTGTCACACTAACAGGCCTAGACCTGTAGTCCTTCATCAAATGTCCCACCTTCCCACAGTTGTAACAGCTCCTCCCCAGTTGTTGTGGTCTGGGTGGTCCTGTAACTGACATTGATGCTGAACTGTGAGTCTCTTGTAGTGGTAGGCTTCGTCCCCTGCCTCTACTCGGTGTCCACTGTGTCTGAGCACTAGTTCTGGGTGGTGGAGATGTAGGTGCAGAGAATCTAGGCTTCTTAAAGTCTCTAGATGAATAACCCTGGAGCTGCAGATATCTTTTATGGGTTTGTCTCTTCTCGACAACGGATTTCTCTATCCTTCAGACTGACTCAACGAAGGTAGCAAACCTCTCCCGATTCTCTAGGGCAGACACGGGAGTAGTCAAGTCGGTGTTTAAACCCTTCTCGAACCTTCTGATTCTTTCTTCTTCTGTGGCAGCCATGTGTGGACAAAACCGCAATAACTCCATAAACTTAGCTTCATACTCGCTAATGTTCATCATGCCTTGCCTCAATATCTCAAACTAAGAGATCTTCTCGTCTAGGAAGGTCTTTGGAAAATATCTATTGATAAATTCCCGACGAAAATCCTCCCACGAGATCTCCACTCCAGGCCTCTTCTGTTCTTCCATGGTCCACCAGTGACCAGCACTTCCCTTGAGAAGATAGATAGCATGTCTAACCTTCTCAACTTCTAGGATGTTGAGGATTCTAAAAGCTTTCTCTAACTCGGTTAACCACAGATCGGCATCTGCAGGATCAGCTGTTCCAAAGTATTCAGTTGCTCCGACACGACGAAGTCACTCGAACGTCTTACCGATACCTTGTCCTTCAGGCTGGGCAGGTGCCCTAGGTGCAGGCATGGGCATCCTGTCGGTGATGTGTGTCATAGCAGTCATAAACTGCCCGAACATAGTTTGAACAGCTGGGTCAAACTGAGGTGGTTCTCTGGGTGGCTCAGGTACAGGTTGCTCTATTTCTAGGTTCCTTGCACCTTCTCGAGGCGCAACAACACTACTTTCAGCCTCGTACTCTTCCTGTGGTCCAGGCATCCTTAATTATCTTCTTCTCCTGAGGAGCAGAAGACTCTATTAGATAAGAAAGAAGTACTAAGGATAGACTTGACACTCTAAGTCCTATGTCTCTGTAGACTCAGCGAACCTAGAGCTCTGATACCACTTAATTGCGGGCTCTGATCTCCAAAACACAAGATAAACATAGCAGAAGCGATTTGATTAACAGAAGAATATGAAAATCATGAGAAATTAAAACTTTTCGGAAACGAGATCTTAAAAACCTAAAACTCCTTTTATAAAAGTAAGATGAACTGTTTACATCTCTGATAAATCACTTCTCGAGTGATTATATACATCATGATACAAAATCTCAAGATTTCAAAATTTTAAGATCAACAAACTCCTAGGACCTGAGTGTACAGAGACGACATAAGACTATTCTGACTATAAGACTAGACAGCACAGTGTTTCCACCTGAAGTCACTGCTGCTCCTGAATTCGCTGCTGTTGCTGCTGTCCACCTGCAGATCGGTTCCTTCAACCTCGACGTCCACCTAAAGGTAGAAATCTACAGGGTGAGACAATTTTAAATAATTGTCCCAGCGAGAGTTATAACTCTTCGCCAGAAGCCTTATTATAGCAACCAAGACTAACATAGGAAATAAAAGCTCTAAGGTAATCAGCAGCAGATTGTTATCAATTAGAACATCAACATTTAAGGAATATGAAAAACATGTATACTAAGTAATGTATCATCAACCAATGTATTTCGTGGTTCAACCTAAGCAGATATGCTACGCTGTTGATTATGTTTTACAAACATCATTATGCCCTGCGGAGATGAGGTATACCGCTCATACTCCAACTGATCACTATTAAGTCGCATCGGTATCATACATAGGTCATCAAAAGAGCCGGATTCTTATGAACCCATCTTCCTCAGTCAGTATGAGGATCAACATGCAGGACATCTAGTGTCTCTGTTACAATAGCTTACCAGGGTATTCTGGTACTTCGCTATTAGAGTCATAATGGCATTCTGTACTCTCTTCGCCATCGAAAGATTTCTTGTTTATCTCTCATCGATGCGGTATAAAAGATTTCCTCGGGAGATTAGTGTTACATCACCCCGGCATAAACACATAGTGAAGGATTGATAGAATAAAGATACATCTACATCAATTCCTACACTAGGATGTAAGGAAATTCACATCCATATTACCCCACATATTCAAAAGTATGTACTCCAGGAATTCCCTTAGGAAAACCTGTTTCACCATCATTTAATTCCTGACAATGATGGATCTATGATCAGGACTCTACATGGTATGATTATACTTGATTAGTTAGGTACATTTCAGTATTCTTTTATCATCATACATGTTTTCAAACATTAATCATTAGCATATCAGCTATGAAGGAAGAATACTAAATGTAACAAGCCTAACTCTCATCAATTGTCATTTCTCAATATTCTCATCACAAGTCATCTCTTAAAGCATGACCTTGATGGTATTCATGGCCCTCACAGCCTATCAATCTCATAAGATGCTATTAACAAGGCATCAGGATATATCACTATTCATAAAGCTAACAACATGCTTTCAATGAATATAGTATCATCATCCATACCTGGATATGATCATTCTTATAAAGAAACCTACATGGTTAAATCAACTGATAACAATAAATAACTTATTTAAAGAAGTTGTATCTCCCTACTCATACAAGAGCTAGGTTTCCCTAGTTTTCATCACTTAGGGTTTACTATTCACATTACATGTCTTCACCCTAGAATTAGGGTTTACTATTCACATTACATGTCATCACCCTATAATTAGGGTTTACTATTCACATTACATGTCATCACCCTAGAATTAGGGTTTACTATTCTCATTACATGTCTTCACCCTAGAATTAGGGTTTACTATTCACATTACATGTCTTCACCCTAGAATTAGGGTTTACTATTCTCATTACATGTCTCCACCCTAGAATTAGGGTTACTATTCACATTACATGTCATCACCCTAGAATTAGGGTTTACTATGATCTCACATAAGTGGATCATACCTAAACTTGTACATTCAAGTATATTGAAGGTATTTTATTTGAGTTTCCATTATAATTGGTACTTTCTCTCTCCTCTAACTAGTAGATAGTGATTACACCACTCTAGATTAGGTTGGGTTAAGTCCTCACAAGTCAACTCATCACTATCATGTGATTAGGGTTTGATTAAAACAAGGTATTACTCAATTGAACTTTCAAGGGCATTTTGGTAATTTACAAATTTATCATCATCATGGGTCAATTCATTAATCACTTGGTCCCTTAATATCTTGAGTTACCATTATGGTTTAAATAAGATCATCATTGGACCATTTATACCTTCAAGTGATTAAGTATAATCAACCTTGAAAATCTCTAACTGGTTTAGGGTTTGACCTTCAACCTTCAACCCATTTGATTCTTAGATGACCTTGAACTTGTTTAACCTCAAACAAACTAGAACCCATTTGGGCCTTAAACGAGTGTGGACCCTCTTAAGTCTAAACGGGTGTGAACCCAAAGGAGTCTAAACGGGTGTGAACCCGTTTGAGGTCAAACGAGTGTGGACCCTCTTAAGTCTAAACGGGTGTGAACCCAAAGGAGTCTAAACGGGTGTGAACCCGTTTGAGGTCAAACGAGTGTGAACCCATTTGAGGTCAAACGAGTGTGGACCCTCTTAAGTCTAAATGGGTGTGAACCCAAAGGAGTCTAGACGGGTGTGAACCCGTTTGAGGTCAAACGAGTGTGGACCCTCTTAAGTCTAAACGGGTGTGAACCCAAAGGAGTCTAAACGGGTGTGAACCCATTTGAGGTCAAACGAGTGTGGACTCATTTGGGCTTAAACGAGTGTGGACTCATTTGGACTCAAACGAGTGTGGACTCGTTTGGTTTCAAACCGCATAAACATAAAAGGTGACACATAGGTTATGATTGAAAAGGATTTCTTAAGTTGAAGCCTTCAATTGGCCCAAGCCATGTTAACCACTTATAAATTGAGTCAAAAAGGATTAGCCTCAACCAATTGGGCACCAATTTGACCTTCAATTGAAAGCCAATTATGGTTAAGTCTAACTCAATTAAGGTTTCCAATCGACTACTCATCAATTTTCAACAATGTGAATCAAAACAAGGTTGAACCTATCAATTGAACTCCAATTGGGCAAAAACTTGGCCCAAACGGTCTTGAGATCGTTTGGATGATCTCCAAACGGTCTTGAGACCGTTTTCCCAAAGTTTGACCAAAAATTAAGTTGATTTGATAAGGGTTGAGTCCTAATTAAATTACAAATCAGCACTTTTTCATCAATTTATCAATATCTTGTGATTGGACCCTCAAACCATCACATTTCTTTAAACCTAGACCTTCAAACGGTCTTGGGGTGTCACTAAACGAGTGTGAGATCGTTTGGATGAACCCCCAAACGGGTTTGAACTCGTTTGGGTCCTTCAACCCAACACTCATAAAAAACTATATGAAAATCAGCAAATTTAACCCGATTAGGGTTAGGGTGTTGAAATGCCTTCAACTCTTAATTGGTTAGGAATTAGATCATGATTCTTGGTAGAAATGAAATTCAATATATTATGAACAGGAATCCTAAACGGTCAATGCTTGGTCAACTCCTTCAAATGGGTTGGAACCCGTTTTCCCAAAGATTCAAGTTAATCAGTTTAGAAAACAGCACTTAATTCAATTCGATTGCCTAATTGATTAGCCTTCAACCTAGGATTCCTTTGGAGTTAACCCCTCAAATTCGGTGGGTAATTATCCTACATAATTGTGAACAGAAATCCCAAACGGTCAATGCTTGGTCAATGCCCTCAAACGGGTTGGAACCCATTTGGCCAAACCGACCTATTGAACCCGTTTGGATTGAAACGAGTGTGAGATCGTTTGACCTATTGGTCAAAGATCGTTTAGCAAAGTTGGATAAGGACCAACATAGGTATTAACGCCCTTTGTCTTCAACCTTGAAACCAAGGTCTGTTCTTCACGAAAAAGCTTGCAAGGGTGCAAAGAAGGATAGGGAAGAAGAAGAACTAACTATTATTTGCACGAATAAAAGTATGCATAACAAAGCAAAAGGTTTAGAATTATAAAACCCGCCTTAAGGTCGTTCCTTGAGCTCCAAGCTTCCAAGATTCAAGTCTTTAATGGTGTCTTGAGCTCCACAGGTCTGCCAAGGGTTTTTATCCAAGGAAAGGTTGGGAAAAGATGACTAGAACGAGAAAGCTAAGTAAGAAAACTAGCAAACCAACCTTGTAACATGATATCCTCCATGAGTTTGAGCAAGATGATGATCCAAGATTACCTAGAACTGCTTGGCCGTTCTCCTCTTCTCTAGAGCTCTGTCCTAAGTTGGTCTAAGCAAGGAAATAAGAAAGGAAGTGAAGGAAACGTTCCTTTACAAACAAAGGAAGGGTGTATATATATATCTTGGGGTCATTTCCAACATAAGGACAACTAGTTTCTCCTTTTCACAACTAGGTCCTTCCTTTCTTTTAGGCACGTCCCTCCTCTTCTTTTCTAAGGTAAAACTCCTTCTAAAACCAAGAACTAAAGGCAAGGAAGGCCAACTTATCACTAAGGTACATATGTACATAAGGGTCTCCTTACTTACATCTTGATGATTTAATTACAAAGGTGTTCCTTATTATATGATTATTCAAAGGAAGTGCCCACTTCATCATTATTACTCTAAATGATGTAAAAGTCATAAAAGATGTTCTAGATGGTGTATGTTATAAGTTGCACCCCATATTTGGGTAAATTGCACTTTAATCCAAATTAGGGTTTTTAAGCACAAGGATCATTCCACAAGCTGCATCTTGATGCCCAGGCTTGGGAAATCCATCATACCTCATCATATCCACTCATAAGATGTCTCATCATTAGAGGAACATCTTAACTTGTGAAGTTTGCAAGTTAAACCCCTTATCTGGGTAATTTGCACATAGGTCTCTGTATTACCAAACAATTCTACAACATTGTTTTAAAAGGACAGAAATGAAAATGTATGTTCCTTAATTACATGCCAAAAGATAATCACAAAGATTTAATTACATATTTAGGCAAAACACCTAGGGTTAACTCATAACCCAGGTCAGGGATGTTACAAAACCTTTCTCCAACAACTCTTGCAACTACTTCTTAAGTTCTGCCATCTCTACTAGAGCCATCCTATACGGTGTCTGTGTAACTGGTTGTGTTCTTGGGATCATATTGATCTCAAAATCAATCTCTCAGGGTATAGGAACACCGGGGAACTCATCAGGAAACACATCCGCAAACTCTCAGACAACCGTCACTTCTTCAAGGCTAGGACCTTTCGCATTAGTATCCACAACGTGAGCTAAGAACTCCTCACATCCTTGTCATAAGAACTTCTCTGCCACCATAGCTGACACTAAGCATGTTGGAAGAATCTTCCTATCACCTTGGAAGATGCACTTCTTACCGCCATCATCAAACACAACTTTCTTGGAACCACAGTCCAAAACAACCTTATACTTCTCTAAGGTATCCATCCCAAGGATCACATCGAAACAATGCATATCAAGTGGTATAAGATCCACTTGCATACTGTGTACCGAAAAAGATAAGACACAAGATGGACACTCTTCTCGAAGCATCAAGGAACCATCAAGAGGGGTTTCTAACAATAAGCTATCCTTCTTACAACTAACAGGTAAACGACAGTTTGCAAGCATACTATAGGCGATAAAAGAGTGTGTAGCACCCGGGTCAACCATAACAGATATAAAGCAAGAAGAAGACATATCAGAATGAAATAACTCCATCTAACCTGTCACCACTCACGGGTTGACTATCACCTCCGACTGACTCATAACATAGAATCGAGCCATTGCTTGCTGCCCACGTCCTCTACTTCCTTGAGCAGACGATCCCACTTACGACGCTTGACTGCATCCTCACCCTCTGCTACTACTGGGCTGCTGTCTATCTGACCCTCATTGATTCTACCTTGGCTGCTATGTTACTTCAACATCTCTATTCGAGCAGTTGAACCTGAAATGCCCGATCTGACCACAAAGATGGCATGACCTATCTTCAAACCGTGGCCTAGATGGCCCTGTCACTGCCACAGAAGTTGTACTATGTTCCTTTGACGGTGAAGAAACATAACCTCTTCCCTTACTCGGAGACCACTGTGACGGTACACTGGAACCTCTCATCACGGAAGGTGCTGAAAACCTTGGCTTCTTGAAGCCACCAAACCTCTGTCCTTAGAACTGAGCAGGCCTCTTCTTAGACATGGATTCTCTTTTCTCCCTTAATGATCGTTCAATCCTCCGGATAGATTCCACAAACATAGCAAACCGCTCACGGTTCTCCAATGTAGAAACAGGTGTTGTCAGCTCAGCACTCAGACCCTTCTCAAAACGTCTAATCCGCTCCTCATTTGTTGCTGCCATGTGAGGAAAAAACCTCAACAGATCCATGAACTTGGCCTCATACTCGGTGATGTTCATCGTTCCTTGGCGCAGGCTCTCAAACTGACTGATCTTCTCATCCAGATACATATTCAAAAAGTATCTACTGACGAACTCACGTCAAAAAACCTCCTAACTGATCACCTCACCATGACGCTTCTCCTCCTCAATGGTCCACCGGTGACCAGCACTACCTTTCAAAAGGTAGACAGCGTGCTTTACTTTTTCTTCTTCGGGAATGTCAAGGATCCGGAAAGCCTTCTTAAGACTTGTCAGCCACAGATCTACATCCGTTGGATCAGCCGTTCCAGCATAATCCGAAGATCTGACTCGACGAAGCCACTCAAAGGTCTTCCCAATACTCGATGTTTCACCATTGGGAGCCTATGCTCTTGGTGGAGGCACTGACAATCTTTCTACCATGAGATTCATCATAGCCATCATCTGTCCCATAAGCTATTGATAGGCAGGGTTTTCGAGAATGGCTGGGTCAAGTTGGGGGACCTCAGGCACCCGATCTTCATGTGCCCGACCAAAAGCTCCATCAACTGATGCAACATCGCTGTTCTCGGTAGTGTGTTCTTCATGGTTTCCAGACATCTTGGCTTTTCTTCAGCTGAGGGCAGAATACGATGGTAAGAAAATCTGGAAAACTCACAAGAACAGACACGACCTAGTCCTAAATCCCTGTAGACTCAGTGAACCTAGAGCTCTGATACCAAAACTTGTGGCAACACATCCCACTATCACACAAACAACGAGGTGTTAAGCGAAAACGTACGGAAAACACCATAATTCACAAATTACCAAAAACACGGGTTAATTAAAAACAATTTCAGAAAGTGGATAAACTAAGAAACTATTACATCCAGATCCACATCCTGCAAGGAAACAGTTATATAAACATTTACAAAATTCTGACACGTGTCCACAGCTTAGGAGGTCAGCTGTCAAGCCATGACATGAGTTCATTACCTATTTATACATACATAACGGCCCACATCCGGCCAGCAGCAGGATATACAAAGCATTATCAGCTATACATCGTGAAACAACGTCAGAACGCCTCCAAGGACATGAGAGTACAGGGATGACTCTAGACTCTACTACAAAACTACCAAAACAACAACATGTCCATCTCTTGCCTTCTACTATTCTTCTTGCTGCTCGATCACAACCCCACGAACACCACCACGTCTAGCTCGACCACCTAAAAAGGTTACAAACCAGCAGGGTGAGACATACAGTCCCAACGAGAAACATAACTCCCCGCCAAAACCACAAACCTCAGAAAGATAAAGCAACAACAGCAGATTACTGATAAAAGGTACAACAAGAGCAGTCTATATAGTGGCGCTTATTCATACCATCAAGCTTACCAGATGTACGGAAGGCATACAACCAATTATCTCTTTATGGAACATGATTGACAAGATAAGATTTATAAGATCTTACTACATAACATAAGGAATGTATAAGCAACTGCATGTATAACAAGATTAACTACACAAGCAAGGCCTCAACCAATGTTCTGTGTTTTGCCTTAAGCAGTAAATACTATTCGGCTAGATTACATATTATTATGCCCTGTGGAAGTGAGCCATACCGCTCAGATCCAACCGACGGCTGCGAAACCCGGAGCCGGTGCCATAGAAGGTCAATGGAAGAGCCAGACTCCACGACCTCCCACCTCATGGTCAGTGCACGAGTACAACACAAGAAGGACAACAATGTCATGCTTAAGTGGCCTCAGCCACAGGGTTGGCTCCCGCAGGCTACCCTCTACCTAGCCCGCCTCGGTACAGGTCTCAGTGCTAGTGAAACTGAGCCACGAGCCTGTTCACCACGCTCTGAGCCATGAACGCATTCATGCTCCCATATCACATATCCTGAGCCATGGTCCTGTTCACCATGCTCTATACATATCCCGAGTCTGCAACCACAGCTGCACTCAAATCCTCACTATTTTAGGCTAGGAGAAATCTCTCATATTCAACAATATGCGCTTTGGTTAACCCGCAGGAGAACCCGTTTCACCATCACCAGCTCCTGACGATGACAGATCTATGGCCATGGCAAACTACATGATATGTTCCACTGTGATTAGTTAGTATATTTTAAGTGGATTATTGAGGCAATCAAGATTTGACACATGAAAATCATAAAGTTATATTATTATTACCACCATCATGGTATTCTGGGATCTCAATCCCTCATCACAGGAAACCACTGCCTCAACATACATTCTCATCACTTGGGATATCAATCCCAGATCATCATCAGAGGATAACACCTCAACTGGGCACTTTATCCAAACTCGGGTCCTCAGACCATAACACATCATGCCTGTTTTCTCATTATCAAGAGTAACCATCAGAACAATGTTACTCAAACGTATTTACCTCATAGCCCTTTACCTGCTATACATCCACATGAACCCTGCATGGTTAGTATGCACAATCATCATGGATTAACAGAAAGATCATTTTATTAAACATAGGGTGACATTTGATGATCATATGTCTTATCATTCATGCCTCAACCTGTGACCATAGACATAGGTCATGTCATCAAGCAAAGCTTCTTATATGCTTACCATTTCCTCAGCATCATACAGATAATTCAAGGTAATTATAAACACCGGTAATGTCTTGTCAAGATACTTAGATGTGATCTACTATAATGATTACCATCAAGCACAACAGGATCATCATCTGTGACGGCATGTACAAGATCTAACATATCAGTTTCCATACAAGGAACAAGACCCTCACTATAAGCGCCCACTACCCTCACCAAAGGTAGTATCGGGCAGGGCACTCTCCCCTATCGCCCAAGACTCCCACCACATAACGGTCAATCAACCAGCTACATATCGGCCAAGCATAATAGCAAGGGTGTCGGGCTACCTTAGGGTGTATCGGGCAACCAAAGCACAACGACCCCCACCAGCATAACATGCAGCTTGGCCCAAGGGTGTGCCCTGCAACACTGTGTCGTGCAACGACGTGTTACTATCTCGGACCTAGTGTGTCGGCCAACACCACTCAACAAGACATAACACCCAAGGATGCAACTCAAATGGGCAGCAAGGAACCTATTGTTCAACCAACCTATCCATGACCTATCGACCGACACAAGGCAGGGACTGGTGTGATGCCCATCACAAGGCCAGCCCACAATGCCCCCCCTTTCACTCAAGGTGTAACAACACTAAGCAACCACCTGAGGTAGGCGTGCCGGGCAGGATACTCAACCAGGTGTGATGCCTACCACCAAAAAAGGCTAAGTATATCGGGCATGTTTGTCATCATAGTGAGACGCCCGTCACACAAAAGGTCAAGGACCAGGGTGCATCGCCCAACACAGCCACAACAACATGACGTCCAAGGCTCTAGGTCAAGAGGGGTATCGGGAAACACCAACCCCAAGCCATAACAACCAAGATGTAACTCCACAAGGTCGTCACCAACCTCAAGCACAAGGGCACCAAAACCCTAATGGATCGAAAAGAAGGCTCACCTCTCAACAACCAAGAGAGAGGGGTCTTGCCTAACTTCTTATCACAAATCGGGCAACACAAGGACCAACCCTAAAAAAGGTCCACAACCACCACAAAGCTCACCTCTCGAATCCATGGTGAGAGAAGGGTGTTGCTTAAACCACTAGAACACAAGCTTACCTCTCAGCTTAAACGAGATAGGAGTATTGCTCATATCACTAGAGTTTAAGCTCACTTCTCAAGACGAAGGAGGGAGAGGGGTGTTTCTCAACAAGAAACCCTAGAACAAGGTTCGGCCAACAAGAAGCAACTAAGGAAGAAACCAAACTAGCAACATACATAGCCAATATGATCATAAGAAAAATACAAGAACATAGAAGATGGTAATGTGGTTAGGGTTAGGAGTTATGTAACCCGCCTTAAACAAGCTCCAAGCTCCTAGCTCCAAGATCCAAGCACCACCAAGGAAGAAGAGCAAGGCACTCTAGGGTTCGGCCACCACTAGAGGAAGAAGGAGACTCCAAGGCAAGGATCAGCCACCAAGCTTACAAAAGAAGAGGGTGTCGTGCACCAAGGGAGAGGGAGACTAAGGAACTAAAGGGATCCTTAGCAAGAGAAAGGGAACACATATATAGGAAAGAATGGAGGATAAACCAAGGAAATACAAGGCAAGGTGTCGCCCACCTAGGGACACTTATCCATGTGCAAAGCCACCACTCTAACATGCCCTAACCACATGTCCAAGGCCATTGCCACATGCAAGCATCAAGCACCAAGTGTCCACTAGTGGTGACACAAATGAGGTCAAAGAGGGTCAAAGGGTCAATGGGCGACACACCTCCACACCATGGCCGACACACACCCTGGGCGACACACCTAGGCCGACACAAGGCTCACTTTCCCGACAAAAGGTCCAACCAAGCAAAGGCAAGTCACAACAAGGCCCAACAAGCTCAACCAAGCCCAAGGAAGCTCAAGCAACGAGGCCAACCCTTCCTCTCAACACTAGAGGAAGCAAGGAGAGGGAGGAACACCTCACAAGGTGACAAACTTGCCCACAAACCCTAGACTTGGGTTAATTGCAAGTAGCACCTCCAGCTCTCAGCAAAGCACCAACAAACCCTAATCACCACTAAAGGTGATTAGCAAGCAACTAAGCACCAGGGTTAAGCAAAGCAAACAGGATAAGCCCTAAACGGAGGTCAGGGTCCTTACAATGTCCTTCTTCAACTTATTCACTCTTCTGTCTAGGATCAACACATGTCCCTCAACATAGGACTTGTACTCATCAGCTTAACCTCCACTTACTGCAAAACCAACTCGGTATCGGGGTGGTACTTCCTCAGCATGGACACATGTAAAACTAGGTGTAACCTGTGAAACTTAGGTGGCATCTCCAACATGTAGGCCACCTTCCCAACATGCGCCATGAGAGGGTAGGGTCCCATATACTGGGTAGCCAGCTTACCCTTCTTTCCAAACCTCAAAACACCCTTCCATGGAGAGACTTTGAGATACACCTTGTATCCCACTTGGAACTTAATGGGTCTCTGACGATTATCAACATATGACTTCTACCTACCCTGTGCTACCTTCAATTGCTGTTGAATCACTTTAATATTTTCCTTTGTTTACTAAACTAGCTCATGACCAAGAAGTTGATATTCACCTGTCTCATTCCAGCATAACATAGACCTACAACGTCTCCCATACAATGCCTCATATGATGCCATGTCGATGCTCCTCTGATAACTATTATTATAGACAAACTCTATCAGATTGAGATGGATTTCCCAACTCCCAAAAAATGACAATACACAAGTCCTCAATAGGTTCTCCAAGGTTCGTATGGTCCTTTCAGACTGACCATCCAATATGCAGGTGGAAAGCAATGTTGAACCTCAACTGTGTACCCAAAGCTGTGTGCAAGCACCCTAAAAGTGACTCGTGAATTGAGGACCTCTACCTGACATGATAGTAGCTGGGACACCATGCAAATGCACTATCTCATCCATGTAGATCTGAACAAGCTTCTTTGTTGAATGTGTTGTCTTCATTGGAAAGAAGTGCACTGACTTTGTCAACTAGTGAACTAACACCCGAATGGAATCATGTCCTTTGGATGTCCTAGGTAGACCAACCATGAAGTCCATCATAACATGAACCCACTTCCATTGTGGTATGGTTAATAGATACAACACCCCTGCAACCTTATGATGCTCTACCTTGACTTGTTGACACACCATACACTTGGCCACAAACTCAACCACATCCTGCTTCAAGCCAAGCCACCAATACAAATCTTTAAGATTATGGTACATCTTGGTGCTACCTGGGTGCATCGCATACATCAAATAGTGAGCCTCTTCCAGACGCATCTTCCTCAGATTACCAACATCAAGAACCATAACTCTACCATGGTAACAAACTGTCCCATCATCTGCCTCATGGAAACCATCACACTTCTCGCTGCTGAACTCTGATCATACCTGATGCATCACGATATCATCCCATTGTGCCTCTTTGATCTGATATCTCAAAGTCGACTTACCTACAACTATGCCAACAACCTTGCTAGAATAGACACCTCTAGCTTCACATTCATCTGACGTAAGGAGATCAACATGTCTCTCTTATGACACACTAAGGAGTTCAATTGTGCACTACCCACTGATGATGTCAAAGAATACTTTTTGCTTAGCGCATCTGCCACAACATTCACCTTGCTTGGATGGTAATCAATAGTACAATCATAGTACTTGATTAACTCCATCCAGTGCCTCTACCGCATGTTCAACTCTTATTGTAATAAGATATACTTCATGTTCTTGTGGTCTGTGAAGATCTAACACCTCTCACCATAAATGTAGTATCTCTAGGTCTTCAAAGCATGAACCACTACAGACAAATCTAGGTCATGGGTAGGGTAGTTATCCTCATGCTTCTTCAGCTGTCATGATGCAAAATATATCACATTCCTGTCTTGCATCAACACACAACCCAAGACATTCTATGACGCATCATAGAAAACTATATAATCTTTCCCCTGCTTAGGCAACACTAGCACTGATGCACTCATCAACTTCTCCTTCAACAACTGAAAGGCATGTTGACACTTGTCATCCCAAATAAAATACCATCCTTCCTTGTCAGCTTGGTTAGGGGTAACATCACTTAGCTAAAGTTCTTTATGAACCTCATGTAGTAGCTTGACAAACCCATAAAGCTGCACACTTCCATTGGTGTCTAAGGCTGCTCCCATTCCAGCACGGATTCAACCTTCTTGGGGTCCACACAAACACCCTAAGCAGATATCACATGTCCTAAGAAGGACACCTCCTTCAGCCAAAACTCACACTTTCTGAACTTGGCATACAAATGATGCCATCTCAACACGGTCAACACTTGATGAAGATGATGTTCATGCTACTGACTTTCACGACTATATATAAGGATAACATCTATGAACACCACAATGAACTAGTCAAGGAACGGTCAGAACACTCTGTTCATCAAGTTTGTGAACATTGTTGGTGCATTGGTTAGCCCAAATGACATAACCACAAACTCATAATGACCATATTGAGTCCTAAAAGACAAATTAGGTATGTCATCTACCTTGATCCACAACTAGAGATACCTCAACCTCAAGTCTATCTTGGATAAGACTAGAACACCTTATAATTGATCAAACAAGTCATCAATCCTTGGCAAGGGATACTTATTATTTATCGTTACCTTGTTCAACTGCCTTTAGTCGATACACAATCTCATGGATATGTCTTTATTCTTCACAAAAAGAACAGGAGCACCCCACAAATGTACTCTGTCTGATGAAACCCTTCTCAAGAAGCTCTTGCAACTATTTCTATAACTCTTCTATCTTAGTTGTAGCCATCCTATATGGCGTATGCGCTATTGATTGCAAACCTGGGACTAGATCAATCTCAAAATCAATATCTCTGACAGGGGGAACACCCGAAAACTCATATGGGAACACATCCTCAAACTCTCAGACAACTGGAACCTCCTGGATACTCAAACTCCTCTCCTTGGTATCCACCACATGTACTAAAAATGCATCACAACCCTTTCTCATCAACTTCTCAGCTACCATCGCTGACATAAAATAGGTAGGAAGAATATTCCTATCACCTTGGAAGATCCATGACACAACACCATATACGAACATTGCCACCTTGGAACTACAGTCCAGGACCACATGGTACTTATCCAAGGTGTCCATTATGAGGATCACACCGAATCCATGCATATCAAGTGGTAAGAGATCCACTTGAATACTATGTCTTGAGAAATAAAGGAAATAGGAACGACACACCTCCCACAACTCTATGGAACCAAGTAATGGGGTTTCTAAACAAAGACTTCCCATCTACGACTAACATGAAAAGAACAAGTGTCAATCACTTCTCAAGTGACAAAAGAGTGTGTCGTACCCAGATCAACCAAAATAGATATAAAGTAAGAAGAAGACAAATCAAAATGAAACAACTCCATCTGACCTGTCACTAATCGTGGCTTGACCACTCCTTCTGGTTGACTCATAGCATAGAATCTAGCCATCTCCTACTACTGCCCTCTTCCTCTGCTAACCTGTCCTAATGAACTAACTTGAGACGCTTGTCCACATCCCCTTCCACTTCCACTGAACTGTTGTCTTTGTGAACCTTGCTGGCTCTACCTCTGTTGTTGGGTAACTTCCTCATATTTCGTAGGGCAAAACAACTTCGTATGCCCAACTTGTCTACACTAGTAGCAAGTCTTTCTCTCATAAAATGGCCTAGACGACCCTATCATTGAAGTTGATGCTACACTCTGAGCTCCTGTTGGTGGAAGAATGCATCCTCTACCCTTACTAGGCAACCACTGGGTCTGTGCACTGGACCTCTATTGTGTTGGCGGTGTAGAAAACCTAGGCTTCTTATAGCCTCTCGACGGCTGTCCCTAGTACTGCGTCAGCCTCTTTTTGGGATTGTTTTCTCATTTCTCAACCACAAACTTCATTCCTCCTGATAGACTTCATAAACATTTCAAATTTCTCATAATTCTCAAGTGCACCCGCCTTCGTCGTCAACTCACCATTCATACCCTTATCGAAACATCAAATCTTGTCCTCATCCGTTGATGCCATGTGAGGACATAACCTCACAACTCCATAAACTTCACTTTGTACTCGTTGATCGACATGGATCCCTGTTGGATTCACTCAAACTGACTGATCTTCTCATCTAAATAGGTACGTAGAAAGTATCTACTAACAAACTCTCGTCTAAACTCCTCCCGACTGATATCAACACCTGTCCGCTTCTCCTCTTGGCCCACCAATTGCCATCACTCCTCTTCAGAAGATACACTACACACTTCACCTTATCGACTTCAAGGATATTAAGGATCTTGAAATCCTTTTCCAACTCTGTCAACCACCGATCAACATTCACTGGATCAGCCATACCAACATACTCTACAACACCAACATGTCTCAACCTCTCAAAGGTCTTCTAAACTCCTGAAGATTTAGCACCGGGGACAACTTCCCTAGGCTGAGGGGCAATCATTTTGTCTGCAATTTGTGTCATCGTCACCATAAACTACCCAAATAGAGACTGGAAGACAGGGTTATCTACCACAACTGGGTTAAATTGAGGCTCTCCAGGCACCTGATCTTCTCTTGCCTGAGCCCTCACACCACCATCGGGTGCAACAACACTTCTCTCTACAACATGTTCTTCATGTTCTCTAGCCATCTTTTCTACTCTTCTTCTTCTTCTTCTTCTTCTTCTTCTACATAAGCAGAAGTCACTATAAAATAGACGGGAGGACACTAGTACAGACACACACCCTAGTCCTAGATCCTTATAGACTCAGTGAACCTAAATCTCTAATACCAACCAAACTGTGATGCCCAGACGCGCCACAAATGAGATTACTCAAAACCAAAAGCGGAAACAATCACTAAGCAAGCAAATCACCAGACACATGAATTAAAAAACCAATATCATTAAAGCACCATAAGCTAAAAACATATTATATATGAGTCAACAAACCTACCACATGCAGGGCATAATATATCATGTGGTGCTTACATCACTACAGATCAACACTCATGTCATCAACCTATTATACAAGATACTAGTTCCACATATATATATATATGTACATCTATCTTAACTATTCAACCATGACATACATGCAAAACCATCATATCGGTCACATAACCACAAACATCTCAAAACACCCCAAGTACCTGAGTGTACATGGACGACTCTAGGACTCTAACATCAAAATACTAGCAACACATCCAACCTTGTCAGCTACTCAGCTACTGCTCTTACTGTTGCCCTTCCTCGGCTGCATGACCTCTACCTCTTCATGCACAATCACCTAAAAGATATGAAAAAACCACTGGGTGAGACCAAATGTCCCAACAAGAGATATCTCTCTTCACCAACACTATTAAAGCACATGTAAGCTAAGCAGGTAAAACAACATTCTAGCAAGTTGAGCAGATTCAGCTAAATGATATGTACTCAATAGATTAAGCATATTAAACAAGACTAGATACCTACCACTGAATAGTAGATCAAGTTATATTCTAAAAAGGAATATGAAGAACATGTATAACAATTGACTTCTCTTACCGTCTTATAATTTAAGAAATTAGTAAAAAAATAAGGCAAGGCTCAACCAATGTGAGACGTATGTCACCCTATGCACATATACTACATGGCTATATTACGTATTTTATTATGCCCCAAGGATTTGATTCATACCACCCAAATCCAACTGACCACTGCTAAGTCGATATACATGCCATATAAGGTCCATGGAAGATCCAAAATCCATGACCTATTCAACACCTCTTGGTCAGCACAAGAGAAAACCGCAAAGACATATCAGTCAACTGCAAAAGAGTGACATATAGTCAACAAAAGGATCATCTCACGCATGGCCGTCCTCATACAAACACCTATCCCACCTTGGTATAGGTAACAACGCTAGAAGAATAGGCTCAAAAATGGCTGTTCTTAAAGGAAGGATTGGCTCACGCATTTCCATCCATATCACCAGGAGATCGGCTCAAGCATGACCATGTCACTCAACCTACAATTATAGATACAGGGAATTACTCAACTTGCACACCGCATATTCAGAAATATATGATTCAAGTTAGACTCATTTCACCAATCCAACAAATAAAGCTGACACTGGAATGGATCTATGGTAGAGGGAAAACTACATCATTAGGTTTAAGTTGATTAGTTAACCAATTGGGTGCCTTTTAGTATCAATCAAGTTACAATGTATAAAGCTAAAACAAACTCTACAAGAATAAGGGTGTGTTGCAACTTCAAAAGATATCATACTGTTATGACCCATTTCAAAGTTAACCAGTGAGTATCATGATTAGTGCATAATTAAGTTAATTGAGATAAGTTAAGTGCTTATGTGGTGATTAGTGCAATATCAAGTTAATTAAGCTAAGCTAAGTGCTTAAATGTGATTAGAGTTTTGATTAGCTGAGATAATGCTTAAATGTGATTAGAGTTTTGATTAGCTGAGACAAGCTAATTGGCATATTTTTATGCCTTGGGGTTGTATAGGATCTCGCACTTGAAAAGATTGCAAAAGAAATAATGTTAATCGGACCTTCGAGGCAAGAGTTATGACATTTTCATGTTCCTTTGGACTTAGATGCAATTTTACCAGAATTTGATTTCGTTAAGTGGGTCGGTTGTTTTTCTTTCCTTTATCTTTTCTTCTCCTTCACCCGATACAACAGAGAGCAACCGTAAGCGGTGCTCAATAGGTCGATCGACCCCGGAGTAAAGGGAGCTAGGGTGGACATTTTAGGGTGATTCAGGGCATCTCAGGAAGGACTCGACCTCCACTCTCTTTCCTCTACCCTTCTCCTTCCTCTCTACCACGCCCTTGCGGCGCTCCCAGCCACCTACGGCCCTAGCGGCTTGGGCATTGGTGGCCAGTAGCTGCAGCTGCAACACAGCGCCGGCCAGGAGCCCATTTGGGCGCAAATCACCAGGAAAATGACGCCTCCAACTTCGACCTTGAGGTTCATGCAAGAATTCATAGCCCTAGCCATGATTTAGCATCCCAATCGAGCTCCTCTCCATCCTGTACATGAGAAGTTGCTGCTGCTAGCAGCAAATTCAATTCAGGAACAAATTTGGGCAAGCAAGTACTCAAATCAACCACCTTGAACTCGACCAAGAGGTCCGTGTAGGAACTTGCAACTCATAGCTCTCGATTCAGCCTTAACAGAGTTGTCTTCAACCTACCATGCATGAAGCAGGTTATTCCAGAGAAATTCAAGGTATAAGAAGACCCAGAAATCGCCCAAAACTGGTCTCTGGACGCAATTCCAGAGGAAATCCGAACATCCTGAATAGCTGAATCGCTGCGAGTCACTATCTAAGATTTAACTTTGCAAATCAGAATTTTTTTTTGTAAATTTTGCGTCTTTGCTGATAACATGCGTTGGGCTTTATTTGGCGTCGCCTAACTTTTTATTTCATAAATCGTTTCTTTATGCTTTAATATGATTTGGATTAGTATCTGATCAGTGTGGATTAGACCAGTGAATTTACATGGTTTATCGGAACCAAAATTGCTCAGTATGAATGTTGAAATTAGTAATACACGATCCATAATTGTATAGTTTGGGTATAAACCCACACAATATATTTTTTTTGTAAATTATCAGATGCACGATTTCAAAGAAAGTACAATAACATAAAAATATGCAATAAAACCCTAGTTGCATGCTTCCTGTTATGTTAATGTGTGTGAATTAACATTTACATGAATTGGCACATTTCTCTAAGATAATACTAGAAATTCTCAAGTATTGTTAATAATTGGTGTTATGATACGTAAGTAACTCTTAATTGGGTTATGTGATCCACAAACCAGGATTTGGGTTAATGTGCGCAATCTTTGAGAAATTTCAGATAATTGATAAATACTACGGATGATTTCTTATATGTGAAGTAAATTACTCTTATCAGTGCAATAAGATGTTCAATTGCATGAATTCAGAATGTATGTGCCAAATTAACATGAGTTTGGGTTAATTATGAATTTTCAATCTGCCTGCATGCATGATATAAGGATTACTCAGTATTTACAATGATTTTGAGTATACTACTCGATTAGTTCTAGAATGATATCATATTGTGATTTGAACTGCAATCAAATAGATGGGGTAACTGAAACCCTAAGGATAGGGTGTTGCCATGTGATAAGTGAATGGTAACTGAAACCCTAAGGATAGGGTGTTCAATGAATCAAGTATTTTGATATCAAAATTCTCAGTATGAGATGTGGTGATGCTTAATAGTTCAATTGCATGATTTTAGTGTATAAAGTGCCAAATTGACATGCATTCTATTTATTTAAGAATTTTAGTCTGCCTTCATGTATAGTATGATGATTATTCAGTATATTATAGTGTTTTGAATATACTCTTCTGTCAAATTTAGAATCATATTCATGTCGTGTTGTAAAGTTCAAGTAAATAGACTCGGTACCATAGAGATACCAAAGTCCAGAACAAGTAAGAGAGAGATGCAATGTAGTAAGAGCTTTTCTATAGTAATAAAATATTAGATTAAGGGCCCTGACACCGTAGAACCCCTTTGTGAGGTCTGCGCCTTAGGGGTGAAACGACCTAACCCTGACAGTGTCCAGTATACGGGGGTCGGATCTCGTGTCTAACACTAACCAGAGACAGGATCCTGGTGGCACGAGAGTACAGTTTGTAGTGTCCAACATCAACTAGAGACAGGATCCTGGTGGCACTAGAGAGCAGTTTGTTGTGTCCAACATCAACTAGAGACATGATCCTGGTGGCACTAGTGTACATAAAAGCCATGTGGTGTCCAACATCAACCAGAGACAGGATCCTGGTGGCACTAGAGTAATAAATGGCTTGACTCTCTACCTGTGTACTCAACTAGAGGAGGAGTCCAGTTTTCGACACCATAGGATGCCGAGGCCAGAGAGCCTGAGTTCCTGTAGCAGACCAGGACAACAGTTAGACTTAGCTATCCCGAGGTGTAAGTTAAGTCTTGTACGGTGGGATCGTAGTTCGCTACGAGTCTTCATATGTAGAGTACACTGCATATGATCAGGGCATAAGATAAAATATGTTCATATAGGTTCACAGAGTTTTTATAAGTTTAACAGTTAAGAAAGATATGAGTTAGCTTCATAGCAGTAGTTCTTTAAGTATTTTTTGTTAAATAATTGTATCTACAACTTTGCATCAATTGCTATCTTAATGAAATGTTGACATCTTCTGTTGTTTGAATTAAATTTCTTAGACCTGCTCATTGTAGTATTTCTTGCATATTATTCCAAATAATAAACATAAATGAGTTATCTGTGATGGTTGGTGAAATTCTATTCACTGAGCCAGTAGCTCACCAACCTACTGAAACATTTTTCAGGTCAACGTCAGCACGAGGAGGTTGAAGGATCGTATCACCTGAGTACATAGAAGGTAGTTAGTAGTTAATTAGAGGTCTCTTAGTCCTTTCCCCTCGGTCCTTGGGCATATGGTGGGTTAGAGAGAGAATGTGGGGAAATATGTAGTTAGTTTTCAATTATCTGCTGTGTTTTATAGTCTGCATGAGAAATGTAATATGGCATGTAAATTTGTTTTTCTTCTTAGTAAGGTTAATGGAAAGTCACTTCCGCAATTTTATTATAATTAGATGCTATTCAATTTTATGGTTTTCATTTAAGTTAATCTAAGTGATCAAGAAAAGAAAAAAAATTAAGAGTGGTTTACCGAGGGTGACTTCCCGGTCTTTGGGGTCATTAGAGATGGCACGGAGGTCGGGGCGTCACACATACGTACAAGGTGTGAACTTGCACACAATCACATCATGTTACTCATTGGTCTGCCATTCACAAGGCGTTCAACAAAGTCACATATCACCATAAGATATCAATCCCTTAATCACATCACTTGAAGATATCACCTCTCAATAGGCATCAAGCTGTCACTAGGTAATAGGACCTATTACATTAAACCCTACATATGTCTCATCACATAATGCCTCATTAGTGTGCATAAGCACTACACTGTATCATATAATCACCACCATAGAAGATACAATCCATGGCATGCGTATCACCTACTAGGTTAGGGGATTATAAATAGGAGAGAGAGCAACATACATTACACAACTCCACATTAGGGTTAGGGATCCCAATTTAGCCAATTAGGGTTTTGTAAATGTAAAAACAATAAGCCCTAGGTGGAGCATCTCCCACATTATTGGAATACTTTAGAGTTAAGGATTATCTTTAGGCTTAAGAAAACAACCAATCGCATAGCATCACACATGGTTCATACAGTTCATTCATTACTCATACAAATGCATTGATGAAATGTTCAAGCATGTGACCCAACCATCCACCACTCATATATGTCGCAACCATCACCATACATGTTGTCCCGACCAGAACCAACATCCTTCGTGTTGTGACCGTGATACACTAAAGGAGTGTATCATGTCTCAAACCACAATCAACTAGGTAACATTCAACTAGATTTAGGGTTCAACCACCTCAGGTAGAGAAAGTCGCGACCCAAAAACAAGGACTCACCTCAACCCGCAACAAGAACATATCTTGACCTCAAGACCCAACCATGTCATGACCAACGAAGGAAGAAGGAAACATCTCGACCAAAACTAGGGTGTGTCTTGACCCTATGGGGAGCAGGTGTCGCGATCATCAAGGATGAGGATGTCACAACATCCACTAGATTAGCTATCTCGACCCAAAACCAACATGCCAAGAGACATCACGACCCAAGACAAAAACAAGGCATAATGACCACTAAGGGTAAAGCCTCTACCAAGACTAAGCACCAAATCCAACCTAAGGTTAACCATGGTCAAAACAAAGGTAACCCATGGCTAAAATAAGGGACAAAACAAGGAATTCCTATTGTCACCTGAATGAAAAACCTCATGTAAAATAGTCATCAAACCCTAAAACAAGATTCATGTAACCGCCATGAAAAGGAACCTAAAAAAGGGAGAGGAACAAATGTCATCACCACTAAAATTGAACCAGAACTTGAAAGAACACAGAAACACTCAATCATCATGCATGCAACTCAAGCCAAGGTCAACAAAGGAGGTAAAACCACCATGCACCACAAACACCAAAATTAGGTACAAAGAAAATTAGGGTTTCAGATTACATACAAACCAAGCATGATTTAAACATCATCCAAGTTCTACGGTCTATCACCATATACTATCATGTTAAGGAAACATTTAGTGAGAGAAAACAACAACATTCATGTAAGAAAGGTGCATTAATAGAGAAGGTTAATAGTTATATAACCCTCCTTAAGGAAGATTACTATGAAGAAGGCAAGCTCCAAGCACACGATCACCAAGGATGATCAAGATCCACCAAAAGCTCCACACTTCATCCACAAGAGTACCTCAAGAAAGAGAAGACACCATGGTTGAAGGTCACCCAAGAAAAGAGAGCCAAAAATCTCTAGGCCGAGCTAAAAGATAAAGGGAGAAAGAGAGAAGAAACCCTCTCCACACTTGGGTCTACCTTGTCAAAACATGGTCTATGACCCTTGTGATGAGGAGTTTCTCTCCTAAAACGACCACCATGGAGGGACCATGGTCTAGGGATGAGAAAAGAGGAGAAGGTGGGGTGGAAAGTCCTAGGAAAACATCAAAGAGGAAAGATAAACACTCACCAAGGTTGAAGACGACCAAGGATCACCGCAAACACCATATGCAAGGTGGAATCAACTCCAAAGCACCAAGAACAACTTCTTCTTGCTCCATAAAGCTCCAACGATGAGCACAAAGAAAGGGAGGAAGATGATGGATGAAAATAGATCATTTGCATCTAGAGAAGAGGGTTTATATAACAAAGGAGGAGAGAGGTAGGGAAAGAGATGAGGTGTCAACAATATAGGGATCCAAAGGGACACTTGTCCACTCAAGAAACTAACATGCAACTACTTAAAGCCCACATGAAAGAGATGGTAATACACTCTAGGTTGGATCTTGACCACCTAGACCACCCAACACCTATGTCATGGTTGCGACCAATCAAGGAACCACTCATGGTCGCGACATCACCACCAAGCACCACTAGGTCACAACACAAAGATCACCACACACAACCTAGGTCGAGAGACTCCACACCAAGCTATTGTTTCGACCCATGACCATCTTGGTCATGACCACCACACATAGGGGAGGTGTTTCAACCGCAAAACCTTCCCAACAAGCCCTAGGTCATGACCTAGGTCAAGACAAACCAACAAGGTTCACATGGTCAAGGCACACTGTTACACCCTGATCTCACAATTTCCATTAATCATGATATTAAGGCATAAATTGAGGATTTAACGTAATACAAAGATCACCCTTAACTTTTTCTTCTTTTTGAAACTCTTTGTTTTCTCGCATTGAACCACATAAACTAACTTTACAAGGGAATATAAACATTGATTTCTCTAATTTGATCTCAACATTAATGATACACATCCATACATTCATTTTGTTTCTCACACTTCCATGTACATACGACATGATAATCAAATGCATTCTCTCTTATTAAGGAAACGAAGATACAAACATCTTTTACAACTCTCTCTTATTTCTTTACAAGGACCTAGAGTGACAAGAACCGACTGAACTTAACTATACTCAGACTTAACTTTTGTGGATGATCTACTATGATGCAATGATATCTTCGATCCCCACGATTTCCCTAAAATTTTTGAGTAGAGGGGTGAGCCTACTCACTCAGTGAATGAGTACTTCAAAGAAACAATCTAAAGCACTAATATAATTATAGATATACTTTTGAGCAATTGATATCAATTATAACAGCAGAAAGCTTTAGAGAGTCTAATAATTGACAATCATAAATATGTCAGGATACTCTAAATATCTATAAGAGTGAATCAATATATGAAATGCTTGATTGATCATAAAGAGAACTAATAATTTAGAAACATACAAAGAATAATTGAATAACTGTACACACTTGTTTGACCTCTCATTCATTTTATTATGCCCTGATCATATGCAGTGTACTCTACATATGAAGACTCGTAGTGCACTACGATCACACCGTACAAGACTTAGCGGACACACCCGAGAAATGCTAAGTCTGACTACTCTCTTGGTCTGCAACAGGGAAATGGCTCTCTGGCCTAAACTGGACTCCTCCTCTAACCTGAGCACACATGCAGAGAGTCAAGCCACCTCTTGGCTTTTCTGTACTCTAATGCAACCAGGACTTCTGGTTGATGTTGGACACTGCAAACTATAATTTAAGGAGACTTCCACTAGGGATTCGTACCCCGTGCCACCTGATAGCATGTTCCGACCCCCATATACTGGACATTGCCAGGGTTAGGTCATTTCACCCCTAAGGCACATACCTCACATAGGGGCTCCTAAGTCTATTATTTTATTATTCCTAGAAAGCTCTTTCTACATTGTACCCTTCTCTTACTTATTCTTGACTATGGTATCTCTATGGTGTCACATCTACTTATTTGAAGTTATAATATAACATGTATATCATTCTAAAATTGGCAGTGTAGTATATTCAAAACACTGTAATATACTGAGTAATCAACATACTATACATGTAGACAGACTAAAATTCTTAAATAAACAGATTTCATGTCCACTTGGCACATACACACTAGAATCATGCATATCAACCCAAATCTTGAGTTGTGCATCTCATAACTCAATTAAGAGTTAATTAATTATCATGACAAGAATTATTAATAATAACTGAGAACATTGATATCACAATACTTGATTCATTGAACACCCTACCCTTAGGGTTTCATTTAATCACCACAAATGCTACAAAGAAAGGTGTAATACATCTATCACGTACTTTTCAAATCTTTAAAACACATGATACCCATGATCTCAATCCCTTATCACATTATAGGGAATTCTCATCCCTTCACATCATTATCATGATTACTGGATCTGGGTATTCAAACCCTTAGATCATCACATAGCATTGTTACCTCTGTAACAGGTAACCATTACCTCTAGGTCCTTAGACCAATGTATTCATTTCACTGGTTGTACAAGTATTCTCATGGCTCACGAGGCCATCACACATCTTGTCACCTCTCACTAGGCAACAACTTATTCACATGGCTCCCATAAAGATTTCGTGCGACATAAACATTCATTGAATAAAGACTACTATCAACAAATCATATAAAATCAATATACATATGAAACCTTGGATCTGAGTTGAATTTGGGTTTCCATGCCATTCACTAGGATATCATGAATCAATAATAACATTGAATAAATAAAGTCTATTATGTCAAGAAAATCCCTTCAAATGGATTTCATGATATCTATTCACAAATATCTAACTTTCCTCGCATCTAGGGTTTCACCCTCTTTACTGAGATATCAAACAAACACTATTCACTTTGAACGAAATACAAGACAGTATCTGACATATTTGTACTATGAATTTAGATAAACAATCATTCATAACCAAGGGGATCTAGATAAGCAATTTTCTCTATTTACTTAGACAACAAATTTCAATCATAGACAAATTCACTATATTTCAGTTTACTCTTATAACCTCTGTGAATACTTAGGGAATTCTCATTAGGATGTATTTTATACATTTCTAATATGATTTTATTATATGAACTTCATCCAAACAGAGGAAGAATCCATTTCATATCATTTTGCAACAACTTAGAACAAATAGACAATTCAGGGGTTGTAGTCGCATACTAGCAATTAAAGATTATGGATGAATTAACCAATTTTCATGCAATATACTATTTAAAGGAAGTTCCCACTCACCCTAAGGTGTGAAAACACCTTAAAAATGTAGCTCATCCCTGAAAATCTCGATCTCATATCAAATCCCTAGTAATTCACCCAATTCTTCTTCCTTTCAACTCAGAAACCCTAAAAATGAGGGATTATGAATAAAGAGTGAGAAAAGGGGAAGTTTTGATACCATTTTGGATCAAATCAGAGGAGGGATAGAATTTTGACATGTGAGAGAAGATTCACCATGAAACTATATCCAAAGAAGTTAAACCGCAAAACCCTAGGTCAACATCTCCATCAATTTCTCCTCTCAAACCCTAACTCTCTCTCTCTCTAGGATTTCATTTCTCTGGATTGAATCACAAATTATGAGAGCTCCTTGTGTGTTAGGTTGACCATATGGAGAAATTGAGCTTCTTGGGTCAATTACACTTTGATCCCTTACTGTACTTTTTCTTATTTCAGCAATTTTTTTCTGTCATAAAAAGGTTTCTGTAAATTCATTTATTTTAGAGATCAAACCTCCTCCAAAAATTTTGAGAAATTTGAGATCATTACAAGCTTCAATTAAATAATTAAAAATCGAATAGAGCACTGCTATCCAGAATTCTGCAAAAATGTCAGTTATTGTAATTTGTCGACTAATAAGGTCTAAACACATCCAAAAATTATGAAAATTTTACATGTTTATGATTGAGTTTTAGATCTCCAGTTAAAATTTCAGTTCATTTGGATTTACCAATAAATAAATAAAAATCAAACAATATACTACTGAATAACATTATGTCAACATGGTCGGTTGAAATATATCTCGACCGAAAATGACTTTTAAAGAACATCCAAAAATTCTAAAATTTTTCACTGAAATGCACGATTGAGTTATACATCTTATATCCAAATTTTAATTAAATCCAAATTACATAGAAAATATGATAAATTATTTACCGTACTACTATCTTGATCAAATTCCATACTCATGTACCATCAAAACCCTAATTTTAGCCAACTAGGGTTTATATTTCTCAAACCCTAATTTCTCAAACAATAGAAAACTTAACGTTCTTATTAGGTTTAAAACATCATAATTGAATTATCATCATTAATTAGATTTAAGAAATGATCAACCTAATTAAGCATATAATCATCCAGGTAAACCCTAGTTTACCAATTAAGCTCAGATATAGTCATAACAATTCTCCCCCCCATTAAAAGGTTTCGTCCCCAAAACATAAACGTGCAAGAAAAGTACTTTCAAGGTTTATTTTAAGCTTCTGAAATATTACATGTCATTATATTCTAGTATTTCATACTTGAATGCAATTTTCAACATTAAGTCCTTTATTTCTTTTCTAATCACAACATGTTAAATCATGACTGCTCAATGATAACAAATGAATTCTCTATGTCATAATCAATCATAGGATAGAGAGAGAAACAACCATTTCAATATTTTCATACTCTTGAGGTGTTACGTTAACAATGATAATCCGATCCAACTATCTCAATTCATACAACTCAATATGTACTATTGTTAAGTATTACCTCTAAATCACAAAAGCGAGTTCACCATGTTGTTTTGAATTTTTACTATTATGCTACTCAAATAGAAAAATAATCTTGAGTTGGAAGACTATATTCAACAACAATTGTACACTACTACTCACGACATCCCCATTGGATCATGGATGCATAAGGTGAAGCATTACCATTACATTCCATACTATTCTCAAGTATGAGCCCACACATAATTTAAGGTGTAACCACCGAGTTATAGCATACTAGGGTTTCAACAGCAGTAACAAAGTACTCCATGATTGTATTAGTCATTCAAGGACTATTCATACCCAATTACCATCACTTAATTATATTAAAGCTAGGTATAATGTAACAACTGGGCCCACTGCCCAAGGCTCTAGTAGAGTTTTAGGAATGACGACTGGCCCCACAGACCACCACTAGCCTTAACTGCACGCTTTTGTCCACTCACGCGCAAGCCAGGATCAACTTCCCGACTGGTCACCCATCCTAGTACTACTCCAAGCTGAGCACGCTTAACTATGGAGTTCTTTAGAGATGGGCTCCCAGAATAGGAGGTGCACCTTGGTGATATGGGTAGTCCAATCATTCCTTTTAAGATCATGTTATCCGAGGCCTCAAATCCTGGGATGTTACAATCTCCCCCACTTAGGTTCTTGACGTCCTCGTCAAGGCTCAACTATAAGGCCTCATAATCTCTTCCCCATTTCAGTGCAGACCCACAATGGCCCATGGACACCCAGCTCCCGATCACGGAATACCAGCGCAAGGGTGGCTACGTCAACCATGGACAACCCTTTCCTACATGCCTGGACCGCACGGCTCAAGACTGGCATGCCATGTCCATGTGGCCCCCACCTACTGGAGGGGTTATGGCTCTGATACCATTTGTAACAACTGGGCCCACTGCCCAAGGCTCTAGTAGAGTTTTAGGAATGACGTCTGGCCCCACAGACCACCACTAGACTTAACTGCACGCTTTTGTCCACTCACGCGCAAGCCAGGATCAACTTCCCGACTGGTCACCCATCCTAGTACTACTCCAAGCTGAGCACGCTTAACTATGGAGTTCTTTAGAGATGGGCTCCCGGAAAAGGAGGTGCACCTTGGTGATATGGGTAGTCCAATAATTCCTTTTAAGATCATGTTATCCGAGGCCTCAAATCCTGGGATGTTACATATAACAAGATATACCTCATTAGGGTTACATATCAATACAATATGGCTATCATCCCTTCTATTCATATGAGTGAATAAGTAAGACTACCTTATTCAGGGTAACCCTCAATTTTTTTTATCATCATTTGAACCATATCACCATACAACAATTATACAATACTAAGATGGATTACTGGTATGAATGACTACAACTATCAGACAACTGAAATTAACATATTACTTGTACATGTACACTAAAATCATACGTAGAACCAATTTACATCCCTTAATATACCTTCAACAAATTATACTTCTAAAAACAAATTCACATATTACTAAAAACCATTTTTTTCTCTTATCTCTCTTCTCATTCATTACTACTTACTTTTTTCTACTTATCCTTCTCATTTTAATCATGTAGATTAAACATCCCTAAAATTGAAACATACAAGCTAAGAATAGATTATTCATCATTCTTGATATCACTGCAAGAATTTGTTCTAGATTACACTTTGCTCATCTTGCACTTCTTCTTTTGTTCAAAACACACTTGTTACATTTCAAATTTATTTCTTACCCCTTGCTCTATATAATTTTCATATTGTTCATCAACCTTTCCGATTAGCTAGGATTACTATTAGTGCTAGTTTACTTCTCATAGTGCAAATCACATGATCTTGTTTTATAGAGATGCTAGTATTCAAGGTCAAATCACTAGTGACAACCCTTGAACTACTACAACTCTAAACATTCTAGGGTTTGGTCCTTATCAGTAGCATGACGTTGTTGTGTGTAACTTTGCTCCCTTAATTTTAAAAGTCAAACTTTGGATCTCACAAGTTTTACTAAAGTCTTCTTTATCTTATCGATTGAATTTCCTTCCTCTTACTTGGCCATTCAGATAGATTACATTCTCAATTACCCTACTAGGGTTTCATCATCATATTGTGTGTCATTATTACATTCACTTGATGTCTCTACCACGGTGGTTATGCATCATATATGATTCATTTTCTTATCACTTCATTCCCACATTGCTCTCATTAAGGAAGATATGAAAGAGAAGATGATTTTGAGGCTTAGAATTCTTATCTTCAAACATTCAATAATACATTTCTCATATGTAGGTTTAATTAATTATCAAAAAGGATACTTGACTAATTATCACTTTCTTGAATCTCGCAACCTCTTTCTTTTATAATCTATATTACTCCACCATGTTTCAAACCTTTTCATTACTTTCCATAATCCCCTCACCATATACTGCTATTCCACATATCATCTTTAACTTCTAGTTTTCTCTTATGATCATGTTTCTTCTTTTAGGTGTATGATCATATATACCATGTTGCACATATTTCTTTTTATCCTTCTGCTAATGTAAAGTTGAAATTCTAAATCCATAATCTCTCGACTAGTTTCAACTCATGTTTAATACATTACATATCCTTTATTTTAAATCAAACGGTTCATGCATGGGTCAAACTTAGTATCTCTTTTAATCAAGTTTTTACCTCTTGAATATAGTCTACCTTTGTATGACTTATTCATTGGTTAAGCCACACTTTTGTTCTTCTTTTAGAAATTAGTTTGTTGTTCTATAGAGACTTAGAATCCAAAGGCAGTAGGATGAATGTATTAAATTTACAATAAAGGTATACATTCCATGCTCTCAATTATATCATAACCCTCATTCCTTAATCAAGCTCATTATTTCCAACATTTCTCTTTGTTTTAACTAAGTTTCTTATCCTAAGTTTATGATTTACATGCTCATCTAGTTCTCTTCACTTTAACTTTTCTGAAGACTCTTCACTTCGATGTACTTATCGAATACTTAACTCTTTTGTTCTATTTTCCCTTTGCTTTGGAGTACATAAAAACATTGTACTCGATTATATAATCCATTCCTCATGATTGATTCTTACTATCTTGGCCCTTACATACTTTTCTCATATCTTTTCCATATTTCATATTTAGAATTCATATAATACTAATGATTAAACTTAATCAGAATCTTATGTCATGTTCCTTTATTCCCAATTAAGGGTTTCTCATATAAGGCCCCAAAGTTGGATCTCAGACATCAGTTTCAACTGATTCTTAGCTATTCTAATCTTCCCATATGTTTCAACATCTTAGTGTATGTACATTCTCACTATGATGTGGGTCTAATTTATCCAGAGTCTACTCTTATTATATTTTTAATAGGAGTCATTAGATCTTAGTAACGCATCCTGCCAGTCGGACCAGGCCGAACCTACAGTCCTGAAGCCAAGAGCTACTTAAGATTAACCAACTCTTATTAATCTCAAACATGTGGAAAGAATATCCACTTAGGAAAGTTCATTCAAAGATCATTTCTAGTCTACTTGATACAAAGAATGTAATCAATAAATGTTACAACTGCATAGTGTACAACAAATCTTAAAGACCCATATATATTTCAAAATACTGAATATCCAAATTTCAACATATAAGAGCTTTTCTACTCATCTCCAATAAAACAACAATAAATGAAAGTTCTATATCATTTTATATATATGCTCTTAATTCATGTTACTTATCTTGTTTCTAACCCTAATATTTCTGGGGTTTCTCTCTAGCCCATCCTTCCACTGTATACCTGGCCAGGGTATACATGAAAGAATAGACAGAGTAGCTTGATACTGGTTGATCCAAGTACTCAAATACCAGGCCAGGATATCCAAATACTCAAATCCCCAGAGCTAACATCATAACATCTCCTATCTGCCACACTTATGAATCTAACTTACTAACTTAATGGTCCCTGACAACTCAGTCTAAGCTCTGATACCAAAGCTGTTACACCCCGACCTCACAATTTCCATTAATCACGATATTAGGGCATAAATTGAGGATTTAAGGTAATACAAAGACCGCCCTTAACTTTTTATTCTTTTTCAAACTCTTTGTTTTCTCGCATTGAACCACATAAACTAACTGTACAAGGGAATCTAAACATTGATTTCTCTAATATGATCTCAACATTAATGATACACATCCATACATTCATTCTGTTTCTCACACTTCCATGTACATACGACATGATATTCAAATTCATTCTCTCTTATTAAGGAAACAAAGATACAAACATCATTTACAACTCTCTCTTATTTCTTTACAAGGACCTAGAGTGACAAGGACCGACTGAACTTAACTATACTCAAATTGTGGCAGATCTACTCTGATGCAATGATATCTTCAATCCCCATGGTTTCCCTAAATTTTTTGAGTAGAGGGGTGAGCCTACTCGCTCAGTGAATGAGTACTTCAAAGAAACAGTCTAAAGCACTGATATAATTACATATATACTTTTGAGCAATTGATATCAATTATAACAGTAGAAAGCTTTAGAGAGTCTAATAATTGACAATCATAAATATGGTAGAATACTCTAAATATCTATAAGAGTGAATCAATATATGAAATGCTTGATTGATCATAAAGAGAACTAATAATTTAGAAACATACAAAGAATAATTGAATAACTGTACACACTTGTTTGACCTCTCATTCATTTTATTATGCCTTGATCATATGCAGTGTACTCTACATATGAAGACTCATAGTGCACTACGATCACACCGTACAAGACTTAGAAGACACACCCGGGTAATGCTAAGTCTGACTACTCTCCTGATCTGCAATAGGGAAATAGCTCTCTAGCCTAAACTAGACTCCTCCTCTAACCTGAGCACACATGCAGAGAGTCAAGCCACCTCTTGGATTTTCTATACTCTAGTGCCACCAGGGCTTCTGGTTGATGTTGGACACTGCAAACTATAATTTAAGGAGACTTCCCCTAGGGTTTCATCCCCCGTGCCACCTGATAGCACATTCCGACCCCCGTATACTGGACGCTGCTAGGGTTAGGTCATTTCACCGCTAAGGCACAGACCTCACATAGGGGTTCTACGATGTTTAGGGCTCCTAAGTCAATTATTTTATTATTCCTAGAAAGCCCTTTGTACATTGTACCCTTCTCTTACTTATACTTGACTCTGGTATCTCTATGGTGTCGCGTCTACTTATTTGAAGTTATAATACAACATGTATATCATTCTAAACTTGGCAGAGCAGTATATTCAAAACACTGTAATATACTGAGTAATCAACATACTATACATGCAAGCAGACTAAAATTCTTAAATAAATAGCTTTCATGTCCACTTGGAACATACACACTAGAATCATGCATATCAACCCAAATATTGAGTTGTGCATCTCATAACTCAATTAAGAGTTAATTACTTATCATGAAAAGAATTATTAATAATAACTGAGAACATTGATATCATAATACTTGATTCATTGAACACCCTACCCTTAGGGTTTCATTTAATCACCACAAATGCTACAAAGAAAGGTGTAATACATATATCATGTACTTTTCAAATCTATAAAACACATGATACCTGGGATCTCAATTCCTTATCACATTACTGGGAATTATCATCCCTACATATCATTACCATGATTACTGGATCTGGGTATTCAAACCCGTAGATCATCACATAACATTGTTACATCTGTAATAGGTAACCATTACCTCTAGGTCCATAGACCAAGGTATTCATTTCACTGGTTGTACAAGTATTCTCATGGCTCACAAGGCCATCACACATCTTGTCACCTCTCACTAGGCAACAACTTATTCACATGGCTCCCATAAAGATTTCATGCGACATAAACATTCATTGAATAAAGACTACTATCAAGAAATCTTATAAAATCAATATATGTATGAAACCTTGGAACTGAGTTGAATTTGGGTTTCCATGCCATTCACTAGGATATCATGCATAAATAATAACATTGAATAAATAAAGTCTATTATGTCAAACAAATCCTTTCAAATGGATTTCACGATATCTATTCGCAAATATCTAACTTTCCTCGCATCTAGGGTTTCACCCTCTTTACTGAGATATCAAACAAACACTATTCACTTTGAAAATAATCCAAGATAGTATCTGACATATTTGTACTATGAATTTAGATAAACAATCATTCATAACCAAGGGGATCTAGATAAGAAATTTTCTCTATTTACTTATACATCAAATTTTAGTCATAGACAAATTCCCTATATTTCAGTTTACTCTTATAACCTCTGTGAATACTTAGGAAATTCTCATTTGTATGTATTGTATACATTTCTAATATTATTTTATCATTTGAACTTCATCCAAATAGAGGAAGAATCCATTTCATATCATTTTGCAACAACTTAGAACAAATAGACAATTCAGGGTTTGTAGTTGCATACCAAAAATTAAAGATTATGGATGAATTAACCAATTTTCGTGCAATATACTATTTAAAGGAAGTTCCCACTCACCCTAAGGTGTGAAAACACCTTAAAAATGTAGCTCATCCCTGAAAATCTTGATCTCATATCAAATCCCTAACAATTCACCCAATTCTTCTTCCTTTCAACTCGAAAACCCTAAAAATGAGGGATTATGAAGAAAAAGTGAGAAAAGGGGAGGTTTTGATACCATTTTAGATCAAATTATAGGAGGGACGGAATTTTGGCATGTGAGAGAAGATTCACCATGAAACTAAATCCAAAGAAGTTAAACTTACATGATTTCATCATTCCTCGGACTGTAAAACCCTAGGTCAGCATCTCCATCAATTTCTCCTCTCAAACCCTAACTCTCTCTCTAGGATTTCATTTCTTTGGATTGAATCATGAATTATGAGAGCTCATTGTGTGTTAGGTTGACCATATAGAGCTATTCATCTGCTTGGGTCAATTGCGCTTTGACCCCTTACTATACTTTTTCTTATTTCAGCAAATTTTTTCTGTCATAAAAAGGTTTCTATAAATTCGTGTATTTCATAGATAAAACCTCCTCCAAAAATTATTATAAATTGTAATGTTGTGTATAATTGAGTTAAAAAGCTTAATGTAAAATTTTAGACCATTCCAAGATTCCATTAAATAATTAAAAATCGAATAGTCCACTACTATCTAGAATTCTATAGAAATGTCAGTTACTGTAATTTGTCTACTGATAAGGTCTAAATGCATCCAAAAATTATAAAAATTTTATTTGTTGTTTATTATTGATTTTCAGATATCTATTTAAAATTTAAGATCATTTTAATTTACCAATAAATAAATAAAAATCAAACAATACACTACCGAATAACATTCTGTCAGCATGGTCGGTTGAAATATATCTCGACCGAGAATGACTTTTAAAGAACATCCAAAAATTCTGAAATTTTTCAATAAAATGCACGATTGAGTTATACATATTATATCCAAATTTCAATTGAATAAAATTGCTTAGAAAATATGATAAATTATTTACTGTACTACTATCTTGATCAAATTCCATACTCATGTACCATCAAAACCCTAATTTCAGCCAACTAGGGTTTATATTTCTCAAACCCTAATTTCTCAAACAATAGAACACTTAACGTTATTATTAGGTTTAAAACGTCATAATTGAATTAGCATCATTAATTTATTTAAGAAATGATCAATCCAATTAAGCATATAATCATCCAGGTAAACCCTAGTTTACCAATTAAGCTCAGATACGGTCATAACACACACCAACCCTAGAAATCCTAGTCACCACTAAGGGTGACACAATTCAACCAAGGGTCAAACAAGGCACCCAAAATCACCACACTCTCTCTCTCATGGAGCCAAAAGAGAGAAGGAACACTCTAGAGGTCATAAATTACACGAATACCCCCACAAATTGGTAAGTTGCAATCTGCACCAAAACAAGCACACAAAGCACAAACAACATCCAAACAAGCTCAAACTGGAGACTTAAGCTTTCCAAAAGCTCTAATATTATCTTAGTGAATTAATGAAAGGTTATAAGCACATAATCAAGCCAAAGAAAATAGGGTTAACCCAAAACATAGGTTAGGGGTCTTACAATGAGTGTGGTTAAAAGGGATACTACAAGAATAATTGCCCCAAGGCAAAGAAGTCCTACCACAAGAGTAGCTCCAAGAAGAAGGAGGACTACAAGAAGGAAGGAAAGTACAATAGGAAGGACAAGAAGGAAAGAATAATCAAACATGAATCCCATGCCACCTGAGAGGAGTCTTCCTCTAGTTATTCCAGCTCCAATGATGGAGAATGCTACCTTTCTCTCATGGACTCTACTAGTGAAGACATATGTGAGGTAAGTAAGTCATGTTTAAATGAACTATCTAAAGAAGCCCTCATTGATATTCTTAATGCTTCCCTCTCTTATTATTCTATGTTCAAATCCAATAAGAAGAGGTTAGGGAAAATCATTAATGATTTGTATGCAAACATTGATTTTCTTGATCAAAATGAGAAAATTGATCTTGATAGTATAGATTCATTGCAAGGTCAAATTCATAAGCTTGAGTTTCAATACAATGACATTGAGGTAGAGAATGGTATTTGTCTTTAAAACATGAATAGTATTAGAGATGATAACTAAAATAATCTTGATGAGCTTGTTTTGATTAGAACTGAAAATGATAAACTTGTTGCCAAGTTTAAGATCTTAGATACACTTGTGATTATATTAAGGATGAAAAAATAATCTATCTTGATGACATTACTTTTCTTAGGACTGGAAATGCTATATTGCTTTCAAAAATTAATAATGTTTCTTCTAGACCTTTAATATCCTCAATTTTGTGAAAATGAATTATATAAATGAATTGATTTGTAAATTCCCCAATAATATTATTGGTGGAATAATAATGTTAAACACCTTTGTAGCATGGGTGCTTGTGGAACAAGATAAATAAATAGAAGGAATATATACATGGATAAATAATAATGGTTTTTTGATATGATAAATGAAACAATTGTCAAGTTTCCAAAGGGAAATAATATACATGTTATTTTGGATAATCAAATGAACAATTATTTAGCCAAGAGTGGCAACACAAAGTTTAAGGCATAAAACATGAATATTTTGATATGACTTTTGGTAAACTTGAAAATAATAATGAAAAGAAAGAGATTTCTATATTTTGGGAGAAAAAGGATATACCATGGAATAATGATAATGTTTTAAATAGTGTTTAAAAGGAGCAAGCTTTGTATATGAAAGATGTCCCAACAATGTTAGGTATAAATTGGGGAAATATTCATGAATTTCTAAATTCGATTAAAAAATATATCGAAGAAAGAGAGAGATAGGAACAATCTAGATTTCTAGTCATGAGGTGTTTTTCCTATTGATTTAAAGATCAAATTATTCAAGTGTTCCATATAGAGATGTGCCTTCTGTTATGGTTTTTATGTGATAATCGAGTATTATTGGAAATTAAGTTATATGGATATTTATTTTATTTATTTTAGGAAATGCTTTAATGAAAGCTAATGAGAGAGAAAGATAGTTGTTTTCATGGACATAATGATGAATCTCTCTTTACAAAATCAGCAAATCAACAATGATAATATGATAAAGAAAAAGAAGGAATATAATTTAAGTCTTTACCTTTTATTCCTTGGCAACCACATATGGGAATCTGGTCCTTTAATGCATGTCTAGATGACACTTACATGGAGGAGAAGCCCATGATTTTATTAGTCTCCCTCTCCCTCTCTGTCCTCCTTTCCTCCTTCATGGTGACCACTAGGGTTCTCTCCTAGTCTTGTACATATGGAGATCATGAGCTTGTCCTCTTCTGTCCCTTGTACCTTGGTAGTTTTGGTAGAGATCATCCAAACCCCTTTGTTCTCATCCGTCCCTCCATCCATGAGCCTGCATCGACGAACCTCCACGGATGATCATGACCTGTAAGGAAGGTAGCATGGCTTCTATAGAGAAAAGGGGAGATTTCTTATGAGGGAGAGGCTTTTAGTGAGGAGAAACGAAGGTGGTGTCAGCAACAACACCATGTGTAGGAGTTTGTGTGAGGGATCAAAGTTTGCAAGGATAGGAGGTTGAGAGTGTTGGCTAAATGGACATCTATAAATCCCTTTGTTTTGATTATGACAAACATTTCATTCTTATTGATCTAACGAGCTACTTGAGTGTGCAGGAACAAGGTGGATGACAAAAGCAATTAGGGAAATCCATATGCTTACATATTTATATTTTCATGAAATGTAATCGCTTTGTAAAAACTTGTACAAATATATAATGTACAAGTACTTAGATTTCATGTAAATCAAGCGTTAGATCTTCCCTAGCTAAACACCACATTTAGATAAGTCATCCCCTTCAAATAGGATCACATATGCACACTCATACATACAATTAGTGCCTAAATTGAAACATTGAAACAAGATCAATCTCGGTCGACCAACTCCTCGACCGAGACACTCTCGGTCGACAATCTTCTCGACCGAGAAAGATCCAAAGTAGCCGTTAGACACAACTGACAAGGTAGTTGGCAGTTGGAGATAAACGTTGCAAAACACTTGATTTAGAGAGCCTGTCGGTCGATAAGAGTTCGACCGAGTAGGTGTCTCGGTCGACCATTCCTCGACCGATATGAACTCTAATAGCAACTGCAGAGTAAATTAATTAGCCGTTGCTAAAGCAACAAACTTGTATCTAACAGTTAGTTAAGCACTTAGAAACCCTAGAAGTTGTCTAGAACGTCCTTAAGCATCCTTAGGCTATTCCTATAAATAGGACAAGCCATAGGCCACTCAAACTCACTTGTTACACTTGAGAAATCCTTGAGCATACTTTGAGCAATCTGTTTGTGAGCAAATTGAGCATTGTGACAATTGGCTACTTCCTTCCTTAGCTCATAATTCATGTCCTATAGGCTAGCATCTCCTATCCACTGCAATTACAAGTCCATACACTTTGGTTAGGAGATCTACACGCTTGATCTAGGCAAATCAAGCCTTGGGCTACAAAAGGATAAGTTGTAATTTCCTTTTCCTTTCTTGTTCTCTATTATTGTTTGTACTCTCCTTGCTACTCCTAGGTTGGAGGCTGCAGATTGGAGAGGGTGGAGATCTTCTTGGTGAAGAAGGAGACCTTGAGCTACTTCAAGAAGGCTGGTGCAACGGGAGGTTACTTCTAGAGAGGAAGGCTACTTCAAGGGGGAGCTTGGAGTTACTTCAAGAAGGCTACCTCAAGTTGGTGCATCTACTTCGAGTGAAGGCTGTTCAAGGGGTGTAAAGGAAAGTATTGTATTTTGTATAAATCCTTGTGAAGGTAATAAAATATATACTTTCAAAATCCCGGTTGGGTAAGCAATCAGGTAGTGGACTGACAACTTTAGTATTTGCTAAAGTTGGAACCACTCTAAACACCTGTCTCCTTCTTCCATTTTTAATTGTGGTTGCTTGAGTTCAATAATTGTTAAAATTACCATAAAACTCTATTCACCCCCCCTCTAGTGTTTTTCAATTGGTATCAGAGCGGGCTTCAAGGAACCCTAACCATGTCTTGAAGAATGGAGGGTAATGGTGATTACAATCGCAACAAAAGGTGCAGCTTGGACAAATCTACAAAATGTTGCAATTGGTGTTTAGGAACAAGCCACACAACAACTAGCTGCCCATGGAGATCAAAAAAAGGAAGATGAACACAAGGATTGTCTTATTGCTACAACTAGTGAAGAAGAAGAAGAGGTAAGTCTTTTTGATTTATCTAAAGAAGAACTAGTTGCTAGTCTTGAAGAGACACATAATAAATATGTTGAGTGCAAGAAGAAACTAAAGAAATATAATAAAACAAATGATGAATTACATGCTAAGCTTCTTGCTATTACATCTGAAAACGAAGATCTTAAAAAGATCATTGAAGATCATGATATTGAGATAAAATCTATAGAGGCAAATTGCAATCTACTTTCTTTAGAGAAGATTAATTTGCAAACTCAAGTGAATGATCTTCAAAAACAACCCATCTTATGCAACCATCTAGATTATGATTCTATTGTCAAAGAAAGAAATTCATTGTCATCTAATCTAGATCAAGCAAAACTAGATATCAAGAAGAGAATGGAAGAGATTGCCAAGTTACAACAAAAGGTTAGTAATTTGAATAATAATGGCATTCTTGATAAAATCTTAGATAATCCCTATCATCAAATCGGGAGAAGAGGACTAGGTTAACAGCCTAAGGGGAAATCCTATCAACAACCTAATTGGAGAAAGACACAAGCACATCAATCTATATATGTACCTAAAGGAACATCTTCACCCACGAACAACACAGAACACAACCCTAGAAAAAGATATGAGGTTGATTCTATATGTTGCCATTATTGCTTACGTCTTGGACACTACTCTTTTTCATGCCCATACAAGAAAAAGGATGTTGAGTTGGTATGGGTTCCAAAACCCCCAAATTAAATTGATTAGACTAAGTTGAGATATGACCAAAGACTTTAAATTGCATATCTTTATGTCTATCTCAACTTAACATAAAGAGATAATAAAATGATTCAAGTAACTAAAAATTTCTAACTTGAAAATTTATCTCAATTAAGGTCCTCAAAACTTAAAGATTTTTAGTTGAGATTTGATCTAAATGTTACTTTGATGTTCATATGTCTTATCTCAACTAAAATTGATTTTTAAATTGCATAATTAAATTAAATATAGTCTATATTTTACTTGGAATCAATAAATAATTCTGTAGATAAAACAGAAACCTTGTCGGTCAAAAAATCCCCGGCCGAGCAGTCAGTCGGTCGAGAAATCGTCGACCGATCTGTTCACTGATTTCAGTCTGCAGTAAAATTGCTAAATCAAGTGGCTATCTATTTGCTGTTAATGACTGTTTTACATGCAAAACAAGTTGAAGATCATTTTTGAATATAAATGATATCATTTCGATTGATCCTCTAAATAAGGTAAAACTAAAAATCATGTTTAGAAATCACTATTTTATAATGTTTTACATGATTTTTTAAGCATCTTCTGGTCTATCATGCGTTATGACATTTAGTTTAAATGATCACAATCACTGTATTTCATGGAATTATCATCTTATTTTTCTATTATTACATCATGGATATGCTTTCACTACTTTATCATTCAGCTCATAAAGATGATGCTATGATATAACAAATAGGTGATGATTATTGTATGCGTGGATCCTTGATGAGACATAGGCAAGAAAAATGATTCATTGGGGATTTGTTGCTTAGGAAAAGAAATTTAAGGCTTGCAACACATAAGGTGAAAAATGTTCTGAATTGGCATTTTTTTTGACATGAGATGTAAATCGCAAAAATCCTTTCATATTAAGTATCACTTAACATAATTCAAAATTGATACTTCACATATGAGTGCTTGAATTGAAAATCTGCAATGTTTGCCTCTTGGTTGAAATAAAATTCGACCAAGGGGCGCTAAGGTCGTAGTCAAAGTCAACCTAAAATAAGTTTGACACAATACTTATTTGAATATCATTTTATATATAAAAATTGTGATTAAAAAGAACAGTTATTTTATGATCACAAAATTGTCTCAATATTGTCAATAATAAATCTCAATATTACTCCCTTAGAAAATATATATATGATCTACAAATTTAGTCTATCATTTTCATTAAAAATCAGCTTCAAAAATTCATACCCAGTAAGTCTGTCGGTCGACGAATTCTTCGACCGAAAATATCTCGGTCAGTCTACCTCTCTCGACCGACAGAACCCAGCCAGAATTAACATTGGACACACTTCCGGTCGACAATTGTTCGACCGAGACAGTGTCAGTTGACAATTGTTCGACCGAGAATCAACTGCTGGGATATGACCGTTGAAATCTGACCGTTACCGTTGGGCGGCCGACCGTTACAAGTCGACCGTTGGACGGCCGAGTGGCGCGTCTGGAATATGACCGTTACGGACGCTCGATCGACAAATTGTCGACCGACCCGGTCACTGGATTGCTATAAAAGGGACCAAAAATGGGTCATTTGTTCACACTCTCATATCCTTGCTTCCATAGGTTCTCTCTAGTGCATTCTTGTGCAAATCTTTAGTATCTTCATCCCCAAGACTTCCTTGCTTCTTCTCCACCTTCAAGCAACGCAATGGCATCATCCTCTGCTCGTGGAAAGAAGAAGGTCGCTGGCAGGAAAGGAAGGGAGGCTACTCCACCATTGACGATCATCAACGACATTGCCTTCGTCGACGGAGATGCTGGTGATCACTATCTACGATTCTCCTCCAAAACTCCTCTCCCACGAAGACCAGTTGAAGTTATGGACTTCCTCAACATCGTCGACTTGGAGGATCTTTTTGAGGTGCAAAAGTTGAAAGAATTCATCAACCCTTCCTTCCCTTCCTACTCTTCCAAGGTAGTGAATGAATTCTATGCTAACCTAATCTCCCATTCTGAAAATGAAATCAACTTCTTCTATTCTATGGTCAATGGGCATAGCTTTCGATTTACTGAAGAGGATATTCTTGACATGCTAAATATTGACCTAGATGAATATCAAGACACCCTTGACCTTACCACTGGAAACCCACTTAATCAATTTTCCCAAGATGACCATACCGTTAGTCTTAGTGACATCAAAAGAGCCATTTTTCAATCAAATACTACTTGTCACGAAGATAGGGGAACCTACTATGCCATAAATCTTAAACCTGCATGTAGGATTGTCAACCTTATTGTTTCTACAAATATACATCCTAGAGCCAATAAGTCTGAAGTTCCAATTTTTCGTATGTGCCTAACCTATGCCATTATAAACCGTATTCCCACAAATTTTATCCGCATAATTCTTAAGAACATGCTTGAGTTTTCTGGCAATCCACCATATGCTGATTTTGTATGCCAAATCACTCAACACTGTCTTAAGTTACAAATTGAAGATATGGGACATACATGGGAGCGTAGACCACAAAAAATAAGTAAGAATACTGTACAAAAAATGGGAATTGATTTCGGTCATAAGAGGGCTAGGGTGGAAGGAGAGACATCTAGTCAAGACATACCACCACCTCCTCCTCCTACTAACTCATCCTATGATCCCATTCAAAACACCCTTACCTACATTGCGGGCTCCCAATATCATCTTAGTAAACAACTAGATTATAACCATCATGTCATGACTTATTTAAACCAAAGAATGCAAACCCTTTCTCCAAGCCAACCAGACGAATATCCTTATTCATTAAATCCTGGCATGCTCAATCCATATAATCCCTCTTACAACTACTATCAAACTCCTCCACCATCTACTGATCTCACGTACACTCAGTTTTCATCAATACAACTACAAGATATTGCTGCTCACTTCCGATTTGATCGTGTTCCTACCTTCTTGGAAGCGTATGCATTAAACATGACAGGTGCTCTGGAGTGGCAAACTTTGGTTAGATATTATGGAGCTGAGCCATTTCTTGGGAAAGACCCTGATATTGATGTAATTCTTAAGTCTTTCCAGTGAGTTTTGGAGTTGTATTAGTTGTAATGAAATATTTGAATGATTGTGATAAAAGGGTTATCTCTCCAAAATTTGATTATCTTTCCATGCTTGTAAGAAATTCCATGATTATAATGAAATTGGTTATCTTCACTTTCTATAATGGATATCTTTTTGGGATCGTTTGAATATGGATTATAAGACTATGTAGAGCATACAAAATAAGGGAGTAATACATAAAAATAAATAAAAAAGGATGCAATCTTTGCAAATACCTAAAATTTAAAGTTGTGGCTAAATTGACATCTATTGCAAAGCATTTGGGATATCTATCTAAGGGGGAGCATAATATAAAATATTTATGGGGGAGAAGAAATATCAAATATTCAACTTGGATATCTTTTTGAAATGACAAAGGGGGAGAAAATAATATAATAAATAAGTTTCATAATGAAAAAGGCCAAGCACTCACTTGCAAAACAAGAATGGCTACAAAAGGCAATCTTCAGGTATGAAACTCATTTGTTTTATAGTTCCTTTATTATATTTTGGAAATGTTTGTCATCTTCAAAAAGGGGGAGATTGTTGGCTAAATGGACATCTATAAATCCCTTTGTTTTGATTATGACAAACATTTCATTCTTATTGATCTAACGAGCTACTTGAGTGTGCAGGAACAAGGTGGATGACAAAAGCAATTAGGGAAATCCATATGCTTACATATTTATATTTTCATGAAATGTAATCGCTTTGTAAAAACTTGTACAAATATATAATGTACAAGTACTTAGATTTCATGTAAATCAAGCGTTATATCTTCCCTAGCTAAACACCACATTTAGATAAGTCATCCCCTTCAAATAGGATCACATATGCACACTCATACATATAATTAGTGCCTAAATAGAAACATTGAAACAGGATCAATCTCGGTCGACCAACTCCTCGACCGAGACACTCTCAGTCGACAATCTTCTCGACCGAGAAAGATCCAAAGTAGCCGTTAGACACAACTGACAAGGTAGTTGGCAGTTGGAGATAAACGTTGCAAAACACTTGATTCAGAGAGCCTGTCGGTCGACAAGAGTTCGACTGAGTAGGTGTCTCGGTCGACCATTCCTCGACTGAGATGAACTCTGACAACAACTGCAGAGTAAATTAATTAGCCGTTGCTAAAGCAACAAACTTGTATCTAACGGATAGTTAAGCACTTAGAAACCCCTAGAAATTGTCTAGAACGTCCTTAAGCATCCTTAGGCCATTCCTATAAAAAGGACAAGCCATAGGACACTCAAACTCACTTGTTACACTTGAGAAATCCTTGAGCATACTTTGAGCAATCTGTTTGTGAGCAAATTGAGCATTGTGACAATTGGCTACTTCCTTCCTTAGCTCATAATTCATGTCCTATAGGCTAGCATCTCCTATCCACTGCAATTACAAGTCCATACACTTTGGTTAGGAGATCTACATGCTTGATCTAGGCAAATCAAGCCTTGGGCTACAAAAGGATAAGTTGTAATTTCCTTTTCCTTTCTTGTTCTCTATTATTGTTTGTACTCTCCTTGCTACTCCTAGGTTGGAGGCTGCGGATTGGAGAGGGTGGAGATCTTCTTGGTGAAGAAGGAGACCTTGAGCTACTTCAAGAAGGCTGGTGCAACGGGAGGTTACTTCTAGAGAGGAAGGCTACTTCAAGGGGGAGCTTGGAGTTACTTCAAGAAGGCTACCTCAAGTTGGTGCATCTACTTCGAGTGAAGGCTGTTCAAGGGGTGTAAAGGAAAGTATTGTATTTTGTATAAATCCTTGTGAAGGTAATAAAATATATACTTTCAAAATCCCGGTTGGGTAAGCAACCGGGTAGTGGACTGACAACTTTAGTATTTGCTAAAGTTGGAACCACTCTAAACACCTGTCTCCTTCTTCCATTTTTAATTATGGTTGCTTGAGTTCAATAATTGTTAAAATTACCATAAAACTCTATTCACCCCCCCTCTAGTGTTTTTCAGAGAGCATGGCACTGGAGAAGGTGGTTGAACCAACAACATGGAGGCTAAGAGGTGGTTGAGGATGATGCCCCTGCACTGGAGAAGGTGGTTGAACCAACAACATGGAGGCTAAGAGGTGATTGAGGATGATGCCCCTGGATGCAAGATGCTCAATGTAATATCCCTGACCTGGGTTATGCCCTAATCTTGGAAGTTTTTGTTTAAGCAAGTTAATTAGATCCTTGATTTTATCTTGTGAAAAGTAATTAAGGTTCAAGAGGAACTTATGTTTCAATTATAGTCCTTTTCGAATAATGTTGAAACATTATTTTGCTTGTTTTGGACTAAAGTGGAAATTACCCAAGTTGAGGAGTTAACTTGCAAATGTTGCATGATAAGATGTTCCTCAAGTTTTGAAGCATCATAAGGGTGAAAATGATGCAGTGGTATGTCTTGTGGTAGCCTGAATAACAAGAAAGAGCTTGTTGAGCAATGTTTGTGCATTAAAACCTAGTTTTGGTGTAATGTGCAATTTACCCAAAACATAGGGTTCAATACGCAAATTACCACTTCAAAATAGTCCCTAATGTTTCTTGGAATCATGTAGAGAAAAGAAAATGAGAGGGGTGCCTCATTTGAATCACTTTGGAGGAGAGAGAATCTTGATATTAAAATAATTAAGATTTAAGCATAATTGGAACTTTACTTCAATTTAATGCAAAAAAATAAATATATTAATTGAAGTGATCTTCAACTAAAATTTTGTTGGTTGAAATCCATATATGTGGACGTCCTTGTGCCTTACAAAGGCAACGCAAATATCTTAAGGAGGTGAAGAACCCACTCACATTATTATAAGAAAAAGAAATATCCACTCATTTATGGATATTATTATAATATGATTTAAGGTGCTTAATTTGCTTTTCTTTAAATGTTGGATAATTGAGAGGAATAAGAGGAAAAGAATATAGCCTCGTAACCAAGGAAGGGAAGGGGGAAGTGGCAAGGAAATGGAGGAGATAGTCCCTACTTTCTCTCTCCTAAATGATTTTTTTTTAATAAAATGCATATATGCTCCTTTATCCATAGCTTGGATGGGTAATTCCGAATCCACCTTCACTTCATGCTTGCAAAAACGACCAAGGGAGATGGGAGGAACATGAGGACGACCCCCAACCTGTCGGTAAGCTTCTTGACCTTCTTTCACCTTGATTCCATGGTGGAAATCGAAAATCAATGCATGATTTCTTCTTATCTCGATCCCATCTTCAATTCTAACCATTCCTTTTCACTCCAAGCTTGAGGAAGAGCCTTGGGATAGTGAAAGGAGTTGCATACACCATTGTTGATGTGATCTTGAAGCTTTGAAGATCAATTGGAGGTGGGTTTTATAACTTGAACCCTTACTATTGTTATTGCATTCAATTCCTTATCAATTGTTGATCATTTGTTCTTCTTGAAATTCACTTGATCAAACCAATAGAACCACCATAAAATTTACAGCAAAATATGAAGGATCATAGCTTGATGATGATGAAATCATCCTAAGCACACACCTCAAAAGTATCCTAGGCAAACGGTTTTAAGACCTTGGTCCAAACGGTTTCACCAAACCGTTTGGAGACCAAACAGTTTGCAAACCGTTTGGAGGTTTGGATCCCAATCCGTTTGGATGGGTTGACCGTTTGGATGGGTTGACCATTTGAGGTCAGGAACCTAGTACATGTTGGATGATGATATAATGGATCCAATTGATTAATTCAATATATGGACAATCCTCCTATTAGAAACCCTAATTGGGTTAAGTGCTGAAATTTCAATTGGTTGATTTAAAATTTTGGGTTGATTAACCCAAACGGTCTCAAGACCGTTTGGAGGTCACCCAAATGGTCTCAAGACCGTTTGGAGGTCAACCAAGACTGTTTGGAGGTCTAGGGTTGAGTATGGTTGAGTAATTGAAGGATCAGAGATAGCAAATTGAAATGTAATCAATAGTTCAATTGATGATCAATCCAATGATCTAAACCCTAATTGAATTTCACAAAATTTAATGGTAGGATGGGGAAAACGGTCTCAAGACCATTTGGAGGTCATCCAAACGACCTCAAGACCGTTTGAGGTCAGGTCTTATCATAATTTGATGATGATTCATTGATTTTAATTGAATCGGTTCCACAATGTTAATCATTGAAGGTTCCTCGATTTCAAAACCCTAATTGAAGGTTTCTTGATTATAAATCCTAGTTCAATTGGGTTCAAAACCCTAATTGATGGTCTAATTGAAGGATGATTCAATAGTTCAATTGATGAATGAATCAGGGATTCAATTGATATTCGGTTCATTGATTGAAACCTTGAATTGGTTAAGTGTTGAAAGACCTTTTTGGTCCATTCGGTTTTGAGAGGGTTTGGACCAAATAATCTTAAGACCATTTGAGTCCAAACGGTCTCAAGACCGTTTGTGTAACATCCCTGACCTGGGTTATGCCTTAACCCTAGATGTTTTGCTTAATAAATTTAATTATATGCTTGCTCTTATTTCTTGAATAGTAATTAAGGCTCAAGAGGAACTTATGTTTCAATTTTAGTCCTTTTTGAACAATGTTGAAACATTGTTTTTCTTGTTTTGGACTAAAGTGCAATTTACCCAAGTTGAGGGGTTAAATTGGAAATTATACATGATAAGATGCTCCTCATGTTTTGAAGCATCATGAGAATGAAAATGATGCCAAGGTAAGGCTTGTGGTAGCATGAGTACCAAGAAAGAGCTAATAAAGCAATGCTTGTGGATTAAAACCTAATTTTAGTGTAATGTGCAATTTACCCAAAACCTAGGGTTCAATATGAAAATTACCACTTCAAAATAGTGCCTAATGTTTATTGGCATCATGTAGAGAAAATAAAATGAGAGGGGCATCTCATTTGTATCTCTTTGGAGGAGAGAGAATCTTGATATTAAAATAATCAAGATTTAAGCATAATTGGAACTTTACTTCAATTTAATGCAAAAAAATAAATACATTAATTAAAGACCCCTTCAACCAAAAGGTGAGGGATGAGTTTGCAAGAGAATGGACGACCATGTGCCTTGCAAAGGCACAAACATATCCAAAGGAAGTGGATAACTCACTCACCTTATTATAAGAAAAAGAAATATCCACTCACTTATGGATATGATTATAAAATGATTTAAGGTGCTTAATTTGCTTTTCTTTAAAACATGGATAATTGAGAGGAATAAGAGGCAAGGAAGATATCCTCATAACCAAGGAAGGGAAGGGGGAAAATGGCAAGGAAATGGAGGAGATAAGTCCTACTTTCTCTCTCCTAAAATTAATTTTTAATAAAATGTATATATGCTCCTTTATCCATGAGTTGAAATGGAAATTTCGAAACCCCTTTCACTTCTTTCTTGCAAAAATGACCAAGGGATCTTGGAGCAACAGGAGGACGACCCCCAACATGTTGGTAAGCTGCTTGACCTTCTTTCACCATGATTTCATGGTGGAAATCGAAAATAAATGATGGATTTCTTCTTTTCTCCATGTAATCTTCTATCCTAGCCACTTATTTTCATTCAAAAGCTTGAGGACAAGCTTGGGATAGTTGAGAAAGCTTCTTACACCATTAAATACGTGGAGCTTGGACCTTTGAAGCTCAATTGGAGGCGGGTTTTATAACTTGAACCCTCAATACTGTTATTGCATTCAATTCCTTATCAAATTGTTGATCCTTTATGATTCTCAAAAAATTATTTGGTTGATTGATGCAATCACCATGAAAATCACAGAAAGTTTCATGGGTTTAGAGCTTGATGATTATGACATCATCATAAGCACACACCTCTCCAAATATCTATTGCAAACGATTTCAACAACATGGTCCAATCGGTTTCACCAAACCGTTTGGTGACCAAACAGTTTGCAAACCGTTTGGAGTTTTGAATCCCAAACTATTTGGAGGGGTTGATCATTTGAATGGGTTGACCGTTTGAGGTCAGGACCCTAGTTCATGTTGGATGATGATATAATGGATCCAATTGATTAATTCAATTTATGGACAATCTTTCAATTAGAAACCCTAATCGGGTTAAGTGCTGAATTGCAATTGATTGATTTAACTTTTGGGTTGACTAAACCCAAATGGTCTCAAGACCGTTTTGAGGTCACCCAAACGGTCTCAAGACCATTTGGAGGTCAAACAAGACCGTTTGGAGGTATAGGGTTGAGTATGGTTGAGTATTTGAAGGTCCAGAGATATCAAATTGAAATGCAATTAATTGCTGATTTGATGATCAACCCAATGATCTAACCCTAATGAAATTTCACAAATTCCAAGGATAGGATGGGGAAAACGGTCTCAAGACCATTTGGAGGTCATCCAAACGACCTCAAGACCGTTTGGGGTCAGGTCATGTCAAAAGTTTGATGATGATTCATTGGTTTCAATTGAAATGATTCCACAATGTTGATCATTGATGGCTACTAGTTTCAAAGCCCTAATTGAAGGTTCCTCGAGTTGAAATCCTAGATCAATTGGGTTCAAAACCCTAATTGATGGTCTAGTTGAAGGTTGATTCTATAGTTCAAGTGATAAAGAAATCAAGGACTTAATTGATAATTGGTTCATCCATTGAAATCATGAATCGTGTAAGTGTTGAAAGGACTTTTTGGTCCATTCAGTTTTGAGACGGTTTGGACCAAACGGTCTTAAGACCGTTTGAGCCCAAACGGTCTCAAGACCATTTGGGTCCAAACAGTCTCAAGACCATTTGAGACCAAACGGTCTCAAACCATTTGGAGACCCAGGTCCAATCGGTTTCAACATACTTCTTGCCTAAACGGTTTCAAACCATTTAGAGACCAAAGGGGTCAAGATCGTTTGGTGACTCAATGTGATCAAATCAATTGATAACTTAATGTGATGATTTATGCATTTATCAAATGGTTGATCTAACCTAATGATTATCAATGATAGGTACAAATGTTCAAATCCTAAGGTACCTAGATAATCAGTACCTTAAAAATGGTTAACCCTACAAGCCTATGAAAGCAATGTATCAGTACACTATGTCAATCATAGATGTATGTACTTGATTGGAAGGTTGATGTAACCTAATCAAGTTGAAAGGATGTTAGAAAGGATTTCATACATGAGTATTGATCATGTGGTGATTAGGTTACGATCCTTAGTAAAGAGATCATGAAACCCTAATCCAGAAGGTTAATGAACCCTAACCTAATTCAGGATAACATAATGTAAAACCCCAATTATGGGAATGGAGAGAGAAACCCTAATTGGGATGAGTATATCCAATTGATATGAAATGAGAAACCCTAATTGAGGTTGATTCCATGTGAAACCCTAATTGAGGGTGATTCCATGTGAAGCCCTAATTGAGGTTGATTCCATGTGAAACCCTAATTGAGGTTGATTCCATGAGAAAACCTAATTGAGGGTGATGCCATAAGAAACCCTAGTTGGGATGAATAATAAACCCTAAGTATAGGCAATGTGACGTGAAAGCCTAATGAAGTGCGATGATATATACAATCCTAACTCTAATGAAGTATGATAGTATGTGAAACCCCAAAGCCCTAATAAAGGGTAAAGGTATGTGAAACTCAAATTGGAGTTATAATACATGAAGCCCTAATATTGGACAATACGAGGACAAACCAGAACCCTAATAATAAAATAGTGGGTAAAACCTTATAAAGGTGAAATATCTTAAATGGTTGATTATAGGCAACCTTATTGTAAGCAATGCCTTAACCTGAGATGAGTCCATATCATTAAAGATAGTTGGACCATTCTTATGTGTGACCTATGCACTTCAGGCTAAGAGTGATAGGTTAGTGGATGAAAGGATTAAGATGGGAAATACCTTAATCCAAGATAAACTGATAACTCAAGAAAGTTGGAAGTGACGAGGAAAGTGATACATTAAGATATGAATGATATCACTTTTAGCATTCCAGGGTTGATATACCTTGATGCACCTCAAATCCAATAATACTTGGACAAGAAACACATGAAGAGTGTTATATGAATTGTTACAATGAAAGGTAATATACCTTGATAAGCATAAGCTAATATACCTTGAATAAAGGTTAAGCCAAACTAATGAGTATGATGTAATCATACCATGATAAGGATGAGAAATGAACTCATTCCTTGTACTGATAATCATTTAATGATAAATATTAAAAGTAATAAACATGATTGTATACTTAAGATGTGTAATGGCCTTGTGAGCCATATGGTTAGATGTTTCCTAGTGAGAGGTGACAAGGTGTTTTATGAGCCTTATGAGCCATGAGAATGGTTGTTGCCTAGTAAGAGGTAACAAAATGTTTTAATGAACTTTGAGAATCACATGGGTAGGTTGATACCTAGTGAAAGGTATCAAGATGATTATAAAAGTCTCTTGTAAGGGATGATAATGTTCATAATAAACCAAGGACTGGAAACTTAGTAACATAATAATAATAACAAAAGGATGAAATTATAATAATGGAACCTGGATCATACATGTGTGGAGAAAAGAGGAATACTGGTAACACATAAACAATGTGTTGAGCATGATTGTCATGGCCAAAGTTTAATGCTAGTAAAAGAATAAGGTGCCCAGTGCTGTATAAACAGACATGGGGTGTAATGAGGTTTGGAGATGTCCAATACCTGGTACATGTGTATTGCCTATAATCAGGATTGGTTAAAGTCCAATGCCTGGCGGTGTAATCAGGTTTGGAGATGTCCAATACGTGGCAGAGGTGTAAACCCTGTAATCAAGATTGGTTAAAGTCCAATGCCTGGCAGTGTAATCAAGTTTGTAGATGTCCAATACCTGGCAGAGGTGTAATGCCTGTAATCAAGGTTGGTTAAAGTCCAATGCCTGGCGGTGTAATCAGGTTTGGAGATGTCCAATACCTGGCAGAGGTGTAATGCCTAAAATTAGGATTGGTTAAAGTCCAATGCCTGGCTGTGAAATCAGGATTGGTAGTGTCCAATGCCTGGCGGTGTAATCAGGTTTGGAGAAGTTTAATACCTGGCAGAGGTGTAAAGCCTGGCTGTGAAATCAGAATTGGTAGTGTCCAATGCCTGGCGGTGTAATCAGGTTTGGAAGAGTCCAATACCTGGCGGAGGCTTAATGCCTGTAATGATGACACATGATTGGTAATAACCTTATGCCTGTAATGATGACACATGGTTGATGATAACCCAATGTTAGTATTAATGATATATGAGTACATGGTAGATATAATTCTATATCTGCTTAAGCGGATTGGCTAAGGCCAACTGAATGAAACAAGAATGTCTCATGGGTGACATATCAAGATGATGAGTGTCACAAGAAAAGCTTGACATGATAGTATAATATGATGGATAAATTATATACATGCTCTTCCTATTCCTTATTAAGAGAATAGTTGATCTATTGTTCTATCACAAACAGTTACAATGCTTTAAGATAAGAATGCTTAAAACTGCTTATCCTCTGCCCAATTTTATATCATTAAATTGCAATAATAATGGTTTTGGCAGAGAGTTATATCTCCCGCTGGGGTAATAACAATTGTCTCACCATCGTGGGATCCAACATTTTTTTTAGGTGGACAAACACAGAGGAGGTTGAGAATATCTTGCAGAGGAAGAACATCAGCAGCAACAGTGACAACAGGGACATCTCAGGTTGAGTGTACTGTCTCTCATGTCTTGTAGATAGAAGTCCTATGTGTCGTCTCTGTACTCTCAGGTCCTTAGAGTTAGTAGTTAGTGCTTTTAATAAATCATTTTGAGATTTTGGCTTGATGCCTCAAGGTTCTTATGCTGTCTGTGTTTAGTTTTTAACAAGGCAGTTGATATTGTAACCCTCGAGAAGAGATGATACAAGATATGTACCTATGAACCAGGATGTAAATGTAATACATTGGTTCTTGTTGAAAGAGTTTTCCTATGAATTGATCTCTTTGAAAAAGGTTTTAATTTTTAGTGATTTTCAATAATCCGCTGTTAGTAATCGCTTCCGCTTAAGCTAATTATGCTTTTGTGATTTGTTCGCCACAATTTAGTGGTATCAGAGCTCTAGGTTCGCTGAGTCTACATAGACATAGGACTAAGGTATCAAGTCTGTTCTAAGTGTACCCAGTGTATCTTATAGTGCCTTCTTCTTATGCAGAAGAAGATATATAACTCAAAGATGTTTGGAGGACATGAGGAATTTGTTCTGAGAGCAATGTTGCTGCACCAGTAAAATGTGCTAGGGACCAGGCAAGAGAAGAAACAATGCCTGAGAATCCCCATGTTGATGAAGTCATGATGAGAAGCCCAGCTTTTTCTACACTTTTTGGGCAATTCATGACTACATAGAGGCATATGACAGACCAGATGCTAGCACCGGCACCTAGGGCACCAGCTCCCAATGAGGGATATGGGTCTGGTAAGACATTTGAACGACTACGTTGTGTAGGAGCCATAGAATATGCTGGGACATCTGACCCAACAGATGCTGATCTCTGGCTCACTGAGTTAGAAAAGGCTTTTAAGATCCTTAGTATCCCGGATGCTGACAAAGTCAATCATGCTGTGTACCTTTTGAAGGGTAGCGCTGGACATTGGTGGGCTATAGAAGAAATAAAAAGGAATGATGAAGAGGTTGGATGGGAGGAATTTTGTCTAGAATTCATCAATAAGTATTTTCTAAGGACTTATTTAGATGAAAAGATCTCACAATTTGAGAAGATACGACAGGGAGCCATGTCAATAAGTGAATATGAGGTTAAGTTCATGGAACTTTTATGATTTTGTCCTCAGATGGCTGCTACTGAGGAGGAAAAGATTTGACGTTTTGAGAAAGGATTGAATGCTGAGATGTCTATTTTGGCTTCTGCCCTAGAAAATAGAGAGAGGTTTGCCACATTTGTGGAGTTAATTAGAAGGATAGAAGGGTCTATGACAAAGAAACATGAGACAGACCTTAAAAGGAAGTCTAAGCAGTTACAGGAACAAGGAATAGTGGTACTAAACAACCAAAGATTTCAGTAGTACCGACTCAAGTACAATATAGTGCACCTGAGCAGTAGTCACCTAAAAAGTTTCGAGCTTGCTATAGATGTGGACAGAGAGGACATCTGAGGTGGCAATGTCCAAATAAAAAGTGATGAGGTGACTCAATAGACAAGACACTAGATAACCTGTAATAAGTAGACACATCAAGATAGAACTTTCTATTATGAATTATCTTGCACTCTCTACTATAAGAAGGGTAGTTGTTGTTTAGTTCATCTGTATAATCCTTTGAGGATATGAAGAAGTGATAAGTAGTATGTTTCAGTTTAAAATTCTTTTATATGTTTTGAATTTCTCTTTCTTCATCAAGGAAGGGAAGAAATGAAAGAGGAACTCAGAGAAAATCTGAGATATTAAGTATATCAAATTTAAAGAAATGAAACATAAAATAAAATAATGCATACTACCTGATTTCAGTTCTTGAATACCCTGGCCAGGTATTCATATATTGAAGGCAAGGTAAGTATGACATACCTAGATTGTTATCTTTTTGATTACTCTGATCAAGTAATCATTCTGAAACAATCCAAAGAAGCCTAATGAAGAAGGAGATGTGGCATGGATATTTCTACCACATTCTAATTGATATACGAAGGAATTTGATTTAATTATAAATAAACTAATAAAAAAAAGAAAAATATGATTCTTTGTTTTCTTTCCTTTCAGGGACATGGCAATCAGGTGGGTCTTAGGACACTTGATGTGCACAATTAAATTTTTTTATTTGATGGATACTTAGAAGAAAAAAATGTGTGTAACAAGTAATGTCCCAGGATAAAATAAAGAAGAATATGTGATGTGTTTCCAGCACATGTAATGGATACCAAGGTAAGGGATTTTGGTATCAGATAAAGTATGCTGACCACCTGGAGTGGTTAACTGTGAAATTAGATCAGTTATATAATATAGCATGAACATCATATGTTAGGGGTTTATACCTTGCATAAACATGACATTGAGATGTTATGAGACTTGATGAGATGATGTATGAATAATATCTGTCTCCCATTATCTGGGATTTCGGGGACGAAATCCTTGTTAGGGGTTTATGATTTGTAACATCCCTGACCTGGGTTATGCCTTAACCCTAGATGTTTTGCTTAATAAAGTTAATTATATGCTTGCTATTATTTCTTGAATAGTAATTAAGGCTCAAGAGGAACTTATGTTTCAATTTTAGTCCTTTTTGAACAATGTTGAAACATTGTTTTTCTTGTTTTGGACTAAAGTGCAATTTACCCAAGTTGAGGGGTTAAATTGCAAATTATACATGATAAGATGTTCCTCATGTTTTGAAGCATCATGAGAATGAAGATGATGCCAAGGTAAGGCTGTGGTAGCCTGAGTACTAAGAAAGAGCTAATAAAGCAATGTTTGTGCATTAAAACCTAGTTTTGGTGTAATGTGCAATTTACCAAAAAGCTAGGGTTCAATATGCAAATTACCACTTCAAAATAGTGCCTAATGTTTCTTGGCATCATGTAGAGAAAATACAATGAGAGGGGCATCTCATTTGTATCTCTTTGGAGGAGAGAAAATGTTGATATTAAAATAATCAAGATTTAAGCATAATTGGAACTTTACTTCAATTTAATGCAAAAAAATAAATATATTAATTAAATACCCCTTCAACCAAAAGGTGAGGGATGAGTTTGCAAGAGAATGGATGACCATGTGCCTTGCAAAGGCACGAACATATCCAAAGGAAGTGGATAACTCACTCACCTTATTATAAGAAAAAGAAATATCCACTCACTTATGGATATTATTATAAAATGATTTAAGGTGCTTAATTTGCTTTTATTTAGAACATGGATAATTGAGAGGAATAAGAGGCAAGGAAGATAGCCTCGTAACCAAGGAAGGGAAGGGGGCAAATGGCAAGGAAATGGTGGAGATAATTCCTACTTTCTCTCTCCTAAAATGAATTTTTAATAAAATGTATATATGCACCTTTATTCATGAGTTGAAAGGGTAATTTCGAAACCCATTTCAATTCTTCATTGCAAAAATGACCAAGGGATCTTGGAGCAACAGGAGGACGACCCCCAACCTGTTGGTAAGCTGCTTGACCTTCTTTCACCATGATTTCAAAGTGGAAATAAAAAATAAATGATGGATTTCTTCTTTTCTCCATGTAATTTTCTATCCTAGCCACTTCTTTTCATTCAAAAGCTTGAGGAAGAGCTTGGGATAGTTGAGAAAGCTTCTTCCTCCATTAAATACGTGGAGCTTGGACCTTTGAAGCTCAATTGGAGGCAGATTTTATAACTTGAACCCTCAATACTGTTATTGCATTCAATTCCTTATCAAATTGTTGATCCTTTATTATTCTCGAAAAATTATTTGGTTGATTGATGCAATCACCATGAAAATCATTGAAAGTTTCATGGGTTTAGAGATTTATGATGATGACATCATCATAATCACAAACCTCTCCAAATATCTATTGCAAACAGTTTCAACAACATGGTCCAATCAGTTTTACCAAACCATTTGGTGACCAAACAGTTTGCAAACCGTTTGGAGTTTTGAATCCCAAACTGTTTGGAGGGGTTAACCATTTGAGGTCAGAACCCTATTTCATGTTGTATGATGATCTAATGTATCCAATTGATTAATTCAATTTATGGACAATCTTTCAATTAGAAACCCTAATCGGGTTAAGTGCTGAATTGCAATTGATTGATTTAACTTTTGGGTTGACTAAACCCAAACGGTCTCAAGACCATTTGGAGGTCAACCAAGACCGTTTGGAGGTATAGGGTGGAATATGGTTGAGTATTTGAAGGTCCATAGATATCAAATTGAAATGTAATTAATTGCTGATTTGATGATCAACCCAATGATCTAACCCTAATGAAATTTCACAAATTCCAAGGATAGGATGGGGAAAACGGTCTCAAGACCATTTTGAGGTCATCCAAACGACCTCAAGACCATTTGGGGTCAGGTCATGTCAAAAGTTTGATGATGATTCATTGGTTTCAATTGAAATGATTCCACAATGTTGATCATTGATGGCTACTAGTTTCAAAGCCCTAATTGAAGGTTCCTCGAGTTGAAATCCTAGATCAATTGGGTTCAAAACCCTAATTGATGGTCTAGTTGAAGGTTGATTCTATAGTTCAAGTGATAAAGAAATCAAGGACTTAATTGATAATTGGTTCATCCATTGAAATCATGAATCGTGTAAGTGTTGAAAGGACTTTTTGGTCCATTCAGTTTTGAGACGGTTTGGACCAAACGGTCTTAAGACCGTTTGAGCCCAAACTGTCTCAAGACCATTTGGGTCCAAACAGTCTCAAGACCGTTTGAGACCAAACAGTCTCAAACCATTTGGAGACCCAGGTCCAATCGGTTTCAACATACTTCTTGCCTAAACGGTTTCAAACCATTTAGAGACCAAAGGGGTCAAGATCGTTTGGTGACTCAATGTGATCAAATCAATTGATAACTTAAGGTGATGATTGATGTATTGATCCAATGGTTGATCTAACCTAATGATTATCAATGATAGGTAAAAAGGTTGAAATCCTAAGGTACCTAGATAATCAGTACCTTAAAAATGGTTAACCCTACAAGCTTATGAAAGCAATGTCTCAGTACACTATGTCAATCATAGATGTATGTACTTGATTGGAGGGTTGATCTAACCTAATGAAGTTGAAAGGATGTTAGAAAGGATTTCATACATGAGTATTGATCATGTGGTGATTAGGTTATGATCCTTAGTAAAGAGATCATGAAACCCTAATCCAGAAGGTTAATGAACCCTAACCTAATTTAGGATAACATAATGTAAAACCCCAATTATGGGAATGGAGAGAGAAACCCTAATTGAGGTTGATTCCATGTGAAACCCTAATTGAGGTTGATTCCATGTGAAACCCTAATTGAGGGTGATTCCATGTGAAACCCTAATTGAGGTTGATTCCATGTGAAACCCTAATTGAGGTTGATTCCATGAGAAAACCTAATTGAGGGTGATGCCATGTTAAAGTCCAATGCCTGGCTGTGAAATCATGATTGGTAGTGTCCAATGCCTGGCGGTGTAATCAGGTTTGGAGAAGTCCAATACCTGGAAGAGGTGTAAAGCCTGGCTGTGAAATCAAAATTGGTAGTGTCTAACGCCTGGCGGTGTAATCAGGTTTCGAAGAGTCCAATACCTGGCGGAGGCATAATGCCTGTAATGATGACACATGATTGGTAATAACCTAATGCCTGTAATGATGACACAGGGTTGATGATAACCCAATGTCAGTATTAATGATATATGAGTACATAGTAGATATAATTCTATATCTGCTTAAGCAGATTGGCTAAGGCCAATTGAATGAAACAAGAATGTCTCATGGGTGGCATATCAAGATGATGAGTGTCACAAGAAAAGCTTGACATGATAATATAATATGATGGATAAATGATATACATGTTCTTCCTATTCCTTATTAAGAGAATAGTTGATCTATTGTTCTATCACAAACGGTTACAATGCTTTAAGATAAGAATGCTTAAAACTGCTTATCCTCTGTCCAGTTTTATATCATTAAATTGCAATAATAATGTTTTTGGCAGAGAGTTATATCTCCCGCTGGGGCAATTACAATTGTCTCACCCCCGTGGGGTCCAATATTTTTTTAGGTGGACAAGCACGGAGGAGGTTGAGAATATCTTGCAGAGGAAGAACATCAGCAACAACAATGACAACAGGGACAACTCAGGTTGAGTGACCTGTCTGTCATGTCTTGTAGATAGAAGTCCTATGTGTCGTCTCTGTACTCTCAGGTCCTCGGAGTTACTAGTTAGTGCTTTTAATAAATCTTTGAGATTTTGGCTTGATGCCTCGAGGTTCTTATGTTGTCTGTGTTTAGTTTTTAACAAGGCAGTTGATATTGTAACCGTCGAGAAGAGATGATACAAGATATGTACCTATGAAGCATGATGTAAATGTAATACATTGGTTCTTGTTGAAAGAATTATCCTATGAATGGATATCTTTGAAAAAGGTTTTAATTTTTAGTTATTTTCAATAATCCGCTGTTAGTAATCGCATCCGCTTAAGCTAATTATGCTTTTGTGAGTTGTTCGCCATAGTTTGGGTCCAAATGGTCTCAAGACCCTTTGGGTCCAAACGATCTCAAACCATTTGGAGACCCAAGTCCAATCAGTTTCAACACACTTCTTGCCTAAACAGTTTCAAACCATTTAGAGAGAAAAGGGTCAAGAACGTTTAGTGATTCAATGTGATTATATCAATTGAAAACTTATTGTGATAAAGGATCAATTGACCCTATAATTGTTACTGATCTATCTCAAAGATAATCACTAGGGTTGTACCTTTAATATACTAAGTGATTGATAATCCTTTGATGAGTTAATCGTTGAAGCTTAAGTAAGCAATAACTCAATACACTATGTCAATCATAGATATATGTACTTGATTGAAGGGTTGATGTAAACCTAATCAAGTTGAAAGGATGATAGAAAGGAATTCATACATGAGTATTAATCATGTGGTGATTAGGTTATGATCCTTAGTAAAGAGATCATGAAACCCTAATCCAGAAGGTTAATGAACCCTAACCCTAATTTAGGGTAACATAATGTAAAACCCCAATTATGGGAATGGAGAGTGAAACCCTAATTGGGATGAATAGTACATCCTAATTATGGATAGTTGAATAAGAAACCCTAATTTTAGGGTAAAGTGCATGAAACCCTAAACTAAGGTAATGTGATGTAAAACCCTGATGTATTGATATGAATTGAGAAACCCTTATTAAGGGTGATTCCATGAGAAACCCTAATTGAGGGTGATTCCATGAGAAACCCTAATTGAGGGTGATTCCATGAGAAACCCTAATTGAGGGTGATTCCATGAGAAACCCTAATTAAGGTTGATTCCATGAGAAACCCTAATTGAGGGTGATTCTATGAGAAACCCTAATTGAGGGTGATGCCATGAGAAACCCTAGTGTGGATGAATAGTAAACCCTAATTATGGGCAATGTGATGTGAAATCCTAATGAAGGGTGATGCTATATGCAATCATAACCCTAATGAAGGGAGATGGTATGTGAAATCCTAACCCTAATGAAGTATGATAGTATGTGAAACCCTAAACCCTAATAAAGGGTGATGGTATGGGAGACCCTAATCCTAATAATGGAATGGTGACTAAGACATTAACCAGGGAAATACCTAAAGTGATTGATTACAGGTAACCTTATAGTAAGCAATGCCTTAACCTGAGATGAGTCCATATCATTGAAGATAGTTGGACCATTCTTGTGCGTGACCTATTCACTTCAGGGTAAAAGTGATAGGTTAGTGGATGAGAGGGAAATACCTTAATATAAGATAAGTTGATAACTCAAATAAGTTGGAAGTGATGAGGAAAGTGATATATCAAGATATGATAGTTATCACTTTTAGCATTCCAGGGTTGAAATACCTTGATGCACCTCAAATCCGTTATACTTGGACTTGAAACACATGAAGTGTGTTATGTAAATTGTTATAATGAAATACAATGAGTTTGATATAGTTTGATAAGTATAGGCTAATATACCTTGAGAATGGGGTTAATCCAAACTAATGAGTACGATGTAATCATACCATGATAAGGATGAGCAATGAACTCATACCTTGTATTGATAATCATTTAATGATAAATGTTAAGAGTAATAATCATGATTAAATACTTGAGATGTTAATGGATGCTCCTAGAGGTGTGGAGCAAAATATTAAGGTTGATTAGATAAATATGAAATCCTAATTAGTGTGAGATGGGAAACCCTAACCCTAAATTGGGTAATGGGACTTGAGAAACCCTAATGTGAAGTGAATAGTAAACCCTAACCCTATTGAGGGAATAGTGGTGTTACTATTATATGACATGAGGTAATATGTTATTGTTGCCTCGTGATAGGTGACAAGATGTGTAATGGCCTTGTGAGCCATAAGATTAGATGTTGCCTAGTGATGGGTGACAAGAAGATGTTTAATGGCCTTGTGAGCCATATGGTTAGATGTTTCCTAGTGAGAGGTGACAAGATGCTTTATGGGCCTTATGAGCCATGAGAGAAATTGTGGCATAGTGAGAGGTACCAAGATGATTATAAAAGTTCATTGTACGAAATGATAATGTTTTAATAAACTTAATAAAAGGAACAATTGTAGTCAAGAAAGAATGTGAAAAGCTATGAAGGCCAACCTTAGGGTTCAGAACCTAGAAGGGGATGTGATGATCAATGATGAGTTAAAGGAATTTATATTCCATGAGCTGTAATTAGGATTGGTTAAAGTCCAATACCTGGCAGATGCATAATGCCTATAATCAGGATTGGTTAAAGTCCAATGCCTGGCTGTGTAATCAGGATTGGTTAAAGTCCAATGCCTGACTGTGTAATCAAGATTGGTTAGAGTCCAATGCCTGGCTGTGTAATCAGGATTGGTTAAAGCCCAATGCCTTGATGTGTAATCAAGATTGGTTAAAGTCCAATGCCTGGCTGTGTAATCAGGATTGGTTAAAGGCCAATGCCTGGATGTGTAATCATGATTGGTTAAAGTCCAATGCCTGGCTTTGTAATGAGGGTTGGTTAAAGTCCAATGCCTGGCTGTGTAATCAGGATTGGTTAGAGTCCAATGCCTGGCTGTGTAATCAGGATTGGTTAGAGTCCAATGCCTGGCTGTGTAATCAGGGTTGGTTAAAGTGCAATGCCTGGCTGTGAAATCAGGATTGGTAGTGTCCAATGCCTGGCGGTGTAATCAGGTTTGGAAGAGTCCAATACCTGCTAGAGGATTAATGCCTATAATGATGACACATGATTGGCAATAACCAATACCTGTAATGATGACATAGGATTGGTAATAACCCAATGCCTATATTAATGATATATGAGTACATGGTAGATGTAATCCCTTATATGTTTAGCAGATTGTCTAAGGCCAACAGATTGAGACAAGAATGTCTCATGGGTGACATATCAAGATAATGAGTGTCATAAGAGAAGTTTGACATGATGGTATAATATGATGGATAAATGATATACATGTTCTTCCTATTCCTTATTAAGAGAATAGTTGATCTATTGTTTTATCTTAAATAGTTACAATGCTTTTAGATGAGAATTCTTTAAACTGCTTATCCTCTTCCCAACTTTATATCATTAAACTGCAATAATAATGTTTTTGGCGGAGAGTTATATCTCTCGCTGGGGCAATTACAATTGTCTCACCCCTGTGGGATCCAACATTTTTAGGTGGACAAGCACGGAGGAGACTGAGAATATTTTGTAGAGGAAGAACATCAGCAGCAGTAGTGACAACAATGACAACTCAGGTTGAGTGTACTGTCTGTCGTGTCCTGTAGATAGAAGTCATATGTGTCATCTCTATACTCTCAGGTCCTCAGAGTTAATAGTTAGTGCTTTTAATGAATCATTTTGAGATTTTGGCTTGATGCCTCGAGGTTCTTATGCTGTCTGTGTTTAGCTTTTAACAAGGCAATGGATGTTGTAACCCACGAGAAGATATGGTACAAGTTATATACTTATGAACCAGGATGTAAATGTAATACATTGGTTCTTGTTGAAAGAGTTTTCCTATGATTGGATCTCTTTGAAAAAGGTTTTATTTTTTAGTGATTTTCAGTAATCCACTGTTAGTAATTGCTTTTGCTAAATTAATGATGTATGTTTTGAACGCTTCACCACAATTTAGTGGTACAAAGTTCTATAGTGTCTCCATAACAATGAGATGTTATGTGGAGACTTGATGATATAATGAATGAATAATATCTGTCTCCTTTTATCTGGGATTTCGAGGACGAAATCCTTGTTAGGGGTTTATAATTGTAATATCCCTTACCTGGGTTATGCCCTAACCCTGGAAGTTTTTGTTTTAAGCAAGTTAATTAGATCCTTGATTTTATCTTGTTAAAAGTAATTAAGTTTCAAGAGGAACTTATGTTTCAATTATAGTCCTTTTCGAATAATGCTGAAACATTGTTTTGCTTGTTTTGGACTAAAGTGCAAATTACCCAAGTTGAGGGGTTAAATTATAAATGTTACATGATAAGATGTTCCTCAAGTGTTGAAGCATCATAAGGGTGAAAATGATGTAGTGGTATGGCTTGTGGTAGCCTGAATAATAAGAAATAGCTTGTTGAGCAATGTTTGTGCATTAAAACCTAGTTTTGGTGTAATGTGCAATTTACCCAAAACCCATGGTTCAATATGCAAATTACCACTTCAAAATAGTCCCTAATGTTTCTTGGCATCATGTAGAGAAAATAAAATGTGAGGGGCACCTCATTTGAATCACTTTGGAGGAGAGCAAATCTTGATATTAAAATAATCAAGATTTAAGCATAATTGGAACTTTACTTCAATTTAATGCAAAAAAATAAATATATTAATTGGAGTGCTCTTCAACCAAAATTTTGTTGGTTGAAATCCATATATGTGGACGTCCTTGTGCCTTACAAAGGCAATGAAAATATCTTAAGGAGGTGAAGAACCCACTCACATTATTATAAGAAAAAGAAATATCCACTCACTTATGGATATTATTATAATATGATTTAAGGTGCTTAATTTGCTTTTCTTTAAATCATGGATAATTGAGAGGAATAAGAGGCAAAGGAGATATCCTCGTAACCAAGGAAGGGAAGGGGGAATGTGGCAAGGAAATGGAGGAGATAGTCCCTACTTTCTCTCTCCTAAATGATTTTTTTTAATAAAATGCATATATGCTCCTTTATCCATAGCTTGGATGGGTAATTACGAATCCACCTTCAATTATTGCTTGAAAAAACGACCAAGGGAGCTGGGAGAAATAGGATGATGACCCCCAACCTGTTGGTAAGCTTCTTGACCTTCTTTCACCTTGATTCCATGGTGGAAATCGAAAATCAATGCATGATTTCTTCTTATCTCGATCCCATCTTCAATTCTAACCATTCCTTTTCACTCAAAGCTTGAGGACGAGCCTTGGGATAGTGAAAGGAGTTTCATCCACCATTGTTGACGTGAGCTTGAAGCTTTGAAGTTCAATTGGAGGCGGGTTTTATAACTTGAACCCTTACTATTGTTATTGCATTCAATTCCTTATCAATTGTTGATCATTTGTTCTTCTTGAAATTCACTTGATCAAACCAATAGAACCACCATGAAATTTACAGCAAAATATGAAGGATCGTAGCTTGATGATGATGAAATCATCCTAAGCACACACCTCAAAAATATCCTAGGCAAACGGTTTTAAGACCTTGGTCCAAACGGTTTCACCAAACCGTTTGGAGGTTTGTATCCAAAACCATTTGGATGGGTTGACCGTTTGAGGTCAGGACCCTAGTACATGTTGGATGATGATCTAATGGATCCAATTGATTAATTCAATATATGGACAATCCTCCAATTAGAAACCCTAATCGGGTTAAGTGATGAAATTTCAATTGGTTGATTTAAAATTTTGGGTTGATTAACCCAAACGGTCTGAAGACCGTTTGGAGGTCACCCAAACGGTCTCAAGACCATTTTGGGGTCAACCAAGACTGTTTGGAGGTGTAGGGTTGAGTATGGTTGAGTATTTGAAGCATCATAGATAGCAAATTGAAATGCAATCAATAGTTCAATTGATGATCAATCCAATGAACTAAACCCTAATTGAATTTCATAAAATTTAATGGTGGGATGGGGCAAACGGTCTCAAGACCGTTTGGAGGTCATCCAAACTACCTCAAGACCATTTAAGGTTAGGTCATATCATAATTTGATGATGATTCATTGATTTTAATTGAATCAGTTCCACAATGTTAATCATTGAAGGTTCCTCGATTTCAAAACCCTAATTGAAGGTTTCTTGATTATAAATCCTAGTTCAATTGGGTTCAAAACCCTAATTGATGGTCTAATTGAAGGATGATTCAATAGTTCAATTGATGAATGAATCAGGGATTCAATTGATAGTCGATTCATTCATTGAAACCTTGAATTGGTTAAGTGTTGAAAGACCTTTTTGGTCCATTCGATTTTGAGAGGGTTTGGACTAAACGGTCTTAAGACCATTTGAGTCCAAACGGTCTCAAGACCGTTTGGGTCCAAATGGTATCAAGACCCTTTGGGTCCAAATGGTCTCAAACTATTTGGAGACCCAAGTCCAATCGGTTTCAATACACTTATTGCCTAAACAGTTTCAAACCATTTAAAGAGAAAAGGGTCAAGAACATTTAGTGATTCAATGTGATTATATCAATTGAAAACTTATTGTGATAAAGGATCAATTGACCCTATAATTGTTACTGATCTATCTCAAAGATAATCACTAGGGTTGTACCTTTAAGATACTAAGTGATTGATAATCCTTTGATGAGTTAATCCTTGAAGCTTAAGTAAGCAATAACTAAATACACTATGTCAATCATAGATATATGTACTTGATTGAAGGGTTGATGTAAACCTAATCAAGTTGAAAGGATGATAGAAAGGAATTCATACATGAGTATTAATCATGTGGTGATTAGGTTATGATCCTTAGTAAAGAGATCATGAAACTCTAATCCAGAAGGTTAATGAACCCTAACCCTAATTCAGGGTAACATAATGTAAAACCCCAATTATGGGAATGGAGAGTGAAACCCTAATTGGGATGAATAGTAAATCCTAATTATGGATAGTTGAATAAGAAACCATAATTTTAGGGTAAAGTGCATGAAACCCTAAACTAAGGTAATGTGATGTAAAACCCTGATGTATTGATATGAATTGAGAAACCCTAATTAAGGGTGATTCCATGAGAAACCCTAATTGAGGGTGATTCCATGAGAAACCCTAATTGAGGGTGATTCCATGAGAAACCCTAATTAAGGTTGATTCCATGAGAAACCCTAATTGAGGGTGATTCTAAGAGAAACCCTAATTGAGGGTGATTCCATGAGAAACCCTAGTTGGGATGAATAGTAAACCCTAATTATGGGCAATGTGATGTGAAAGCCTAATGAAGGGTGATGCTATATTCATCCTAACCCTAATGAAGGAAGATGGTATGTGAAATCCTAACCCTAATGAAGTATGATAGTATGTGAAACCCTAAACCCTAATAAAGGGTGATGGTATGGGAGACCCTAATCCTAATAATGGAATGGTGGCTAATACATTGACCAGGGAAATGCCTAAAGTGATTGATTATAGGTAACCTTACTGCAAGCAATTCCTTAACCTGAGATGAGTCCATATCATTGAACATAGTTGGACCATTCTTGTGCGTGACCTATGCACTTCAGGGTAAAAGTGATAGGTTAGTGGATGAGAGTATTAAGATGGGGAAATAGCTTAATCCAAGATAAGTTGATAACTCAAGTAAGTTGGAAGTGATGAGGAAAGTGATTCATCAAGATATGATAGATATCACTTTTAGCATTCCAGGGTTGAAATACCTTGATGCACCTCAAATCCGATATACTTGGACATGAAACACATGAAGTGTGTTATGTAAATTGTTATAATGAAATACAATGAGTTTGATATAGTTTGATAAGTATAGGATAATATACCATGAGAATGGGGTTAAGACAAACTAATGAGTACGATGTAATCATACCATGATAAGGATGAGCAATGAACTCATACCTTATTTTAATAATCATTTAATGATAAATGTTAAGAGTAATAATCATGATTGAATACTCGAGATGTTAATGGATGCTCCTAGAGGTGTGGAGCAACATATTAAGGTTGATTTGATAAATATGAAATCCTAGTTAATGTGAGATGGGAAACCCTAACCCTAAATTGGGTAATGGGACTTGAGAAACCCTAATGTGATGTGAATAGTAAACCCTAACCCTATTGAGGGAATAGTGGTGTTACTATTGTATGACATGAGGTAATATGATATTATTGCCTAGTGATAGGTGATAAGATGTGTAATGGCCTTGTGAGCCATAAGATTAGATGTTGCCTAGTGATGGGTGACAAGAAGATGTTTAATGGCCTTGTGAGCCATATGGTTAGATATTGCCTAGTGAGAGGTGACAAGATGCTTTATGGGCCTTATGAGCCATGAGAGAAATTGTGGCATAGTAAGAGGTACCAAGATGATTATAAAAGTTCATTGTACGAAATGATAATGTTTTAATAAACTTAATAAAAGGATCAATTGTATTCAATAAAGAATGTGAAAAGCTATGAAGGCCAACCTCAGGGTTCGGAGCCTAGAAGGGGATGTGATGATCAATGATGAGTTAAAGGAATTTATATTCCACGAGCTATAATCAGGATTGGTTAAAGACCAATACCTGGAAGAGGCATAATGCCTGTAATCAGGATTGGTTAAAGTCTAATGCATGGCTGTGTAATCAGGATTGGTTAAAGTCTAATGCCTGGATGTGTAATCAGGATTGGTTAGAGTCCAATGCTTGGCTGTGTAATCAGGATTGGTTAAAGCCCAATGCCTGGCTGTGTAATCAAGATTGGTTAAAGTACAATGCTTGGCTGTGTAATCATGATTGGTTAAAGTGCAATGCCTGGCTGTGTAATCAGGATTGGTTAAAGTCCAATGCCTGGCTATGTAATCAGGGTTGGTTAAAGTCCAATGCCTGGCTGTGTAATCAGGATTGGTTAGAGTCCAATGCCTTGCTGTGTAATCAGGATTGGTTAGAGTCCAATGTCTGGCTGTGTAATTAGGGTTGGTTAAAGTCCAATGCCTGGCTGTGAAATCAGGATTGGTAGTGTCCAATGCCTGGCAGTGTAATTAGGTTTGGAAGAGTCCAATACCTGGCAGAGGCTTAATTCCTATAATGATGACATATGATTGACAATAACCAATGCATGTAATGATGACACAGGATTGGCAATAACCCAATGCCTGTATTAATGATATATGAGTACATGGTAGATGTAATCCCTTATCTGTTTAGCAGATCGGCTAAGGCCAACAGATTGAGACAAGAATGTATCATGGGTGACATATCAAGATAATGAGTGTCACAAGAGAAGTTTGAATATGATGGATAAATGATATACATGTTCTTCCTATTCCTTATTAAGAGAATAGTTGATCTATTGTTCTATCATAAATAGTTACAATGCTTTAAAGTGCTTATCCTCTGCCCAACTTTATATCATTAAACTGCAATAATAATGTTTTTGGCGGAGAGTTATATCTCTCACTGGGGCAATTACAATTGTCTCACCCCCGTGGGATCCAACATTTTTAGGTGGACAAGCATGGAGGAGACTGAGAATATCTTGCAGAGGAAGAACATCAGCAACAACAGTGACGACAGTGACAACTCAGGTTGAGTGTACTGTCTGTCGTGTCTTGTAGATAGAAGTCCTATGTGTCGTCTCTGTACTCTCACGTCCTCAGAGTTAATAGTTAGTGCTTTTAATGAATCGTTTTGAGATTTTGGCTTGATGCCTCGAGGTTCTTATGCTGTCTGTGTTCAGATTTTAATAAGGAAGTGGATGTTGTGACCCTCGAGAAGAGATTGTACAAGTTATGTACTTATGAACCAGGATGTAAATGTAATACATTGGTTCTTGTTGAAAGAGTTTTCCTATGATTGGATCTCTTTATAAAGGTTTTAATTTTTAGTGATTTTCAGCAATCCGCTGTTAGTAATTGCTTCCACTTAATTAATGATGTATGTTTTGAACGCTTCGCCACACTCAACACTAGAGGTAATCACACCGCCAACTAGGGACCACAAGGAGAGTACTTCTATGGTCGACCATGTACCGATCACGTAAGCAGTGCACGCGAGCGGTGGTCGATACTTGTGGATGGACAAACCTGTGATCTAGGAAGGTCCGAAGATGGACTATGGTGGTTGGAGAGGGAGTATTGGAGGAAACCTTGAGCACTACAGAGGCAAGATCAGGAGGACAAATGATTGGGGAGGGTCTTCTCTACAACGCCTGACCTGGTGTTCCTAGGGTTACGTCTGCGGTGGTTCTGTGGCATCGTCACATTGTGGGGGAGAAGACCTCATGCGTTAAGGAGGCATAGAGAAAGGAGGGATGGCCTAACCAGTCGGTTTAGGAAAAGATCAGGTCCCTAACCATGTAAGTGCCTAAGTCGTGCCTCTCCACTTAGCCAAGTGGTGCTGGCGGTGACCAATGGGAGGGCACTACATGGCCCAATCTTAAGTTATAAAAGTTATTTTTGTAAAAATTATAGAAATTGCTAGGATGCTTGGAAAATAGTAAGATTATATATCATTTTGATTGGAAAAATGAAAGGAACCCAAATGAAATATATGTGAGACATAGCTGTGCTTTCTACTTCGAAAAGTGGTACCAACATGTGTTAAGTGATGAATCATGCTTAAAAACCCTTGATTGGTGTATGAACTTGTTAAATACATTAATGCTCTCAAATCATGTTATAATCTGACAGTGTTGAAGATAATGATGATCCAAGATAATCATGATCATGTTGATAATACTCAAGGTTTCTGTTGAGAATAATCATGTATATGAATAAGTAGGGTTAAAGATCCTAACATGCTATGTTTTTAATGTACATATCTAATATAAGTGTTCACGATGCTATAATATTGTAGATGTGATGATCATGGTTAAACTTATAAGAAATTAGGGTTCTTGAATCATTAGATCACTAAACATGGGAATCATGATATCAAACATAACCATACTGATAACTCAATGCCAAGGAAACCTAAACCCTAGGTGAGGACCAAGTAGAGTTTAATATGATTAAGGTGATGGTGACAATTTAGGATTTACATAAATGTAGAAATAATATGATTGCCTAAATTTATCTTTGTTGATTGGTTGCTTGAATGTAATTGAAGTGTAATATGCATGTTAATCTACATGGCTCACCATCGAGGTATGTGGTTACACATACGACTAGCCACATTAGTTTGCTGTGGTTTTTTGAGGTTTCTCGAACTGCTTGCAAATTAAATTTTTGATTGTTTATGTAATTCATACAACCTTTAAGGCCCCTATTTGTATAACATGATATATGCATAACTTGCTTGAACCCCTTATACCAATGACACACATAGAACGTACGTGTAAAATGAAAGTGCACGTGTTGTGTAATATAGGCCAAAAGAGGCCCAAGTTGTCGAACTCAGGGAATCGTACACCAGAGACTACTACTTACTGAAACCAAATCAGCTAGGTAGGTAAAAATGGTTGAAATTGGTTTTAATTAAATAAAACAAAACACAAAAGCAAAACAAGATTTAACAAAAAAGTGAATTAGAGTAGAATGAATTCCTTAGGACGATGGTTTCACCATAGACAAAACTACAACTAACCTCTAAACACTAACATACATCACTCCTAATTCTAGATAAAGAGCCTGTAGCAAGAACTACCCACTTCTACAATATATTGCACTACCTATTCTAATGCCAATTCCATTTCCATAATGATTGGTTAATTAGTTTGGTGCTTTACTATACACTCTGAGTTTCTCCTCCCAATTATGCTCCACCTTTCCCAAAGGGCACAGGTAATGGGTAAACCTATGCTATTCCATCCCTTAACCCTTATTCTGAAACAATCAAGGATCTAATAATCTATATATGGTGATCAAGCACAAATAGAACATAATAATCTCATAGGTTTATGTCCCAAAATCAGGAGTAAAAGTGATATTAATGCATACAAGTCAGGTACAACACATATATGAGCTACTCTCAGATCCTAAGGAATTAAGGGGATTAGCCAAATATGCGAAACATGGTATCATTGTAGATAAAAAATATGCAAAACATGGATTTTGAGATATTGGAAATAGGAGAAAGAGCTAAGGAGGAGATCTGGAGGAGATGGAGTTATTCTGCCATCATTTCTGCTACAAAAATTCCTTTGAAGTCTGTCGAGTAGGGTTCCTCCACTTTTCTCTCCCCTTTCACCTCTCGTGTCGTCTCCCTCTGAAAAAGAACACAATTCTGCTTCTAATGGTGTCTTTTATATCCGTCGTACATGTTTGGTTGAGAGAAAACCTAAATATTTTTTTCATAATAATATGTGTTAGATTTAACACATGCAATTAAGCTCGTCAACGCCTTTGTCGGTACTACCAACTTGGAAGTCAGTACTACTGAGTTAGTTGCAGTATAAATCCTTTTTCTTTTCGATCTGGAACAATAACATTTTTGTACTTCAATTCCATGTCGGTAGTATCGACTTTGCTCCAATAAATCATGATTATCTACAATAAAATAAGCAATGAATTAAATTAAATAATATTATAATAATTAAAATATGTAAAATACATGCATAAATATAAGAATAGATGTACACATGATTTATACTAATTTGGTGAAATATGTATTAAGAGATATACAATTAAGAGCATTTGGAAAAGAAATCAACCAAATTAGGCAATCAAAATAGTGACAATTTGTGCACACATCACACCCCTAAGCTTGAATATTGCTCATCCTTGAGAAAAACTACTCTTGGATTTTTTTGGAAGAGTCAACAAGCAGGCAGGTACCTATGAATTACTTTTTCTAACCACCCTCCACCAATTGGTCCCAAACCGGTCCTTGCCAGCCACTGAACAAGTAACTACTCTAAAGTGATCAATAATGTTCATAATAGATGCCCACAATAAGATTAATTAAAAACACTATCAATATGAAGTAATTAATATCATGGCCAGTAGGACACATGATTGATGCACCATGTGATCTCCCTATCTACATTGCTTTGTTCTACCTAAATGAACTACTTGGAAGCAAATCCCCAAATAATCATTGATGAGGGGAATAACTATGATGGTGGCCTACCTTGCAGAGAAACATGTGGAAAAGATGGGTGACTATTAAAATAGGATTCACAAGAATTATCCAAATAATTTATGCAAGAAGTAAAAAATATGATGCACCTATATGATGGATAAAATGTGAATGTACGACTTCTAATAACTATTTTTTTTATTTTGGTGGAATGATGCACGCAATGGATGTCTTATCCTAATGATGAGTATAGGTGGAAAGGTGTTTACAAAAAAAATCCACGATACCCTTCTTTGTTTCTTAGAGAGAATATGGCATTGAACTTAAAAATCCTGTTCTCCTCTTATTTTTCTGCCTTTTATTTTAGCAAGATAAATAGTTCATGCTTGGGTTTTTTTTACTTTTTTTTTAATTTGGAGAAGGAGTAAGGAGATATAACCTTTTTTTACACTCTTACATGAGAGAAGATCGTAGAAGATAACAAATATGTAACACCTTATGAAATATGCAACACAAATGCAACTATATGCAATTTTGTTATGCAAACTACAAGTGCTCAATTGAGATTGTATGATTTTTTTCTTTTTTTAATGCACAAGAAGATGAAGTAACTATATTCTTCCTATCATGCAATGTAATGGAAACAAGAGGAAAATAACTTGGATTAAACTTGATCATCCTATGGTGGTGAATGAAGATGAATGGAAGGTGGATGAGATCACATGACTAGGAGACAATCTCTTTCCCAACCATGATATGTCCCTCTCCTATCAACTTGTGTAACAAGGTAACCTTAGAGTTTATTTCTAAAATTCACATTAAATATCACATTACTATTTGGTTGGTTTGGACTCAAACATCATCATCATAACACAAGCCATAGGGTTGAGTTAGGTTTTTCATTCATTCCATATGTCTTCAAGATGACTAATCCAAACAATTCCTCCAGTTATGTACTCTTAAACATAGCAAACATAGCTTAAAGAGAAAATCATAAGTGCACATTCAAAATTTTTTAGAATGTTCAGAACTGATACCACATCATTAACAAATGGCTAATCCTAACTAAAATTTTATATTTCGTCCACAATTACACTAGATAGAAGCGGACCCTAAAAACAAAGATGGAAGATCTATTTTTTTTAAAACAAAAACATGCAAATGTATGATAAAAAGTAAATATACAAGAGATAAAGATAGAAGCATCGATCCATTCCTCCCTTGAAGCTTGAATATGACATTGTCCCCAATGTCAGAAAGCAAAGGAAGACAAATGGAATGGCTGTACTGATATGTGAGCTGAGATCAGGGATAAAAGATGAGTGGGTGGGATCCACATAAAGACTGACTCGGTTCTACCGACATAGATTGGTGGTACTGACTCAGTGTGTTCCTGCACACTGAATATACATATCAAGACATCCTTTTTACTTACATCAAAACTAGACATCAACATTCTACAAACAAGAATGTAAAAATCGAATTGAAAGTTTAACAAAATAAACTTGATTGGTGGATTGCCTCTCACAAGCGCCCTTGTTTAACGTCTTAGGATGGACACATGTCAATAAACAATAATCAGGTAGTCATGGAGGAGGGTGAAGCTCTCTCCACCTCTTCCTTCTAAACACCTGGTTCCTTGCAACAATGATGAAAAAAAAATAATAGTCAAAAGACCAACATGTATGGTTGACATTCCATATCAAAAGTAAATTATCATAGCAATGAACATGAACATGAATCACCACCAAGTCTCAATGTGGGAGCACATGTAGAAATAGGTAGCCATGTGGTGAAAGGTATAATGATGATTGCTCCTTAATTTCTATGACCATTCCCAATGGATCACTCCTATCTACACATAATGGAGGGAATACATCAAAGGTGAATTTGTGTGACTCCTCCTCTTCTAATAATTTAATCCCCCCACATTTATTAATATCCTCACAAAATTTTTCAAAATGATCATCTAGATATAAATCCCATATAGGATCCTCCATAAGGAAATGAAGAGATGGGTCTTGTGGTAAAGGAATTATGTGATGGGTAATGGGAAATTCCTCCACCTTTTTACTCTCAGTATCCTCTTCCTCACTCTCTTCCTCCTCTCTAAAATCACTATCAAATAAAACATCTTCTATATCCTCCTCTCCTTCACTCATATCCCAAACACATGCATCAAAATTATCTTCCACCTTACTTGCATCATTCTCCTCATCTTCCTCATCAGATCCCCAATCATAGTCAAGATCAATCCTAGGAGTCGAGGGTGTGAGTGTGAGCTCAATGGAAGGATGTGGTAGATGTAATTATAAAATTTCTTCCATTATGTTCTCCTCTCTCTCTAATTTGTTATGCTCAACCTCAACTTCTTCCATTTTTCTACTCTACCCCAACCTCCATTAGAAATTCGACAATTTAAAACATATTGAACCATAATCCTAATATGTTCATAATGAATTTACTTAAAGGTTTTCCCATGATGTGATGAAGGTGGACTCTGATATCTATAACCTACATGTGCATTTCCACTCTCATAACAAATAGGAGCCATGTGCTTTTTTTTTAAAGGAAAGAAGACTAACTACAAAGAAATATCCAGATGAACATGAACAATGCTTAATTTAACAATGAAGTTTTATGTAATGAAAAATGAAAATTAAAAATAAAAAATAAAAAATTGAAAATAAATACAATGGCCTAGAGTAGCCAGTCTCAGCGCTTGTAGTGTTGATGATGCCGATTCCCCGACAATGGACCCAAAAACTTGACACACATAGTACGTGTAAAATGCAAGTGCATGTGTCGTGTAATATAGGCCAAAAGAGGCCCGAGTTGTCCAACTCAGGGAATCGTACACCAAAGAATGCTACTTACTGAAACCAAATCAGCTAGGTCGGTAAAAATGGTTGAAATTGGTTTTAATTAAATAAAAGAAAACACAAAGGCGAAACATGATTTAACAAATAAGTGAATCATAGTAGAATGAATTCCTTAGGACGGTGGTTTCACCATGGACAACACTTCAACTAACCTCTAAACACTAACATACATCACTCCTAACCTTGGATAAAGAGCTTGTAGCAAGAACTACCCACTTCTGTAGTGCAGTTCACTACCTATTCTAATGCCAATTCAATTTCCATAACAACTAGTTAATTAATTAGGTGCTTTACAATAAACTCTGGGTTTCTCCCCTCAATTATGCTCCACCTTTCCCAAAGGGCATAGTAAATGAGTAAACCTATGCTCTTCCAACCCTTAACCCTTCTCCCGAAATGATTAAGGATCTAATAATATATTTATGGTGATTAAGCACAAATAGAATAAAACAACCTCATAGGTTTATATCTAGAAATTAGGAGTAAAAGTGATATTAATGCATAAAAGTCAGGTATAATGCATATTCGGGCTATTCCTGAATCCTAAGGAATTAAGGGGATTAGCTGAATATGCGAGACATGATATCATAGTAGATTGAAAATATGCAAAACATAGATTTCGAGATACTGGAAATAGGAGAAAGAGTTAAGGAGGATATCTGGAGGAGATGGAGTCATTCCACCATTGTTTCTACTGCCAAAATGCTTTTGATGTCTACCAGGTAGCGTTCCTCCACTTTTCTCTCCCCTTTCGCCTCTCGTGTCATCCCCCTATGATAGAGAATGAAATTCCACTTCTAGTGGTGTCTTTTATAGTCGCCGTACATGTTTAGGTTGAGAGAAAACCTAAATATTATTTTTCATTATAATATGTGTTGGATTTAACACATGCAATTAAGATCGTTTATGCCTGTGTTGGTACTACCGACTTGGAAGTCGATACTACCAAGTTAGTTGTAGTAGAAATCCATTTTCTTTTCGGTCTAGAACAATAATATATTTGTACTTCGATTCCATGTTGGTACTACCGAGCTAAATGTCGGTAGTATTGACTTTGCTCCAGTAAATAATAATTATCTACAATAAAATAAGTAATGAATTGAATAAAATAATTATTATAATAATTAAAATAT